>CM031239.1:790114547-790714547 GCA_018340775.1 Taxus wallichiana var. yunnanensis
CATACTCTATACATTATTGGTTGTGGTGTTAATGTAGTCTCGACTTTTGGGTTCAATTTACCTTCCTATATGGACCTATCTTCAACAAGTCTCATGATTTGCATCAAATTGATTATTATCCTTAAAAACCCTAAATATCTTGTTTGTTTATGTACTTTAATTATTTAGTTATTTATTTGTTCTAGAGAGTCAATATAAAGTAATTAGGTCTTATTTATCATATATATTCAAAGTAAACCTAATTACTCTTAGATATGGTTAGCTTAGTATATTTAGTACTACAAAATTGGTTTCTAAATCATTGTTTTAGTGAACCAAGTAATATTGAATACTCATTCCTTAGGGTTTCACTTTTAATGATCCCAAGTAAGCGTTGGAGCTCAAATATGCACCCATGCCCGAATCATAGATAATGTACGATTTGAGACAACATGGACCGTCTCCAAGTTGTGGGACTCAAACTGAGATAGGCCTCCGAAAAGGTCGACTTCCTCAACTTACCTCCAATGCTAAACTACTCCTCGAAATTAAAATGCAATTATATGCCTCTACTCTAACTTTCCAAGGGACCAGGTGAGAAGGAGATGCATAAAACATAAACCTAAACTAGAGAAGGCGATAACACCAAAATAAGGGGATGAATACTTAAGAAAGAGAGAAAATGGAAGAAAACGATGATGAAGAGGGCTAAAACAAAATCCATAGATCAAAATCGTGTTTAGAGTTCCACCTTCACGATGCACAATAGACACAGACCTTTGAAATAACACATACAACACACTGCAAATGAATGAGAGGTAAGAGAATGCAATAAAACAATAGCTAAGGCCGAAACGAGCCACAAAACCAAAGATTTTATTGCTTAGAGATCATGCACATATCATCACGATACAAGAGGAAGATGCAAAAATATTTACAGAAGCATAGCCCAAGGCATGCAACCCTTAGAACACTTATGCAACATGAAATGATGCCTCGTATTCCCAAAGTATCCAACATTAAAACAAGGCATCACTTTACAATATATAGAAAATTAGAAGAAAGAGAAAGAAGAAGGAAAGAGAGGGAAATTCGAATTCCTCTTTTCGCCCCAACCACCCTCATTTAATTTTCATAGAAGATTTGATTTCTCTACAGTTTCACTTCCCCACGCCATTTACCTTGTTGAAGAAGGAACGACGTCCATACTACATTTAATTTTTGTGGTTGAGGCGTCCTTTGTAGACCTTATATGTGTTTGGGGGTTTTCCTTTACTTCGCCCACCTAAATTTATGAAATCGACTTTGCCACATGGAGAAGAATAAGATTTCTTCAAATACTATCATATTGCGAAAGATCAAATCATCATATTGAAATTCATGTTCATTTTAGTAATCCGCGGAAAAAATGTTATTTTCTTTGTTACGCGGCTTTTCTCTTTAGCTCTGTGCGGCTTTTAACCTACGTCCATGGCTATGTCTTCTTCATTCCGCGGCTCCATCATCTCTTTCACTTGGCCTATGGTCTATTCACTTATCGCGCGTGATTTTATCAACATCTGCGGACTTTTAATCCTTCAATTTGTGGTCTTCTTGATTTGCTTTTACACACGGCTTTTCTCTTTAATGTATCACGACTTGCTAAAACATCACGCCTCTTTCTATCCCTTCATGGCACAACTCGAGACTTTGCGATCCTTTTCCTTAGACCGCAGCCTTTGTCAAAGCTTTCCCTTCACTCCACAACACTCACTTCTTAATCGTGGCATTATCTTTTAATCTGCAACATGCTTAAACTCTTCGCGGGCCATCATTCCAAGTCTCATATGAACAAGTTGTCCAATTTTTGCGGGCAGAGTGCAAAAAGGGCAACAATTACATACAATTAATATAAACATTTTCAATAAAAAATTATAAAAGCAAAATTCAACAATAACATAAACACTAAAGCAAAAAGAATTAAACAATGACAATTAACATCCCAATTGACAAAGATGGAGTAAGAAGATTGTCAGGATTCACACCTAGCCACTATTAATATGGGGATCCATTGTGTCAAATATGTGCTCTAAACCATCGTATCAAGTTTCCCTTCTTCAACAACTTGCTTGGTCGATGCAATGGCAAGTGTTAAGTGAATAAATTTGTCTTGAGAAGATGTTGCCTAAGGCCCAAACATACAACCGTAATCAACAAGTATGTCAAACACTCCAAGTTACCATTTCATCTATATCCAAGTCGAAGGCTAATATGAGCGAGATGAAAAATCTCCATCGACTTCTTAATCTTTTCAACTTCGCAATCCACCGGACAGAATCTTGAGAAGGTGGGCGGAGGTAGAGTGAATCATAATGTACCTAAATAACAACACATGGGGCATTTCCTCATTGATCGACGAGTGTTTGGAGGTGTTCCACTTCCAAACGAGCTTTTTTAACTTAGACTTGAGTTTGAATCATAACATTGGAAATATAGTAAGTTATAGAAAAATCTTTATCCAAGCCTAATTTATTGAAAATTGGATGATTTTGTCTTACCAAATGTGAAAAATAATATCAACACGAAAAATATGCAAAATTTGGTTGCATTTTACAAGGAACGGGGTCCAGTGGTCCAACCCCTTAGTAAGACCATTTTCTAGGTGAAGAATTATTGAAGGAAGGGTTGAAACAGGAATGAATCCACTCACAAACATAGTGAGCATGAGGGAAAACACAAAATAAATACTTGAAAGTCTCGGCTTGGTGGAGGCAAGAAAATAAGGGTCAAACTCCCCATATGATTGAGTGTATCTCTAAAAGGCAATCCCTAGTAAAAGATACACCAAAGAAAGTGAGCTTTTGTGCTCATATAGTGGTTTTCAAAGATAAGCAAAAACCTAGACTATTTAGAGTCCAAAGATCTTAATTACCAGCAATGATTACGACATATGTTTGGATAGTTAGGGAGAGAGAAGATGATAACTAAGTGGGGTTTGTAATGACAAAATAGAGTTTTAATCGACTAATTTCAATCTCTCCATCAAGGAACTCCAGAGATAATCCTAATTTATGGAGGAAATCATGAGGTATGGAATTTTGAATCTAAGAAATAAACTTAGCATCCTCACTTCTAAGCTAAATCTTATCCTTGAGAATATTCCAAGGTAGCCAACTACGAGACACCTTACAAAAGATATTTTAGATATATGAAAATAAGTGAGTTAGTACTCACATGGGTGAGGTTTTCTATAAGTTAGTAATATCATATTTATGAGATGTTAGAGTGTGTGGAATATTGTGAGTTGTTAAGACAACTCACATAGAGATTCAAGAGAGATAATATGGAATGAATAAAGGTTGTTTGAATTATATGAGAGAAAATAAGGAGATAGTATAGATTGTTGAACAACCCACCTAGAGTAGTAGAGTTAGACGTTTGTGGAGATAAAATAAGTCCGTGTGTGTGTGGGTCGTGTGTGTGTATGTGTAATGTCAAAAAAAAATCCAACTAAGGTCGATAAAATGTATAAAGTCCATACAAATGAAACTTTATATGGAGTATTTGGGATGAAACAAAACATTTATCCTTGGTAAATTTGAGAACAAATTTGTTTGCCATGAGAATGGAGAGTGTTAGGAATAAGGCTTAATAGAAAGATGAATCTAACTCTTGAAACCAAATTGGCTTAGAGAGTATACACAAAGCAACATTTTTATGAATTATAATGTTAAGAAAAAATATTTGGACACTATGATATTGGAAAGAATATTCACTATAATGGAGCACGCAAAGAGATCACACATTTGGAATTTGAAAACTAAGGTTATAGATATCATCATTCCACATCTAAGGTCGATGTTGGAAAAGGTGGTAAGACAAAATTCTAGGCATAAGCATAGATGAATCAAATTCCTCTAGTATATGAAAACTAATTCAATAATATATAGAGTGGTGTTTTAACAAAAGGGCATGTCTCAGTAAAGGACTTAATTTTTTTAAAAGAATGGAAAGATATTCAAGTTTCGGACCACCTATATGAGGAAAAAAGGCCTTATGACTGATCATTTTATTTTTCAGCTCAAGCGGATAGACTAGTTTGGATAATCCAAATTTCTGTGATCAATAAAATCTCTCTACTGTTAGGAAATAAGGGATAAAATATACGGAACAATCCCTCACATAATCGCAACAGTAGAAACTAATATGCAGAAAATATTACAGATCTCAAATAAAAGTGCAGAATAAAATTAACACAACACAAAGAGACAGTATTTAACGTGGTTCACCCAATTTGAGCTACGTCCACCAAGAATCACTTGCTCATATTTTATTATAAGTCACCACTCTCTTAAGACAATATCCAGATCTGTTTGGAGCTATGCTCAACAAACTCTCTGAAATTCACACACAATTGGACACATCGCAATGTTACATTATACCTACCATATGCACAAAACTACATAAGTAGACAACTGCTTAAGAAGTTTTACAAAACAAGTGGGTATCAAAACCATGGGCCAAAACCGTCCCATAAACCTATGGGTCAAAAATCCCGCCCATACGAGAAAAGCATGTTTCTCGGCGAGACAATTGTGGAAAGTGTATGGTACTCTTAGTGTGCGGTCTTCAACACTTTCACACATGAAAACAAGCTCCACAACCTAACATCTACTTTTCCAACAAAATAAATCTGGTACAAATATGGGTTACCCAAAGCAATCACCTTCCTCTGGACAACATGTTGGGATAAAATACACACTTTCTTAAACCTTTAAAATAAAGGCTTTCATGGACTCTCATGGAGTGTTCTTTGCAAACAACATGAAGAAGACACATATAATCTACTTTTGGACTATTATTTCTCCCACAAAATATGGGTGAAGCTCATCTCAAGATTAAACCTCAAGGTTGCCCTTCCCTAAGGCATCAAGGATTTAATTTTCACTTGGAAAACCCCTCTCGGTGTCCTCCTTAAGCTGCAGATTTAGAGTAATATTTTTCCAATCACTTGTTGGAACATTTGGTTGGAGAGAACTTGAAAAATCTTCAAAGAAGAAAGAGATTATAGTAAGCCCCATGCTTTGATTATTGGATCCATCAAGGAACTATTTTTGGTTTAGGCTCTAAAAGATGTGAAAATAGTGTGAGGAGAATTTAAAATTCTAATCCATTAGAAGAACACTCTGCTAGAATCCCTAATAAAAGGGTAGGAAGAAACAAAAAATAGCTTGCCCCTAAGGACCAAACGATCAAATTAAACTTTGTTGTCACATAAAAAGAAAACCTATGATGGTTTCTATCTTGTTTGGATTCAACAAAGCATTGAGGAAATGATCCAATAACTTTGTTAAAGTGAAATACCTTTGGACATGACTAAAAATAGAAATTAATTATAATTGAGCTATACTTTAAATTGAAGGGCACTCCAAAATAATCCTCGAAGAACTTCAAAGGGCTCAAACAAAGAATTAACAACTAACCAAGGTTTTGGAAGATTGTGAAACTCTTTCTAGTGATCTCTTCTTGATCAAAATAAATCATATAAGCAAAAATGAGAATCAAGTGGTTGACCAACTTGCCAATATTGGAATGGATCTCAATTTTAGTCAAGGCCACACGAATATCATACGCCCACCCATCTTAGGAAGCAAGCTCAAAGCAATTGTTGCTTATGACAACACCATGAACTAATAATTAGTTGAGGCATAATGATACAACATCGGGAATTAAAAAGACAATACAATAATGAAGGTGACAATCTAAAATGAGATATCCCACAAATAAATTGGGATGGATGCAATTGTGCAACACGTGTGTGGTGCCTTAAAGTCACGCATCTACCCCTACTCTTTCCATTTTAGAACAACACCGAGATGATGTGGGAGCTTAAAGTTCTCCTATAGGTATATCTTTGCCTTTTGTATTTTATGCTCTATTAATTTACAAGCATGATTTAGTTGTAGTTGTTACTAAGATTTTAAATTCAGTTGAAGTCTCCTCAATTGTTTGGTGGAAGGGATGCCATGATGTATCATTATTTGGTTTCATTTTTAGAGCAGTCACTCACTATGCATATTTGAGTGTATTAAACCTATACATGTGTCTTGGGTGAATTGGGGTAACTATAAGGGCTTTTGTTGGTTTTCCAAACACTTGATTTGATACATTCAAGGCTTTTCAATTCTACCTCAACTAGTTATTTATTATGATGGTTCTCTTGATATCATTTTTAAAGGCATATTACTAAAATTAATCGTTATGTTGATGTATTTTTTTCAGATTCATGGTAGAAGAAAGGTCATTCAATAGGACCAAGAAAGGAAAACGCTAAGAATAATCATAAATGCAACAAATAATGGTGAACATGATGAAGTACACAACTCATTTATAAATATGATTAATGACCTAGAACTTTTGTAATTTCTAAATATGAGGATCCTCTTGGATAAATCCACTAAGAATCATTATTGATGAAGCTTTGGCCTTTTGGAAAAAATCTTGACAAATAGGATAAAAGTTGATAAACAACAACCTGGATGGCCACCCATATCTTCAAGGCACAATTCACCACCCAAACAAGGGAAGGTGCTTCCATAGATGCCTTGCTTTTGCAAGCCGTGAGAGACCTAAGACACTCAACCCCATGGCTAGACACTCTAAAGGTTGCACAACAAATAAGGGTGAAAATAGCCCTTAACACCCGCAACAACTGAAATGCATTAAAACATGGAACAATTGGGCGTCGACATGGAATTCAAGCTAGAGAGGATTTGGACTCTTCTTAAAACTATGGCATTGGGTATAGTCACGAAGGGAAAAAGACTTATGCCAATTGTTACAAGTTGAGAATTGCCACTACTAAAATCTCATAATAGGTTAAAATTCTTGTTGCGTTACTTCCAAAGAAGGTTCAAAAGTGTGGCCCTACTATCACGGTGTATATTTTTAAGATATACACAATTGTTGCCTTCAATCATGGTATTGTAAATATTTAAATACTTTCATAAGCAATTAGTATATGCCTTCAACAAAAAGGCCTCGAGATGTGACTAACTTTATCGGGATTTTGTAATATTACTAATATTGTAAGAGAAATGCTTTAGTCATTTTTTTAATGATAAAAACATGTAATTTAAAATAGCAGTTATAAAAATATTTCATTATAAAACCTCTATTATTAATTAAAGTTTAATAATTTATTTTTTCATAATAGATTATAAAAATAAGGTTTACTAAATATATAATTACTAAATTGTAACATAAAAATATTTGATTAAAATTCGCATAAACACACAAGTCATTAGGTCAATATGTGAAATTACACTCTATTTATTGTTTAAATATGTGACCCTAATAAATTAATTTAATTCCACTTATAGATATTACAATAACACCAAAATGTGGTAGTTAGTTACCAATAACACCAAAAAGTGCTACTAGTTACCAATAACTTCATCTATCATTTCTTGCTTATTTATCACCATTAACTTAATAATGATGATGGATAATGTAATCAAATTAATTATATTGTTCTCACGTTACAACGTATATATACAATATACAAATATAATAATTAAGGAATGGTAGTGATTTTATGGTGCAATGTAGTTCCAAACATCCAAGGTTCATGTGACTCAAGTATTTGCCACTAATATTAAGCTTTCTAAATATCTAGAAAACACTTTTATGTATACAATCATCAACAAGCAATATCTTATATGCGTAAGATTTGAGTTGAACAAGCTCTCATGGCATTAGTCCTCCTCGGCAAACCCGAGAATAAACAACAAATATTAATGGCCGACTTGTAACAAGTTATCATACAATGAAAATATCTAACACTACTTACCCAAGCTCGAGATAGCTTCAAGTGGGCTTCGCATAGTCATCAAAGAAAGCATCCTCATCCGACGCACACAATACTTTTCATTACAATCGAATTTATCACAATGACTCGCATAAATAAAACAAGCTAATCATCACCAACAAAACAATTTAGAACCCCAATATTTATTTAATGATTTCCGATTTAAGAAAATAGGCAATCTTTTTCAAATGTAAAGATAGTATACTAATACAAAAAAATTACAAATCCTATTTTTTTTCTCAAAAAAATTATTATGAATATGTTAGAAATTAGAACATACCTCTCGCATACTTTTCAACGTAAGATTGAAAGATTGGGTCTTCCAAGAGTGCTTTATCTCAAGGGCGGTTAAGCCCTTCTTTCTCTCCCAATTACAAGCTCTCTACAATAATCAATAATGATCGCCCAATCTCACTCCTTTATTAATTTTTTAAATAATTGAGTTAAAATGCAAATAATAATATATATTGTTTAAGAAACTTACTTAAAGTAAGAATTGTCAAATATGAGAGGGTTGGAAGTCCAAGGGCCCTCAAAACCGGACCGCTCCTTGTGACATCTACCCTGTAAAAAAATTGAGAGCATTATGTTGTAGAAGACATTAATTGAAGTAAGTAAATTAGAATGATAATTTTTGTGGAAAGTTGACAAATGATATACCCACCAAGGTATGGCCCCGAGAGAGCCACAATATCCTCACACTCAACCCCATGTGACCAAATACTTGTCTCAAATGATCAACACCTGCAAAAAAATAAAAATAAAAATATTAAGACCAAATGAATCACCTTCATTTTCTTATTCATGGAATCACATTCTTCTCGGATATTTGATTACCTTGGGTGGCATCAGTGTAAACGACCTTCCTCGGTGGCTCAGCTTGTCTGGAACACAACATAAGGATCAAAATTTTAAAAAAGCAAAACACCCAAAAATATGCTAGAAATATGGGTGAAATGACTAATTGAGAATAACAAATCTTGAAATAAATAAACATGTTTTTTAAAAGAAAAAATAGCTAATTATATTTTGATTTAAGATTTATATTGATTAGTATTTATTAGAAAAATATATATTGATCATTAATTTTATTATTTTTAAAATATATGTAAATAAAAAGGACAAATATAATCAATATATTACTATTGTTTTACTAATTTATTATAATAATAAAAAATAGACATCAAATTTAATATTGAAATTACGATTCCTCAAATTCACAAATTCAATGTTCTTATTAATTGCTCATACAAGAACATTACAACTATTTCCACCCTTAATGTCATTCTAAAATGCCTATAAATATAATTACTTTAACATACTAATAGGGGGCTTTTGATGGGTGAAAAAACAACCTTCTTTAATTTAGTTTAAATATATCATGTTAGATAGTGTGACAAGGAAGAGCCTAACCGACAAGGAAGAGCCTAATCTGTCACGTGGTTCACAACGTATTCAACAAAAATTGAACCCGTGACCTCCTTCGTACAATACACATGCCAAACCGCACAGACTGAAATGTTTTTAATGCAAAATTTTCTCAAACATTTACCATATTATCATCCGCCGACTCAAGTGATTTTAGGCTCCTCAATGTGACAACTATACTTAACCATCATCCTCACCACTTTAACAATCACCTTTCGATAATAAATGTGTGAAATTTATTGATGGCATTTTTGATAAAAAATTCCAAGGGTAAATGTTTTTAATTAATTTTTGAAAAAGGGGAAAAAGACCTGTAAAATAACGTATTAATCATGAAAATGCGAAAAAAGAAAAGAAAGGAGTCGTTTAAAATAAGGTACGAAAACACGAATCAAGCAATAGTTAATAATAATAATTAAAATTCTTGAGGAGGTTTCACCTGTCTTCCGGGATGGAAAGGAATGGTTGGTCCTCCCGTAATTTCAACAGCAACAACACCCGCCAACTGAAAACGGCCAGTTTTACACGATTCAACAAATCCGAACTCTTTACACCCCAAACGCGAGAGAAAAATGAGAGTAAAACCCTACCTGATAGAAATCGGCATAGGAAATTTGTGGAAACTGGAACTTAATCGGCTCGAGCAGCCTGATAGCGATGTCGAGGCCTCTGTTGGCTTCGTGGGAGAGCTCCTCAGAGTGTCGCATGGTTCCGAACGGCCCTCCCGTCTTCGTATTCACGTCAAACGTCCCCGCCGAGTGCCATCTGCACAAACCCTCATATTTTTCCTTGCAATCAACCCTCAATTTACACGAATTCATCAGATCGGAAATAATAAGAAATAGAACTAATGAGATTACGCGAGACGGAGCATGAGGGGAGCGCATTTCTTCTCTGCGATGAGTCCGCGGAGCTTCCGTCGGCATTTGTCGATGGCCTTGGCGTATTCGTCGCTTACAGGAGGGTAGCACTTCGTCATACTTAGCCGCCGCCGAGTTTCGAACGCTCGACCACGCGATCACGATAAAAATTGCAGATGACTGTGAAACGCACAATTGCGAGTGGAATGAGAGGCGTGCGGAGAAATTATGAGTGCAAAGGAGAACAATCTAGTTCAGCAATCTACTCCGTTGGATTTGAATATATCCAACGGTGTAGGCAGTTCTTCAAATGGACGGTTGCGATTGGATAGGATACTAAGGTCGGCGAATACACATTGGCTTTATACTGTTTGTGGGCCCGGGCGAAGAGAGGGTGGGCGCGTCGCTGGCACGAGCCACTTTCAATATTTACATACCAAAAAGAAAAAAAAGTGATGACAGGTGATCCACGTCAAAGGGTGGGTCGGCTCATTGAATTTGTTTTAAATAGTTAATAATGCCCAGCCCCACAACAACGTGGAAACACTCGAAAGTGCTTTTAAAGCTAACAACGTGCTACAACAACCAAGAACATTCTTACTCTTTTTAGTTTCATGCATAAGATATTATACTAGCAATTGCAAATGAGTTGCAAGTTACGCCGGAGAGGGCTTGAATTTTATGTGTATAATATGGTTTGGATGTAAAATATATTCTATGATCTATGATAGATGTTTGAGTGAAGAACATAAGTTACATTTTGTTAAACAATTCACATGTCTTTATGTAAGGTTCCACATTCTGCATACATGTCTATCAAAACATTTGCAACTATATCTAACAAAATTCCTCTATATTTTGGCACAAGTTGGGAGCACCTTGGAAAATTTAAACTAATTGGGTTGGAGCCTTATTTGTTGCATATGGTGAAACAAGGTGAGGAGTATGCTGGCAAATGTAAACAGGAGTAGAATCGGATGGATACTGACCAAATGGGATTGTTGTCTACGCTTTGGGAACATTTAAATGCCAAAATATGAACTTTTGTAAATAATCGCCAAGTGTTCAACCAAATGATACAACATGTTATCTTTTAAATGAATATCATAATTGTATCTTACAGAAGACATGGTCATCGTCAAGAGACATTGTGATTGTTTCATCAAATAAAACAACTGTATATTCACCCCGATCAACTCACCTATACCAACATACGTGTGGTGCATAACAAAATACGAGCTTTATAGCAACGTACGGACATCCATCAAGGCATAGTAGGCAATGTTTTTTTTGTTGGAAGTTACTATATTGTCCTCTCCCCATCACACAAACTTAAAATAGCAAAATTACAACTCCAATAAACTAAACATTGTTATCCTCTCCGGTGTAAATTGCAACTCAAACTACCACATATCCTTAAAATCTGGTCTTTTTGGGACAAGGCTCTTCAAGACACACAATGCCTTCCCTTCCAAAGTTTCTCAAGTGGCTCGCAAAAACATAACTCATATTGTTATGCAAGACAGCGCTACGGGGTCATATGCCACATCCCTAAGCCCCGCCTGCCTCAGAAGTCCCTAGATGCTATTAGTAGAGACTTTCAAAGAGTTTGAGACTGTCTACAACAAACTGACCAACACAGAGTTGGCAGTTGTGTCTTCTGTAGTCAAGCTTGAGAATCAAATTTCTCTTGGTCCTTCACAAAATCAATGCAATGTTTTTTGTCGATTTAAGTCATATCTTCTGCTAGAGTGTTTCCTTAATAAAATAAAATATGAAATGCATTTTACAAGATCTGCAAGAAATAAAAAACCAGCAAGAAGAATTTATACGGTGATGGCACCCCATATAATAAATCAAACCAAAGTATTATATTTAGCATACGCGCAAATGAGTACAAGCCACAATCTAGTAGCAGCGCCAAATGGGAAAGAAATGGTGAATGATCCACCGTCTAGCCTAATACAAAAACCAAGAACACGTTTGTCGTGAATTGGCGCAATAAAGTATCCGTCACTTGACAGAACTTGGTTTCCCAGTCAGGAGGGCGAACTGCCTCGAAACCAAGACTAGGAGCCTTGTCCTGTGACCCTAGTCCATTCTTCCCCTCTTTCCAGTCAACCACGTACGCAGGCGCTCGTCTCCTGAACTTTTTTTTGAACTCGCTCCATGCCTGGTATTTGTAGTGGTTAATCACCGCCTCACTCGGTTTGACGCCCACCGTTTTATAACCTGGCTTGAGCTCGAAGTGATGTACAACATTCATCAAAGACAGAGAGGATGCCTCCAGCAGCAGGATGGACTTGTGACGCCGCTCTTCTCTTTCTCTGCAAGTGTAACCCTGCGTCACCCCCGCCACCGGGTGCTCCTTCAGAGTTGATGCCCCAAAGTTTCTGCATTTCATGGATACTTGCCCTACCCTGTTGGAGGAGGAGGTTTTATTTAAAAGCATGATTTTCAGGGCATTTGAGGAAGCCACTAGATCCTGCAGCACGATGTTTTCAGGGTGATTTTTCCGCCGGAAAGCTGAGATTGGAGGTGTTGCGGCGGGTGGGCGCACCTGAAAACCTCCTGAGCTGAGACCGTGACGGCGGTTTCGGCTGTGTTACTGAAGACGCAACGAAGGGTTTGCGGCACGGCGTTGATGCCCTATCTTGTGTTGATTCCTTTGGCGAACAAGATCACGTCCGTCTCACTAACTGTGCTCTCTGAAACTATGTGATTCCACTTCATTTATAAATTGAAAACCCATCAAGAAGAATTTCCCAACTTTAAAAATATTCCACCACTTTTTATTTCCTCTTAAGTTAAAATTTTGCATTTTCTGCATCTCTGATCATTCATGAAATGACATTTATCCCTTGTTTTTTCATATCATTCTTGTTTGGATTTACAACCTCACATAATTTTCAAAGTAACTCAGTAATGTGATTTTATGAATATGCATCTTATGACTGACAAAGATCAAATCATCTTCCCTGGTTAGTTTTCAATGCTCGTGTTCTCTTTCTATAGTTCCAATGCATTCAAGACAATATGGATTTTTTCTCTGGGCGTCTAGACATCATTATCTGATTTTAGAACCTTCATTTGGTAAGGATGTTCTCAAAAGCGGTTGTTTTTTCTATTAGTTTTAAAGACTTGCTGCGTTCCAAAACTCAAAAATTGAAATAAATGGAAAGTCTGTAGTAATAATTGAAAAATGTGAAACAGAAATCTGAAATTGGTTTAATTTTATAACTGAAATCTCAAAGATCGAAGAATCTACAACATTTTCAAACCAAACTCAAGTATTTAAGAAAACACTGAAACAAAAAAATGCAAAAAAAGCAACACTTTCCTAAGAAGGCTTGGACTCCAACTCAGACCTAGAGGACTTCCAACGGCAGTAAGCACACTGTACTCGGCTAAAGTTTGGTCTGCACAGACTACTCCAAGGCTTAATACCCTTCTATAGTTTGTGTCTTTCACAAATGTGTATAACTCTGATTCAAGTAGCAGTTCTACTTCTATGACCAGTGTCAATGCCACACCCAATTCTATGGTCTGTGCCAACACCAGAACCAATCTCTTGCTCGAGGAATATGCACCCGTACTTCAGTTGCTGCATCCTGGGGGTCATACTGTGGATGGGGCCTTGTGTCTCCGTGTCCTCAGCCATGTGAGATCGATTGAAATGGCACATAAAATAATTTTCACGGTCACATGTCTGGGTTGCAGGCTTCGAATAACCTGATCTTGTTTGACAGGACATACATCACCAAAGTTAACCATTTTGATATGACTGATCCGGATGCCAAAATATATCTAACGGACAAAACTCCAAATCATCAACAACAGAAAATGTCGGTGGCGTCCTTTTTAATCAATAGAGTGATGAACTTTATCACACGATTCAGAGGTCCATAGGTAGTCTTAAAACTGCATCACACCTTGCCGCCTTTGAAGAACACACCTGTAAAGTTACAAAAATATCTAGGACTTACAAAAATATCTAAATTCCGGCAACCGGTAAAGTTAAACCACCGGAATTTGACACTTCCCAGCAATGCCTTCTTCAAAGTAAACGCCTCAACGAATAAAATGATACAAGATAATTCACCAAAAAAAATGGTATGGAAGCATGCCCCAAAGCTACGCGATTAAACTAGGCTTAGTTTAAGAAAGTTGACTATAACAAAATAATAAAAAATATCAAGCAATGATATTATGTCGTGCGTTGCAAAAAGTTGACCAAAGAAAGGGTGGATCATGATCATCGAGCTAGCTTGAGATCCGGGTAGGTCATAGTCGTTTGTCAACACATACCTACTAGAGCAAGTTAGCTCCCTTCTTCAGTATCATCAATAGTGCCCCGAGCTGGAGAAATGGCAAGAGACATCTTGGGGTACTTATTCGGTGGAGGCAAGAGGCTCCAACCGTCGTAGTCTTGCGACTTGAGGGTAGTGTGAGCCCCATCTAAGCTGGTGGGCGAAGATGAAGGGGAAAAGCTTCTTCATACTTTGGCTAACTACATGGGGACTTATGAGCATGACTAAAAGAGTGACACCTGCGAGCGGCTCCGATGACCACCGCCTCGGGGATGGCTGTGTCAGGGGCGAGAGAACGGGGGGGATGGCGGCTCACGATCAACGTTACTGAGGGTGTCACCAGTGCCAAAGAAGAGTTTGGAGGTGTTCCACCTCGAGGACCACCTTGTTCGCTTGCACTTGATATGTGCTGATAACAATACATTTGGGATTACCACTAACTTATTATAAATAGAGAAATGTTGATCAACTTCAACATTAGCAAATAAACAAGAATTTTGTTCTTTCCAAAGCCATAAGAGAATTTCCCTCTCGAAAGCATGCCAAATTTGGGAAAACATGTGAGGCATTCTAGGGTTATCTCCTAAAAGAATATGATGTCGATAAAACATTTTGGTCTGAAGGGGATAGAATCAATATATCCAATTCCAATCCTTTTGGGATTTATTACAATACCAGAATAGGTGAGACAAGGTTTCCAAGTGTCACATAAGGGGCATTTAGGGGCGAAACACCAAGATGAACTAGATGGGCACCAATCGGAAGGCCTTGGTGAAGAACACACCACAAAAATGAGTGATTTTGGGTCCCACACATACAAACCAAACATGATCAAATCTCCTTCTCTAACTATATGGAGAAGAATGCGCCCCATCGAGTGTTGAGTTTGCCAACCATGGGTAGATGGGGTGATAGCCAAGCATAACCTTTACTAGAAGAGTAATTCTAGGAAAGGGGTGTCCACATACCACTTCCACTATGTCCAACAAGGATGAGAAGGAAGCACAAATATTTGTGGATCATATGATCAAGAACAAAAGAGATGATGTCATTGATATTGCACGATTATGTGGAGCTAAATTGAATTGAGCCCTAAGCTCATTCTAAGGCCGCCAAGCTTGAATACGTTTGTTGAAAAGGTCCTGGTTAGTGTGAATTCCATGCTTGAAAAGCTTGAGCGTCGGAATCTTAGGAACCTCAATAGGGGACTGATCCTGGAATTGAATGATAGGAGACCACCATAGGGAGTGGTGATTAATTGAAAGGCCATTACGGAAACCACTGTCATTCCATTGAATTTGTGGCTTGATTTGCTCCCAAGTTTTCCAGATACTTTTGAGCACGAAAGTGTCGACCACTTTGATTGGGATGGGAGCGATGAGAAGATAAGTAAATCCAATTCCCTTCCAAGTCGGCCATCCATGGGGAACCCTCTGCGATGCCATGACATAAAAGCACTTTTTCCAAGCTTATTTTCCTTCTATACTACGAATTATTCATTTAGAGCATAACACTGTCCTGATATAAAATGTCAATGAGACCAAACCCTCCAAATACTCTAGGAAGACAATAGGTTTCCCACGCAACCCCGTGATGTAACGCCTTGATTTTTGTAAGCTATCATGGTAATCACTTTTCATGATGTTGTAACTGCAGAAATGAAGATAAATATGTTAAGATATATCTTTTAATCTTAAAAGGAATGTGTTACTAATCTGGACCCTTGTTTGCTGTAATTTGTTTACTTGGGACGGAGGTTATTATTGCTTGTGTTTTGCAAAATGAGACAACAGACTTGTCGTATGTTTGATGAACTCTTTTCGCTGATTGACAGCACACCTTGAATCAATTCCATTGATCCAAGGTATGTCAGCCTTCTTGAGATCGCTTTGTCGATTTACTTCTAAATCGGAAGGAAGTCTGAAACCAGACTGAAGGTTGATATAATGTTGCAGCACCTGATTTCAGGTATGAATATCTGGTACATAGATGCCAATGGAAAAGGTTTGATTCCGAACCACATACAAGTTGTAACGCTGGACAGCGTAAGACAATAGGAGTCTGGATGCAAGTGACACGCAGTGCGTGTTGAACATGGGACTAAACGACTGCATTGTGTTGAATGTGAACGTCAGTCGGAAAGACTTGTTGGAAACTATTAAGTAAATACTATGAGGATTAAACCCTAACCTACAACTAAGTTTTATCCTATAACCTAACTACTACCCTACATGGATTTTAAATTGCATGGGATGAAAATTGATGCAAATCCTAATAACTTATGAACTAGGTGAACAACCTAGCTATGGACTATAAAATCCTAAACTATTACTAACCTATGGAAGGGGACTTATGGACCCATGTGGATGGAAAACGGATAAGAAGGGAAGGTTAGAAATTTATTAAGGCAGTAAATGCAGTCCTTACAGTTTCAGTGCCAAGTTTGGCGGGAACATGGGAAAAGTTGGAGGCATCCAACTAGCTAAGAAGCTAAGAAGAAATTGCATGCAAAAATTTGAAAAGGAACTCGCCAACCTGAGTCGGCGGTGGCGTGAGGATTGAGGAAAAAGCAATGCATTCAATGCATTCAATGATCTTGGTCTTAGCGACCAGCTCGCCTTGGAAAGAGGATAGAGGAAAAAATTGTTTGTCATTGTGTTCATTCGGGTTTTTAGTTGCTCTGCATTTCTTCCATGGTTCTGTCGAACCTGTTGTTATTTTTGGTTATTGTTGCTATTGTTTGGAGTAGCCACGACTATTTTTGAGCCTAAGGAAGTTAGAGGATTGTTTGGAAAGCTTTATCTTTGTCGTAGTGGAAAAGAATAGCTCTTGTGGGCGCGGTTTTCTTCGAACCACAAAAAGAATTACAAGCATGTTGAGCCCTTCTCCTTAAACCGTTTGCTTTTGTTTAAACGTCTCATTAAAACAACCCTGCTCTTATGATGGGTGTTTTAGTTAAATAAAGTCGTTGAATGTTTGAAGTGAAATTCTGGGTGGAATCGTTTTTCTTTTTGATGAATACGGTTTGGGTTTTTCTTGCAATGAGAATAAAAGGAATGGGATTTGCCCTTGCTGTATGAGTTCGTATTTTGACAATGTTGGGTTTCCTTTACAAAATGAGCAAAACAAATGAAATTATCCTTGTTGTATGAGTTTTGTTTTGACAGTGTTGGGAATTTGCTTCTTACCCAATATGGGTTCGATTTGATGAATGTAACAACTACACGAGTTTTGTTTTCTGAGATCTGTGCGTGAAAACGAATTGGAAAAACAAAATCGTGATAATGCTGATGAACTGTTGTGTGAATTAATTTCTCCTAGTTGCTTTCATTGCATTGAATACGATTTTACCTAGGACAAGGAATTCATTTCATTGTCTTACCCTTGCTGGTTAAAACGTTTTAATATTTTTTTTTTTGTGAAATGAAGGCCGTGGTATTTTTTTTTTTGGAGAAAATAAGATGTTTATGAACTGAACTAGAATATTTGAGGAGTGAGTAAAATGTATTGATATCTTTCTTGAATCTTTTGGAAAGTATATATATATGAGTAACAGAGATGCTTGTTCGAACTCCTTTAATGTAATCGGTTGGAACTGAACTTGAATGGATTCTTGTTCTTGTAAAAAAGGGGGTTTTCTTACTCATTACAGTGAAATGATGGTAATATGTTTGCTGAACTTTTACCCGTTTCAGACTAAGCTGGGTATGACTGTTTTTAGCAAATACGTATGTTATATATATATATAAATATATCCAATTCGCAGTCTAAACTCTTTGTTGTTTCATTAAAATGAATCAAGTGGAATTCTTACTTTAAAAGTTCGAAAAATGATTCTTTTTACTATTATGATATGAATCATGATTTCGTAGCTAGCTGTACATTCTTATTTGTTCAGGTCTAGCTGAAATGCTTGTTTTTGATGAAACGTTGTTTATAAAACTAGTTGTATATTCTTGCTTGTTTATATCTGGACGAGAAAGTCCGTTGAGTGAAATATATGGAGGAAATGATTGTATTTAGAGGTTCTTTTGGTACTAATGCTTACGGACCAGTTGCAATGAACTCTGGTCAACTTTTTGGAAAGGTAATTAGTAGTTTTTGAATACTGAAATATACTATTCAGAATGAATCATACTATTGGATTATGTCTGTTCTAAATAGTGGATATTTGGTTAGACAGTGAGAAGAGGTAATATGATCCTTCTTCCTTTTATTCGATTATTGATTTTATTTACTTCTCTTTGGACTGTTATCATTGATTGATATCACGTCTGGATTAAATTCTCAAGTACAGTTATGATGAAAGGAAAGAGAGTGTTGGATGGATAATTTGAAGTAATGTTCATTTCTTCTCTCATACAGTTGGAAATCTATACTTGTTATGGAATGAATTTTGTACTGCCTTGGTATAAGCATCTGCATTTAACTGTTGTTTACTTTCTTTTGAATTGAAAGAAGTATTATGCTAATTGATGAAATTGAGATATGACACCAAAGTATTTCCATGGTGAATGACTGCTTTTCTTTTCTACATTTGATTGTTTGAAATCAAATGAGTAGTATGAGAGGAAAGTAGTTCATTGGAATCCTTACTTAAAAATTTATCTCTTGAAGTTTCAATTGTTAAAGAGAATGGAACTGACAAGTAAATACATTAGAAATCAAGTATTATATACATATGTGTATTAGCTCTTACAAATGTTTTAACTGGAACTACTTAGAAGAAATTACTTCTGTAGTACTCATTTGGGAGGCAACAAGTAACCTTTCGTTTGATTGTGATAGTAATTAGAAGATTTGGGTTGATAGGTTGTTTATCCTTATCGATTACTTAATTATAGATGATGTCCATCTCAAGTATACTAACGTTTCATAAAAGCAGGGTTCTTTTATTGAGACAGTTAATTAAAAGCACCTCATTTTAATGACAAGTGCTTAATATGCTCAGTTCAATGAACTAACCGTGCAAGTAAATTTTGCAGATGGTTCTTGAGTAAAAACGAAGACATGGTTGTTTTCTGATACTTCTTCTGAATAGCTAAGGATGGATCGTATTTGATAGCTAATATTCCTCTACGAGGAAATGGGAAAAGAAGAAATTACATTCTTCTATCCTTATGTGTTGTAATGTTGTTTGATATAAACGAAGTCCAGTTGTTGGACTGGTAATTGTATAGATTGTAAATCTTATGGATGAATACAAGGAAAAGTGTGATATTTAATGGTTGTATCATTTGAAACCGTTTGAGTAAAATTGAGAATATAATATTATTCATTGATTGGGAATTATTCAAATGATAGTGGATAGATTTAAAAGGATATAATATCTATTCTTTACTTGAATGCAACTTTTAAGTTGGAATGTGCAATTAGTTCATACTTGGGTTAATATGAATTTTAAATTGACATTAAAATGGATTAGATGAATATGAACTCTTAATTGAATGATATTCGGGATTAGTTTATAAGCTAAGGAATATCAAATAACAAAGGAGTAGTTGAACCTTGTATTCGGACTTTGTTAATATCCTCGAAATGTTTAAATTCAGAAAATATTAGATATGGGAAAACATATCTATTGTTAACAAACCTTAACTGAAGTAAGGTTCAGGAGGATAGCTGAATACCTTCTTTTAAGAAGGGACCTCGTGTAAATGATATCTAATAAGATGGAATTCTAAATTTAATTACAGTTGGGAGTAAAACTTGGTTAAGTTTAAAAGGTTGAACTTACTACGTTAAGTTGTAGTGGACTATTAGTCCGAAGCTTAAAGAAAGGAACCAAGATGGAAATATACGATCCTTCGATATGGAGGAGTAAACGTATATTAAGCTATAAGACAAATTGAGTCTCTCTTAGCTATATACAACTGTAATGAACACGAGGTTAAAGGATCATGCTGAAAATTGATCTTAAATATTAAGATTATAATCCAATCAATCGAGCTGGATGTGTACTCCTTGATGAGAGGATTCCGTAGGGACCTTGACACACGCCGAGTCAGAATATGGTGTCTTCATGAAGGCGGGGCCCTCATGATGACACAATGTTGTAGCTAACATGTTACAACGCCCTCCCGAATCAATTCATCAAGTTTACATAAGTTGGGACTACGTTCTTAGACAAAGATAGGAATGTGATCGTGTATATGGAGTGACTCCGGAGGACTAAAGGTGATTAGACACACGGAGTCACCTAGGGACGACACAGTATGTTTGCGTACCTTTAGTTACCATGAGTGACTTCCTATACTCGTTCATATTGCTAGTTGGGGTTAGAGCTTGACCTTAGACGGAAGGACTGACATAGATCAGGAAAGACCATTCTAGATAACAGACGAAGTGAGGTGAAGGACGTATTCCATTGATGTGTATAACATCTAGGAATATGATCATGCAAAGCATGTGAAAATCTTTGGCCAAAGTATCGCAAGTGTTGGTTGCATTGTCCTAATCACCTAGTTTAAGATGCAGGATGTCAGATGAATATCAGTAACAGATATTCAGATAGGCCTCTTAAATGGATCACTTTGATAACCGGAAACGGTAAAAGAACCCTGTATACTTATTATACAATGCATGGATTAACATGAAGGATCGGTAAGTTGCCGAGTCATGAAATGAGAGATCGTTGAAACTCCGAGCCATAAAATGGGAGATCGGTAGTTCTTCGAGTCATTTACAGCAGCATATGGTATCTGTTATATGATTGAATGGCATTGAATGTGTGTTCCATATTGTAAATATGCGAACAAAGAACATTGGTTTTAAAAAGAAATTGTGTGATCCGATTTACATTAATCGGACTGAGAATAAATATTAAAACTTGAACGTGTGTTTGAATTACATAATTCAGAACAGAGAACGTTGTATAAAAAAAAAAATTCCCTTGTTCTAGTATCTTAAAATGGGGATGTTACATGTGAAATCCTTTGTCACATGATGCATTAGTCCAGAGAAAATCTTTGAGAAATTTTCCCAAATTTTGCACAAATTTTTTGGTTGGGACCCAACAAGAAGAATAATAAATATGTGTGGCTTCAAGCACTTTGGAGTAAATCTGGAATTTACCCACTAAGGACAACGACTTGGTTATCCAGTATTCTAGTTTTCAAGCCACCCGTTGCACGACATACTACCAAAGATCTGCAAGTGAATCTTGAAAAGCAAAAGGAATACCAAGAAATTTAAATATCTCACCATGGTCAATCATCTTCCAATCATATGAAGCCATCCAGGAGGGCACGAGGAGGAAGGATTGCCTATAACATTGTGTTTTTCGCTATTGAATGGAAGAGCCAAAGGATAAACAAAAAGTTTCAAGGCACTGTATGGAATTGCTAATGTTACTTTCATCTTCAATTAGACAATAAAAGCTTCGTCAACAAAGTGACCATGGAGCAGTTGGGAACTATGGGAAGATGGTAAGGCAATTCCCCTGACAAGCCCCTGAGATTTCACTTTGGCCAGTAGATAGCCAAACCCTTCAGTGCAAGGACATAAAGAGCAAAGTGTCGGTGGGCATCCTTTTTGTATGGATTTAAAAATACCAAAAGGAGACGAGTCATTCCCATTAATGGTAATTTGGGTGGAGGATTTCACAAAGAGCAACTTGATAGATTGAATGAAGTTGGCACCAAAACCTAGGGCTTGAAGCATAATAAGAATGAAAGGCCACTCTATCCTGTCGTAGGCTTTTCAAGTCAATTTTGATGAAAAGGGTTGACTGGTTGGATTTGCAAGCCCATTCCATGCCTTCTCATATGGCTATGATGTTATCCAAGATATAACATCCTTAGATGAAGTATGTTTGTTCTTTGGATATTGGAAGGAAGGATCTCGACATAGCCGAATGACAAGAGCTTTGGCAATAACCTTGTAGGAAACATTGAGCAAGGTAATAGGCCACCAATTACTAATCAACTCGGGATCTCCAGGATGAACTTAATATTCCCTTTGTTAATGTGAGCGCCAAAAGAATGGCTCTGAAATCCTTCCAGTATACGAGAAAAGAGGTCCGGGCCACCGTATCCCAAAGTGATTTATAAAATTGCGGGGAATCCATTCGCACTCGGGAGCTTTGTCGTTGGTCATTTAAGACTGTTTCTTCTATAATTTATCGGGGAGAGCATACGATCACAATAAATTTTCTAATCTTGAGAGAGCTTATATGGCAACGTGCCTAAACATTGATGAAATTCATCTCGTCGCTCCTCCGAGGGAGCTTGAGCTTGGAAAACCATCTTGTAATGGTTGACAAAGGCCTGTAACATGAGTTGGGAATCAATGAGCCATGTTTTGCCATCACAAACGGCACAAATTTGCTGAAATGAATATTTGGCTTTGAGGGAAAGAAAAAATTCCTTCGAAGCACGATCCTCAACCTTGAGACAGTGAAGGCGAGCATGAATTTGAGTACCCCAAGCATTATAATTATCCGCAATTTCATTTTTTTATCAAAGCTCTACCACCTAGAATTTCATAATTTTAGAGAAAGGATTCCCCTCAAGCACCACCACCACTCAACAAAGGGTGGAGGAGGTAGCAAAGTATGATCGGTGCTAAATGTTAGCCATCATCAACCATTGTATATTCTAAGAAATCTAGTCATCCTAGTCATTGCATCCTCCCACCATTAAGTCTAGTTGGACCAAAGAGGTAGATGATAATTTTGTAAATGATGTGATCGGGGCATTAAGTTCCACACTCGCTTAATATGATTGAGTGTGGATAAACGCTCCATCAAGGATGTATTGAAAAAAATTGGCCTTTATGACAAAAAGGCCTCCTATCTTGCCAAGTGATATGAAATTGAATAGGAAGTAATCAAAAAGGAAAAAAATTGGCATCAATTCCACAGGAAATTCCACAGAAAGGAATAAGTTTTTGTCAAACTCAAAAAATATTGAGTTGATAGCATGGCCCTGTCGAGCCATTTAAGAACTCGATTTGATCCACCTTAAAGATTGGACCAAGGTGAACCATGCTTTAGAGGTGGGTTTGCGAAGTGTTTGGGTCATAAAACCCAAATTTATTGTGCATATAGAACCACGCCTCCCTTTCACCAAGCTATCGATCGCATGGCGTAAAGTGCCTGTACTTATCTAAAGGCATCTCAACCATATTAAAGTCACAAAAAATGACCCAATAAGCATTAGGAATTTCATTTTCTATCCACCACTAAAGATCATCCCTTTCAGCTACATCATTAGAGGCATAAATGTTGATGAAGCCAAAAGGGTGGATTTCAATATTAAATAAGGCTCAGATGGCACAATTGGTGGGGTTGACACCGTGGTCCATAAAGAAGGGCCGCCATTTGGGAGAAAAAGGGAAATCAATCCCTACTACCCTCAATCATGATTCTTGGAAAACACCACTCTGTTAGGCCAAATGGATTTATAAACCATCGACAACTGAAAACATGTAACTTTCACTTCTATAGACACAAAACATCTAAGTTGGAAATTTTTTTTTGACAAGCATCGCAAATGATATACTTGTGATTGGAGTCTGTGAGACCTTGCACATTCCATGACATACAATTCATGAGAAACATTGGTCAAGGGCCATACCATCCGCATCCAAGCCATCTAAGGCATCAAACTGATTTTGCAGGAATTGAGCATTATTGCGCTTCAGAAAATCCTGCAACTCAAATTTTCTTCGCCCGACATACTCTATATTATACTCCTCCTTTGTAGACTCGATATTGCACGTTGGGTTATGATCACAACTGGTCATGAAGTGGTGAGAAGGACTTCGACCCTTTTGGATGGGCCCTATGAATCGGTTGTCAATATCAACTGCGAAGTCGGAAGTGTCGAGGAAATTCGGATGGAGTTTGACGGTTCCATGAGAACCGTGGCCGGCTTGGGTGTGATAGAGAACTTAGGCAAGGGGACTATAGAGTCTTCGAGATACCGACTATGTGGAGAAATGTTGGCCAAGGATATGTTCCTTAACAACTAGCTCTTTTAAGCCATTATTGTCAGACACCTTGGCTTGAGCCATTTTATTCTTGTTCTTCCACCCTCCAACAGATTTTCCACCCTTTCTCTGTGTGGGGAATTGACAAATTCGTAGTTCACCTTAGGTGTTGGGTGATTGCGTGGTATATAGAGAGGGTAGTTCTTGATCTTGTGATCAGAGGGTGACAACGAAAACATGTGTTAGGAAGGTTGATGTAAAGAACACACTAAGAGTAATGAGTATCTCCCATTTGGATCTCCATGAATTCCTTCAACTCTTAGGAGATGTCTACTTCAACACAAACTCGTTTTTGAGGGCAAGCAATGTAGAAAATGTTTGGCTCCATGTAAATAACTTGCCCGATAGAGGAAGTGATTTGGTGCAGAAAATGAACACATGATAGCGACAAACCAAGGAACTCCACCTGAGGACCGGGACTCGAGTCGCATGAACTCAAACACCACAAAGTCTTTAGTCCAAGGAGAAAGAACCAAATGGGATTTACGCACATACCAAGTATCGAATGGTTCAAGATAGTGGGGGCATGAACACAATCGAGAGAATCGGAAAAGGAAAAATCCTTTAGTCATGTTTTGCACACTTTCAAGCCGGATGCCATGAGAGCAGCCCAAGTTGAGTTTACCCATGACTTTAGCATGCTTTTAGAGGGGACGTGTCCCACAAAATAACCAATAAGGAATAATTGTTCTAACCATTGGCACACAACATTAAATTCAAAAACAAGTAATACAACATCAGGAGGAGAAACATTACCTCGTGAAATACCTTTGGAATGAATTTTGGGGGCGTTTACTGCTGCGACGCCATTGTTTATGTCTCCACAAGCTCCAACCTCGAAAACAATAGTTGGGCTTGAAGTGGATGGGGACATTATATAGGAGATCCGAAGGGCGAGAAACCATAGAAATTATCGAGAAAGGTACTGATCTGTAGCGCCCGAAGAGGCCGCGATATGACATGCAAACTAAAAACTCTAGCATAGCTCTTTCCTCAACTACCGAGAACATTCTCAATTAAAAATAAAAACTACCAAGAACACATTACAACTACTACACATATCTTAAATACATAATTTGAACACTAATAGTTACCAACTTCTTAATAATTTTATTATTTTATAAAATGACATAATTTATTCGCAACATATATTGAAGGCTCGGTATGTGTTGGTGCAAGTAAATTTGATTAGTGGCGCTCTCTTTGTGTAAGAGATTCACTTTTTGAATTTCTAGGTCTTTGGGTATTTTTATCCTTTCGCATATCAAAATTTCTTAGTGATTGATGAAAATTGCTTCAAAATTTAGTTTATGGCCAAGATATTATAAGTTTTGGATTAATATCTCAGAAAAAGAAAAATTATTAACTATCACTGCACTAAAAAGGAGGTGCGATGTTACACCGATAGTAAAATATAAGGTGATGTAGAGCGTTGAAGAAATTTCAAGATGCACCGAACATGTATGTATGATTTGGGTAGTAAGGCACATAAGGATTTTAGATTCATCATAACAATTATGAGATGTATTGAAAAGACATATCGACCTCAAAAGCAAGACAACAAGCATACATGTCCCATGACAATTGACCATTATGTTAGTGAGAGGGCCACCTCTAGTGCAACTTCAACCCTATTAACATAAGGAACGCAATATATTATAGTGGACCATGCTCATATTAAGGCAGCTGACCAAGCGAGATTGATGTTGTGACATAATGCTGATTTTTAGAGTTGTAGAAGCAATTGCAAAGGGCACCAAGCATGCAACACAATGCATGTTCATTGTTTCCACCTCCGTTGGCAAGCGATGTCGCCACCTCCGTTGGTGTTGATGCCATCGTCGGGGAGGATTAAGCCATATGAAAACTAAGTAATTACATACGGAACCAACAATCAAGCGGACCCTAAATCTAAATATTTCTTTTATCATCGGTTATTTGTAGAATTTTACATTAAAATAATTTACATGAAGATTCAATATTAATTGACCCATTTATCGATATTATTATATAGTAATATAAATTTCACACATACACATATAAAAAAGTTACTATTAAATTTTAAGAGAAAACAAGTTGTTGGCGAGAAAATTTGTCGGGTGGACAAACTTGTGGACTTCGCCAATGCTGCGGGAATGTATGTCCCTCTACTTAATCGGTCAACTATCGTATATGCATGCACGAGTAAAGGTGGATTTTTCTGGTGGCCTTGTGTTTGGAGATCCAACAGGGGGCACTCCACTAACTCTGCTGGAAAAGCTAGCAATCTCTTGCCGGGGAAGAGTGGGAAAGGGGAGTGAGAAAAGAGGTAGGAGAACTTATGTTGTAGGTAGAAAATCATATTCTTGCATATACTAGTTAGAAATTTCATCACATGCACTAAAATTAAGAAGAAACAATATTGTAAACATCAACAAGACCAATTAGAATTTAATGAACACAAAGTATCAATAAACCCCTTAGTCGAAAGGCTCGAAACTCCTTCTTCTTGTATTGAGGCTCAAGCGAGAAATTGTACATAGTATGAGAATGGAAGACATTGAGAATAGGGGAAAAGTGGCTAACTCTTCTCACTCACAAGCAAGAAAAAAATTTCTCATGAACTTACAAGAATACAACCAACTAGAAGAATTTCAAAATTAGAACCCTTTGGAATGAAGAGCTCATTACAATTTATAGCAACTGAATTGTCCTTTCACCTCCCTCACATGACTCTTCGTTTCCATATTCCACTCGTGACCTTTCGTTTTCCATGAATTAAGTATTTCTCTTATAATTTTGAGAAAATAATTTTTACAAATTTAAAATAGGTCACTTAAGTGAATAGGATGAAATACAATGATGATGCATAATGAAGAATTAGAATGGGGAGAGAAAGAAGAGAGGGAAAGAGAGGAAGAGGGAAGGGATAAAGGGGAAAACACTCCTCGTGACAAAATGCTTTGAATGCCTTGATGCAGCCATGAACTTTGAGCGAAGATTTTTTCCACTGGTGATCTTCTACACTGATGAAGATTTCTCCCTTAAATAACTTTGAATCATTTTCCCAATCTAGTGATGACCACAAAATCTATGATGCATAGACATCCTAGACCATAGAATGAGTGTTTAGAAACATTGTTATGATGTTTATTGTTGCAAGCTCAAGATAAACACATACAATGCCCACGATGACCCTCCTTGAAACTTGGTTGATGAACCCTTTGACTCATTGAAATCATTCTAACCAATTCACTTTGGATCACTCAGTTCCTTAAGTGATGAAGAGGAATTCACATGATGTGTCTTGTGATGCCTTGCTTTACTTTTGTAAACCATTGCACTCAAGATGATGCTTCAGGACCTCTGTGAAGTTCACATTCCTCCTTTTCAACTCATGAAACCATCTCATTATCCAAAAGGGAGTCTAAAAAGCAGTAAGGTGAGTGAAAACAAAGTCATATGAAATTTTCCACTCCGAAATGAAAACTTTCTATTTGTAGAATATGAGCTGTGTTATGCTATTCTAGGGCATATCACTTGTCTTGCTCAATTTCACCTTCTGAACCATCTACCATATTCTAACCTCCTTTGTTCCTGAGATATTTCTATTTTTAGCAGGTTGTTATTTGGGGACCTGCTATTTTGGGAAGAAGTTGTTTCTGTCTTACTTTCCATTTTACCTCTTTTCTAATTGTCCTGAGTGATCAAACTTGTAATTCAGTGGGACTCATCATTTATAGCATGCAAGGAATTATAACATATGTTATTTTTATTAAGTGGTGAAAATGACCTCTGTTTGCAATGGGAACAACTTTTTTAGATTAGGCTCTTTGTCACAATTTCGTGCTCCAATTTACATCATGATTCGCTTTCCGAAATCTCATAAATGAAAAATGAAAATTTATGTCTAGTAAGAGCTTCATGTATGGAGCTACTAGGGTAGAATAATGATAAAAATTATTCCTTCATATCTCAAGAAACTAGCAACTTCATCATGCAAAAACTAGTTTGAGAGAAACTAGATTTTTTGGAGACCCTTCCTCTGAATTTCGGATGATTTCACCCGCTGGATCTTCAAGAATTTGAAAATTTCTTCAAAGAGGAAGAATGCTGATAAAAACACATCCCTCCATATCCCTAAAAATAGGGACTTCATGGCACGAAAACTAGTTCACGCGAAACTAGATTTTCAAGCGATCATTCCTCGATTTTTGTGTGATTTCGCCACTAGAACCTTGAGAAGTGGAGAGGTAGCTTGCTGATTTTTTCCACTATTGTGTCATGGCGGCCATTAATGGAGCTTGAAATTTTCAGGTCTGGTTTTTGTCTCCATTTGTGATGAAATCAACTCCATTGCAATAGGTTTTTCTTATTTTCTTCTTTGGTGAAATTTCCCTTGATTCGATTGTCGGTTTGATGGGAATTTGAAATTTGTTCTTCGTGGAGTTGGAAGTGAAATTTATTTACTGTGAGAATTCCTTGCTGCAAATGGTAGGTTTGAATATGGTTTTTTAATTGTCTTCAAGAGAGAAGAACTCAAAAAACATATGGTTTGTCAATCCGTGCACCGGTTTGCAAGATATGTTCCAATCTTCATTTCACAGTAATGAAGGTTTCTGAAGAATTCCTTTGCTCTTCTTTTTTATTATTCATTCCTATAGTTCTTTTGATCAATATTTTTTTGAAACTTGTGCATATTAATGGAGTGGAAGGTTTGGTTTCCATGGTGGAGCTGGTTCGGAAGAACAATGGTGGTGGGGTGTTCATGAAACTTTCTTCGACAATGGAGAAAGCTTGATTAGAAGTAGTAAAAAACAACCATGAGTTAGAAAATTTTCAAGTTTTGGAGTTGGAGTTGGGAAAATTTTCATGTCCCTGACATCCCTCACCTCAAAGGGATGTGAGGGACATCAATTTCCATGGTGAGCAAGACGGCGACACGTGGCAAGAGATCTACGCAGTAGGGAATTTGGCTCCCAATAACTTGCAGAATTTGGGCCGCGATCTGAAGGTCAAATGAGGTTTTAGAGGTCATATGGGGGATGGACACATTTTTTCATGGTTTATGTCCCTGACCTTGAGGGATTTCAGGGACACAAAATCCCACAAGGCTCTTGGAGTTGACACGTGTCCTCCCAAAATTTGGCTAACTCTCGAACTCGCTCCAAGAGGACAACTTGAGATGATGATAACTTGAGCTCCGATGGAATTTTTGTGAAATTTTATATGATACTAACTGGAAATGGAATTTTGAATCAAATGGTTGGGGTATTATGTATTTATTCTTCCATTTGATCCCTAAAAATCATCTTTTTATTTGGTACTTTACTTGTGCATTAGAACAACTGCTTGTAGACCTAATGCGCCAAAGTGTTGTGAAAAACCTGATTTCACCATCTTGTAGGGATTGGAATTATCTTTCTGGTGATGTTTATTTTTCTCCTAACTCCATCTGGAGCTCCCGAAATCACCCTTGGAAGCTCAACGACTGTTTTGGCATGTGCACTGACTAGGTCTATGAACCCTAATTTTGGCGAAACTACCTCAACTTCTCCGAGCACTTCTAGAATCTTTCTGAATCACTTCCATGATGTCCCAAGACCTTTGAATCACCTCCACATTTGTTTTGGATTTTCTGCTCCTCTCCATGGGGTTGCTCAAGCCCTATGACGACCGATGATACCTCTTCCCACAATTGCTATAGCTTGCAATTTTTAATGAACTCCTAAAATCACCTAAGGGGAATGAATGGAATTTCCTAAATCACCTAGGGGGTGAGATAACATCAATCGAGAGGTCACTAGATTACTTGGGTAGACCTAGGGTACCTCAGAATGATAAAACATGAAAAATTTGGTACAGGGGTATCGTTGTCATGCTTAGAAATTGTCAATTTCCCTGTTACACATTTGCACGACAACACAAGTATGAATATTTTTGATCCCACATTATCTTGTTAGTATGGTTACCCATTTTGCCATGTAGCTCCATATTATGCAAGTGTGCGATTTTTCCTAAGAAATGGTTCATGTATTTTTGATAATGTCATTATTATAGCCGATAGAGGCAAGTATAAGTGAAGGAAAAAATATTTAATTCTCTATTCTTAATTTTTGGGGGAAGTGTTTATTATATTTTATGGAGGAATTGGTTGGACTATTCTAAATACCACTCTTCACAAAACCATAGGAGCTACATAAACATGTTTATTGCTTTGCAAAAAAAGTCACTTTGTTCAATTTTGAATCCCATCGCCTACTTAATATTGGTAAATCAGACATGCAAGCAACCTTGCATAAAAAATTATATGTTATGCATTCTAAGCACCTCCTACAATTAATTCTCTCCATCCCTGGAATATTTCTCATCCTTCTATGATAATTTTATAGGATATTTTTATTCTTTTTATATAGTAGTTTCTCTAAAAATATATATTTATTATGACCCTAGTGTAAAATTTAAAATACGAGAATGTAATCAACTTTTATTTATTTACTTGATGAGAAAAAATTATTAACTAAAATTGTAAGAAGAGCGTCCACTCAAATTATTGTATAGGGCACTTCTAACCTTTAATCCGACTTTGGACATCCCGAGATGAAGACATAGAAGTGGGGTTGGATCTAATACAACTCTTGCTCGTATGCACCAACCCTATGTCCACAGGGAACGTGGAGCAATTCTAATATTTTACGAGAAATTTCATTGACAATGTGTAAGCTAATTTAGTTTGATTATTTTATTGAGGGATTATTGTTTTCTAGTCGTCGTGTATTTTTATTTTATTTTTTTCTTTTTCAACTCACAACAATGAAGTTGCTTGAAAGAAAAAGTAACCTACAAGTTATGTTGAAAGTGCTTTGCAAGTTGGTGTTAATAATGTAAATTCAATAACACAACACGTGACATATCCTTCTTAAAGGCCTTTGCAACAAGGCAACAACCTAGGTCAAAACGCCCCCTTATATGCCACTACTGATGATAACTCACATGTATACATGTCTTAGTTATGTAAAAATAAAATCTAATCACATGTATACATGATCTAACTTTGTTGTCCAAATGAGACATTTGGTTAATTCAAGGATATGTTTATTTATTATTTAATTAAAACTTTGCGGAAGGGCTACGACGCATATTCGAGTTGATGGATAAGGTTCGTAACATTAAAATGTTTAGTTAATCCTTTGTACATTTTTTCTATAGCGTAGACAATGTTTCTATTTTATGTGCATTGTTCTACGACATGAGGCCCATTTCTTTTTTTTTTGGGATACCTCTTTCCCATCCTTTGTTAAATTCAACCTCTTAGTGGATGACAACATTACTGACCCCAGTCTCATGATGACCACATGACATCATCTTCCCCATCCACTTCATATCCTATAGCCAAAAATATGTTCACTAATATGAAACATCGAGGAAAAGACTTAGGCATCCATGAACAAGGCATTCACGAACCCATCTCCCTTCATCAAAATCCAGGTCATTTAGGATTAGGGTATAAACCTAACACTAACAACATCCCTCCCACTACTCTATCACAACCCATTTCTACCACTCCTTTTGTTGAACTTACCAACCCAACCGCTCAACCCAAACACAAATCATTTAATCCCCTTACAAATACTAAACACCTACAAATGGATTGAGCACATAATTTGTCGCTTGCTCACGGATGTTCTTTCTTTCCCACATCCTCCTTCCATCCGATGTCCAAAATCTCTTTGCATATAATCCATTATTATCATCACATCCATTCATATCCTCTTCCAATCCATTCATTTGAACATTAGATCAGCTTGCTCACATATGTTGTAAGACACAAGTACCTACTACAACCATGTGACCTTGGTCTATTATTACCTCCAACATTCAAGAACAATTGTCCTTCTAGAGATCCGCACACTTTAACAAACTTAATCAACTTGTGGTGAAGACCCTTGGCGTGTCTGTTAGTACTCTAGCCAATGTCATCACTACACTCATATGTAGCCCTCATCAAGCCATTGTGATTCTTAACCCCTTGAAAGTTTTCAAGAGAGTGGAACCTATTTATGCAAAAAAAATACACATATTAAAAAGGAAAAAATAATCATATCAAAATAATAAAAAAATCAAATAAAATCCACCTCAAGACTCTCTCTAGGGATGTTTCCAGCAACTCTACCTGGCTATGGATGCCTAAGCGGCGTAGAGAGAAATGTTGTGACAAGAATCAAATGTATCTCCATCGGGGCTATGAACGCTTGGCTGGTAGTGGAGCAATGCACGACTTAACCTTCCGTTCACCTTCCATCAACCTACTTGACTTAATCACTCCCTATACATTAGCTAGTTTGTCTCTACACACTACCCATTAAGTCTTCACTTCAAACGTTAATTAACCATCACAATCACAGACACTTTGATCTCACATAGACATAGAGCTCGCATGTTTCGTGTATTGTCTAGACCTTGGTCACACTTTTTCCAACTCTTTCCTTCTGACATGTGTTAGGCTCATCTTTTGTTCATCGCTGATGTTATTTTCCTTCCATCCATCACATCCACATCCTTTTTAATTTGGATCAAGCATCCATAAAGGCGGATGACAATTCTTTCCTTTTCATCCAATCCACCTCATGTCCCTTTTTAACTATCATCATCATGAAAAGTAGGGCATCCTTACTATTATCTGCTAGGGGAATCATCCATTTTAGATACCCCTCACTTCCCATCCTACCATACACTGGGGAAATCGAATTCATCCATCCATGCACACACGACCACCCTACTTTGTACTTGGGGGCACACCAAATCTATCCCTCAATCAATCTTCTCTATTCCTAGGGGCATATCTTATCACCATATCCCTCGTCCTAATCTCACGCCCCATCTAATCCTAACCGATTAACCAATCCCTATCCTATCCAACCTATCCTTTAATCCTATCAACCAATCCTTATCCAACATTAAACAATCCTCATCCTATCCTTCAATCCAAAATCATCCTATCCTCATCCTATCCTTATCCTATCCAACCTATCCAATTTCCCTCATTTTACTCAAACACACTCTCAGGACTTCTAGGAGAAATTTGCATCCCACCTTACATCCCTTCCCATCCCGAATCCTTTCATCTTATCTAACCTCAACCATCCCCCCATCCTAAATCCACAATCCCAACATCAAACATAAAATAATCTAAACATCCAACATCCAAAATATAAAAATCAAAACATTCAAAAATTTCAAAAATACAAAAATGCAATGTGTGTGTGTTGTTGTTTGCATGTTTTTATTTGTTTGTCTACATTTACATTTCGACCGATGATACGAGTCCACTTTTGTTTCTTTTTCTTTAGCATAGTCCAATGATATGAGGATTGGAGCATTTGGTAATTCAGCCACTATGGTCTTTATACCATGGTGCATCTTTCTCTATGCTACATCAATAACTTACTAATGATTATAACAATGTGAACTTTATGGTAGCACACCCCTTATATCATCATATTTTATCATTATTATCATCATCATCTAACCTCCTCATCCTTCTATCTAATCAATTCGTCATCAATCAATATCCACATCCCAATCTTATCATCTCACATCCAACATCAATTATCATCACCCCTTGGTTGGGGCATCTTCTAACATCTTCTTATCCATCAAAGTCAAAAATTCAATCCTCTCCTCATTAATATCCTATCATAATTGATCCAAAAACCAATCCTTATTCTCTCATATGAACATCCTTAATCTTCTAATCAAATCCAACCATCCAATCCAACATCCTCAAATCTTCAAACCTACCCCTTGATCGAGACATCCTATTATCCAAAATCCTCAACATCTAACATCTTCAAATTTAACATCCTCAAATCCAAATCCTAAATCTTCACCCTTGTCATGCATCGTTGATCTGGGCATCCTCACATCAAAAATCCAATATCTTATAATCCTCTCCTCTCATCCTCTAAATCCTCTCTTCTCTATCCTCTCTCCTAATACTCTAAAATCCTCTAATCTCCTCATCCTATCGTCTTCTAATATCCTCTAAATCCTCTACTCTCATAATCTTCTAATCCTCTAATCCTCTCTCCTAATCCTCTAATCTCCTAATCCTCAATCGTCTCATCCTTTAATCATATCTCATATACTAACTTGGGCCTCTTTTTTTTTTGAGCGGTTACTTGACTCATTCCTCCCCGCCTAACCCCTCGAGGTGGCATCATATCAGCATCCTAACATCTTTTCTTCTTGTTCTTTGAACGGTCATTTGCTACATAATAACCATTCAAAGATGGGGAAAATGTAGACATATAAAATGTCAACATGACTAATTACGACTAATCTAACCCATGACATCATCTAAATCCATATAATAATTAATCATGATATTAATTATTATTAATCCCTTTATCGCATTATCATTTATCTAATTTTATCTATAATGCCTCTAACATGTTTGATATCTATGATGACTTTTGTACTCAAAGTTGCAAACATTGATATGTGATTCTTGTTTGAAGACGATGTACTCTTGAACTAAGCAATCATGTTTGTTGTAGATGATATGTTTATCTTCTGAAAATAGATACAATCTGCCATGTCAATTATGAATTTAAAATGAAGTATTTCATTCCTTTTTATGTTGAATGTTCATTGCATGTGGATAGGGAAATTAATTCAGCCTAAACTCGTTCATAGCCTATATTACATTTGAACTTGTGCTTCAGTCTATTTGATTTCTGATGCAAGATAGCTATACCTTGGATCAATTTCAGTGATCCAAGGCATGCTTTCAATTTTATGATGTCAAGGTCATCTTGACCGAGCTGGGAAGAATGTTGGATTTCTAAACCCAGGCTGTCGCGGGATCACAAGTGATCTCTTTTGCACATGTCCTTCTTAAGTGATCCAAGAATATCATTTTTGGTTCTTCATACGGTAATGTTGAATTGGTAATTTGAATGATTATTTGGGGGACCTAATTTAATCTAAGTTCCTAAGTTTGTTATCCTATCCTAAGTTTATGCTAGATGATTTTATTATTGTGGTTGATTATGGATGAAGGTAATCCTAAGTCATGTTACTAGGATATTCTAAGACTAAAAATGATAAACTAACCTAAGGACCTAAGTTGGTTTATAAGATAATGTTATTAACCTAACCTAAGGGCATGGACTAGCCTAAAGGGGATGGTGTGGATGACATGAGGAGGGGTGTTGGTGGCACCAATTCCTAAGGTATTTAAGAGGTTTGAATGAGGCATTAAAACACCTTATTACCGCTAATTTTGGTGAATGCATGAAAATTTGGTGGAAGATGAGTTGTCAACTCTGTTAAATTTTCTTTGCATGGAGTTTTAAACTTTTAGTTGTAGCCAACAAGGAGTTGGCAAAGGCGGGAAAGAAGGAAAGGACTTTGTCATTCCTGTTTGCATTTAATGATCTCGACCATTGTGAAAATTGCCTGGGAAATAGGAGAAGTTGGTGGGATAGATGGTTTTGGTTTTCATTGTTTCATTTGGTTTTGGGAGCTTTGTAGCTCTGCATGTGGTTTTCTTCTTTTCAAACTTCCAGTTTGAATATGTGCATGATAAATTTCACCTTGCATGGCGGTGATGGTAATAGAAAATAAGCAAGGAAGCTATAAGAGGAAGAAAAGGAAAGTTTCAGAGTCAGAGTTTTGGTGTTTTCGTGGAAATCTTGTTGTAGAAGTTATGCTTGAAGATTTAGAACGAGGAAAAGAAGACAGGAGCACTATCAGGCATGATAAGCCCTATCTCATTAAATATTTTACTTTTACTTAAGTGTTTTCATTAAAATAACTTTGTTCTTTTATGAAATCGTTCTGGTTTTGGTGTTTTTGTTTCTTCTTCTTGATTTCAATGGAATTTCTCGATTTGGTTTCTTATGGATGCATTGTGATGTTGTGTAAATGTTGATTAGTATGTTATGGGTTGCCTTTCTTGGTAAAATAGTTGTGTTGTCATTTTATTGTTATTACTGAGCTTCCTGGGATATTGATGCAAGTCTGTGTTTGTATCCTTGCTGGATTGTTTACCTTGTTTGGGTAACTTGTAAGCTTTTATAGTTGTCAGGTTTTTGATGAAATCTTATGGAATTAGCTTAAATTGTTCTCCTTGTTATTAATGGTTGGAGATTAACTTTATTGGAAGGATTTTTTCATGGCTATTTGGGATTCGACATTCTTGTGGTTACTCAGGGGACTCATATCATGGCTGTACTCTTTTCGTTCATGAAGCTCTTTGTTGTTATGTATGGGATATATGCTAGTGATATGGTGAAAATTTTTATGTTCTTTTGTTTTGGTCAGTTTTCTTGTTGATAATAGTGGAGACCAACATTATTTGGTCGAATTTATTGTGACTGTACTCATATTTGTTTATGAGGTATTCAGTTGTTATTGTTAGGGGTTATGTTTATTTTGTAATCCTCACTATAAAAAGGGAATTGTATTGAATCTTCTTCTCTTTTGATAAACCTTATTTGGGAGGTAGTAACTTTCATTGATAATTGTACTGGGAAGGTATGTCGGTTGAAAGTTTCTGGTTTAATTCTTTTTCATTGTTGAGTTTATTGGTTACCCATATGGGATTTGTAGTTGCTTTAAGATAGATCTTGTTGATCTTTATCAGGCATGTGAAATTTGTTTTATCTTTGGAAGAGTGTTGGAGGGAGATTGTTCTTACTTTCTCTCTCTGTCATTCTTTGTTTGATGGTAATTGTAATCCTTCACGGGTGGAATAGTTGTGTTGCAGAGACTAGTATCATCTCTCCTTTTTGTTTATTAAGTTAGCTTGGAATGAAAACCCTTTCTGGGTTGGCCTGCAAAAGGAGGTAACATTTAGTTTGGCTTGTTCTAAGTTTTGGTATAACTTATAATTGGTTAGTATGGGATTGTGGACCGGTTAAAATCTACCTTCTTCTTTATCTGTATACTCCCTTCGAGTAGGTTCCAATTCTTGAGTTTGTGGAACTTTGGATTACATGGGTGTAGATTGGCATTCTTTTCTTGTTTGTAGATCTTATTGTCTTGGAACTTTGTGTTTGATCATGGAATTTTCTTGACCTTGATTCGATGGATCTTTTATGACTCTCCTTTGGGAATGTTAGGATTCTTGTGTTGTTTTTGAAATTGTTATTTCCTTCATTCTCAAGATCCTTTCCTTGAGTTGAATTCATATTTTGGGTAAGACTTGGACCTTGCGTAAAGTTTGAAAATGATTTGTTATTTCTCTAACAATAGCTTATGGAAACAATAAATATGCTAGATGTAGATGTTTAGGGGACTGCATGGTGTTAGCTATGTCTGTTCTTTTGAGTTTTGAACTTGGATATGAATGCAGGCATTCGGGGAACTTATACGGTGAGTTTGTTGTTGTTGGTCTTGTACCCAATCTCTTGTTGGTTAAAATTTTCTTACTGTAATGTTACGCCTTAACCTATTGCTTGTATTAGGATATACCATTTTATTATATCATTTATACTTTCTCATGCTTAATAGGTCAGCCTTGGTGATGGTCATAACATATGAATAGTATATATAGGGGATTGTAGGTAGTATTCATTATCATTTGAGCATTTGAGTCTTATTATATGGTTTGGAGGTTGCCCCCTCGAAGTGGCAAAGCTATTATAATTGCATATTGAGATAATTATTCTGAAATATTGTGTTATTTGGTGTTCTATTTCTTCTCATAATTTGAATTATACTAGTAATGTCATTCAAGTGGTATCGAGTCATGTCCGGGCCAAAATTAGGGCAAAAACCCTAATTTTTTGTTCCCGCATGATATATTTCGAACCGAGAGAATTAGTGGGAGATATTTTTACCAGAGTTGAGAAAAATTTCAAGTAAGGTTATCTGAAAATTTTAGACTTTTTTTATTTATTTTGCACAAGTTATTACAAATTTAGGGTTTTTCATAAAATTGCTCCCTAGGGTGCAAATTGTGGAATTTTTCAAGTTATTTACATTTTCGGAAAGCTCTCAAAAACATAGTATTAGTATCTTCTTTGTGTTTTTTTCTATTCGGCCAAGTTTGTATCAAAACCCTAAACCCTAAGGTTTGATGTCATGGTGGGGCCTTCCACAAGTGAAAGAAAAAGAATCCGGTTACTCGGGTAAAATCCAAGATAAATATGGGGTAGTGATTGAAGAGATGTAGTCAGAAGGAGTAAATACATATTCCTCAGCACTAGGGTTTACCTTAGTTGATCATAAGGTGAGCCAACTTGAGTATGAGCTATGAAATGTACAATCTAAGATGGCCTCTAAAGGAGACATAGACCAAATCAATCATCGGTTGGATGATATCATGCAACATGTAAAGGGTAAAAAGTATGGCCCAAATCTGGCCCATATCAACCAAGGAGGATCTTTAGTTCAAAATCATGGACAAAATAACCATGTTGGATCACTTTTCAGCCCAATCAGAATCCAACTTATTCGCAACCACGGAACATGATGCCGAAAGTGGATATGCACAAATTTGATGGTAAGGATCCCCTAAATTGGATAAATCAAATGGAGAACTTATTTGAGCTACATCAAACACCATCGGGAAAAAGGTGACATTAGTATCCCTGTATCTTGAACTAGACCAATCCGTTTTGTATCGATGGTTATGTGCTCAGAGGCAAAAGAATGGTCTCGGTGTCACTTGGACGGTTTTCCGAGGAGTTTACGTAATTGTACTATAGTTCCAGGTGTTTGAGAGAACTAATTTAGTAAATTAGTAAAGTTATGACAAACATGATCAATCAAATATTATGTGCATCAATTCCAGAACCTATCCTTAAGGGTGGAGAATATTCCAGAAGAGAATCTGAATGACCTTTCTTGGGGGTCTTAAGGACCACATCGAGCATGCGGTACATATGTTTAATCCACTCATGCATTTTGATTCTATTATCATGGCACATCGAGTTGAGGAAAAAGTTATTTGTAGTAGGAGGTTGCCTTTCATTAACACCAGAGACCGTAGGATCTCTTCCCCTTCATTTTCTAGGCCAATTAGAGTGACTCCTCAACAAATGGAAGAAAAGAGAGCGAAAGGATTATGTTTTAACTGTGATAGAAAATATGGATCGGGACACAAATGTGTTGAGAGGAAGTTGTTCTATATTGAGAGAGGTAATGAGGATGATGAGGACGTTGAAATCATGGGAGAGGTGAGGAACCAGTAGAAGATGAAGTAGAGGATCACCAACCTACAATTTCTTGCCATGCATTGTTAGGTATTAGTACTCCTCAAACACTCAAGGTTATTGGCTATCTCAAAAATAGAAGGGGACAAAGTGTTGATTGACTGGGAGTACTCATAACTTCATAAATAGTAAGTTAGTTGCCCACCTCAATTGTTTAATTTACCCAACTCCGAAATGCAAGTTATGATTGTGTATGGTGGGACGATCAAGTGCATGAAAGTGCCATAGTATCAAGCTTTCCATGGGAGACTACATGTTAGACTCACCTATGTTTGTTATTTCTATGGGAGGGGCAGATATTGTTTTGGGTGTCCAATGGCTCACGACCTTAGGTTCTATAGAGATGAATTTCCAAGAATTTTTCATGCAATTTCATTCAGATGGAAGGATAATATAATTAAATGGGATGGTAGCTAAGTCTCCACAGATTATTAGCTCTCATCAAATGCAGAAGGTTCTCAGAAAAGGAGTAGATGGATTTATAGCAAAGTTATTTTCCATAGAAGTACAAAATACAAAGTCTTTAATGTCACCCGATCTTCAAAAGATTGTTGATGCTCACTCATCTATTTTTGATGCAATTCCAAAGGGACTACCACCGGTTAGGGATCATGATCATGCCATTCAGTTGATTCTAGGGAGCCAAACACCTAACATCAGACCATACAGATACCCATAATCCCAGAAAAGTGAGATCAAGAAAATGGTTAAGGAAATGTTGAAGGCGGCTATCATCGAGGCCTAGCAGAGTGCATATTCTTCACCGGTGGTCATAGTACATAAGAAGGATGAAACATGGAGGATGTGTCTAGATTACCGATAACTCAACAAGTACACCATCAAAGATAAGTTTCTATTCCAAAGAATTGTTGATTTACTTGATGGTGTTATTTATTTCACAAAATTAAATCTTCGTTCGAGGTATCATCAAATCAGAATAAAAGAGGAAGATGTTCATAAAATGGCTTTCGGGACTCGTGAGGGCCATTATGAGTTTTTAGTAATGCCTTTTAGTCTTACAAATGTGCCTTCAACCTTTCAAAGCTTGATGAAAACTGTTTTTAGGCCATTTTAAAGGAAATTTGTATTAGTTTTCTTTGATGACATATTGATTTACAATAAGACATGGGAAGAACACTTACAACATGTAAATAAAGTGTTGGAAGTTTTGGAGAAACATACTCTATATGCAAATCCATCCAAATGTTCTTTTGGTGTACAAGAGGTAGAGTACTTGGGTCACATTGTATCCCATGAAGGCGTCAAATTTGATCCTTAGAAGATCAAAGCTATGGTGGAATGGCCAAGGCCCAAAACTCTCAAAAATCTTCGTGGGTTCCTAAGACTAACAGGGTACTACAGAAGATTTGTGTGGGGATATGGTAGAATAGCAACCCCACTCACTGCATTGCTAAAGAAGGATGCCTTCCATTGGATAGACGTAGCCACTAAATCCTTTGAGTAGCTGAAGGAAGCCTTGTGCAGCACCCCAGTTTTGGCTACTCCCAACTTCTCAAAAACCTTCATGATTGAATGCGACGCTTCAGGATCGGGATTGGGAGTAGTTCTAATGCAAGAAGGAAGACCAATTACATTTGAGAGTCACCAATTCAAAGGAAAAGATGCTGCTCAAACTCGTCATGAGAAATAAATGATGGCTATTCTTCATGCGGTCAAACAATGGAGGCCCTATCTCATGGGTAGACACTTCAAGGTAAAGCTGATCATGATAGTCTCAAATATTTTTGGAGCAAAGGTTATCATCGAGGAACAAAAAAGTGGGTAACAAAATGTTGGGTTATGATTTTGAAATCATATACAAAAAGGGTAAATAAAATTTAGTAGTTGATGTGTTGTCCGGAAGGGATACATCCACGGATGCCTTACTATGTGGAATGCCCATGTTAACGACTCGATTGCGTGGATGAAGAAGGATTGGAATGGGATCAAGACAAGGATACACAATCTCTAATACAAAATATCAAGCAAGGATCTATGACATCTAACAAATTTGAGTGGAAATGTAATGCCGTATGGTACAATGATAGGTTATACTTGAGTAAATATTCGAGTTGAAGCATAAGATTCTTGTAGAGCTACATGCCTCACATGTTGGAGGACACTCTAGGTTTTTGAAGACATATCATAGAATAAAAAGAGAATAATTTTGGGAAGGACTCAAGGGGGATGTACAAAATTTTGTATCAGAGTGTTTAGTGTGCCAACAAAACAAAGGGGAAATAATTAAGACACTAGGTTTGTTGTAACCCTTACCAATTCCTAGCCAGAGATGGGAGGAGGTCTCCATGGATTTCATCACCAGATTGCCTTGTTCAAAGGGTAAGAATGTTATTTTCGTGATTATGGATAGGCTCACAAAATATGCCCATTTTTGTGCCCTATCACATCCTTTTCACGGCTTGATCTGATCGTAGCTATTTTTTTTGGAGACAGTTCAAAGGCTACATGGAACCCCAAAGATCGTGATCCTATTTTCACAAGTAATTTTTGGACGACATTATTTTCATGTTTGGGTACTCAACTAGCTCACAGTTCATCTTATCATCCTCAAACTGATGGGAAAAGAAGTGGTCAACAAATGCTTAGAGGGGTATCTACGTTGTTTTGTATTAGATAAGCAGGAAAGGTGGATTAAATGGCTACCACTTGCAAAATGGTGGTATAACACATCTTTTCATACCTCTTCTCAAATGACCCCATTTTTAGCATTATATGGTTACCATCCACCTTTTATCACTTCCTTCTTGGGGGTGCAAACTAAGGTCAGATATGTTGAGGAACACATTCAACATCAACAATGAGTTTTAGATAGTTTGAAGGAGAATTTAGTATTAACACAAAACATGATGAAACAACAAGTAGATCAACTTTGTAGTGAAAGACATTTTGAAATTGGTGACTGGGTTTTGTACGTCTCAACCTTACAAACGAGATGTCCCTAAAGCAACGTAAAAGGACCAAAAACTTGCTCCTAAATATTATGGCCCTTATCGGGTTCTACGAGTAAAATTGGCAGTGTTGCTTATAAACTAGAGTTGCCTCCATCTTCACACATACACCCAATATTCCATGTTTCATGCCTGAAGAAGGTTATTGGACAGAAATTTGAAGCCTAAACAAAGTTACTAGAACTTGATGAGGAAGGAAGAATCATTTTGGAGCCAGAGAAGATTCTGCAAACACGTACTAAGAGGCTGAGAACCAGAGACATTAAGGAATATCGATCAAGTGGAAGAATCTGAGCATAGAAGATGCAACCTGGGAGGATGAAGGTTTTCTACAACAACATCCAGGATTATTCAACATTGAGGACAACGTTGGTTTGAAGGGGAAGGGCATGCTACGCCCTTAACCTATTGCTTGTATTAGGATATGAGTAGCTGACTTGTGGCTTACCATATCATTTTATTATATCATTTATACTTTCTCATGCTTAATAGGCCGGCCTTGATGATGGCCATAACATATGAATAGTATATAAGAGATTGTAGGTAGTATTTCATTATCATTTGAGCATTTGAGTCTTATTATATGGTTCGGAGGTTGCCCCCTCGAAGTGGTGAAGCTATTATAGTTGCATATTGAGATCATTATTCGAAATATTGTGTTATTTGGTGTTTTATTACTGCTCATACTCTTAATTATACTAGCAATTTCATTACATGTAATGTTGGGACTTGTTCTTGATCATATAGTCCTTAGCTACTTAACTGAGCCTAATTTGGCTAAGATTGTTGGATGGATTGATATTCAGGTTGTATCTTCTTGTTTGATCATACAGTCGTAATGCAGGTTGTTATCAATTGGAATATTAAAACAACATACTTATTTTAGAAAGGTAGTTTGATTATATCAATTTTATTCTTCTTGAATAAACAAATAGGTTGAGTTTGTGAAACTTAAGTTGGAAGCTAGAATGAGAAGTTAAGATTAAGTTAGAAATGTGAATTACCTCTTTCTTAATTATTGTTGATCAGATGACTAGCAGGTTGTAATGAGTTTCACATTTGTGTTTGAGATAGAATTAATTATGTTGATTTAATTAGTTCTTACTTAAACATTACTTCTTGTAGATTCTATGATCTCTTTCTCTCTTTCATGGTTTTGTAATCTTTTGGGAAAGTCTTTTTGTTAATCTTAATTTTTGAGTTTGGAACCGTTTCATAAACAATAGGGTTCCTTTTGTGAAATAATTAGATAAAAGCATATTGTTTTAATGTTATAACGTTTATCATGCTCTGTTCTTATGAATTGACTCGTGATAACAATTTTGCAGATGGATTTCATAAAAGATGAAAGGAGAAAGACATATAGAAAGTTACATCTGTTTTACTAAAGAAATTATCTCTTTATTATGATGACTATGTAGCGAAATATACTTGAAATGTACTTTTGTCGGAAAAGAAAATGTATTAAAACTAGTTTTGTGTTGATGCAATTACATTTTGTAATCCTTTAAAATTTTCCTAACTTCGAGAGAATGGAGAACTCTCTTTTTATAAATGAATTGATTTGGTGAATGTTGATTGTTGATTTACTTATGAGACTTGCATGACATAAGTTTGTGTAATATTACTAGGTAATATCACTCATGATGGGGGCAATATAGATATGTATGTAATATGGGGATTACACAACTTAACAGATTATGTGATATATATAAGCTTCTAGGATTAAGGATCTACACTTTTAGTTGATTTCATTTCACGTGAAAGGGCACAACTAAGTTGATAATCTTTGGTAGATCCTTAAATAGTAAGAAGGGAATATGGTTAGATCATATATATGTGTATGACTTCTTTATTATGCTAAAGCAAAGGTGTTCTGTTTTCATAAATAGGACATTGATCCTTAATAAGGAAAAAGGATATCTTCCTTGTAATTAAACAAAGAGCTATATATGATATCTTGTATGGGTTTATGATTAAATCACGAGGATGATTGGTTGTGTTTTCCTTAGCTGATTTCTATAATTAAAACATGAATGTTTAAAAAGGATAATAACAAGATTTAGACTTATGATATTATGAAGTCTAAAGTAAAAGTTTCAATAAGCTTGTTACAAGCTAAAACTGTAGTAAGAAGATCTAATGATCTTACCTTCTTAACGTCAAATTTAGACATATCGATATATGGAAATAAATAGTTAAGATTAAGATAAACATAAGCATGAAATCAAAATGAGTAGGAATGCATATTTTATCTGCATACCTTAAATTACACCTCGTAACCTTCTTGGGTTAAATTGTGCTTAGTAGACCCTTAAAAGTGTTGTTATTGATAAAACTATAAGATAATAATTGATTGGGTTAATAAACTAATATTCTTAAGTATGTTAGTCTAGTTGAGGAAACTCAGTTGGATGTTGGAAACATAACAACTGCAGCATAATACCTTCATAATGACATGAGTCATTATGAGGATACTATGATGCAACCATCTATGCCTCAACACCCCACTTAGTTCGATTAACTCGGTTGACATAAGTGGAAGTTTGGTTCATGGTTCCACCCTAAACAAAGATAGAAACATGAGCTAGTGTTGTGGTCAACTCATGTTGACTTAGGGTGACTAGACACACCCAATCAACATAAGTCGATTGAGTATGTCTATGTATCCTTAGTCACCACAAGTAGTCTTCCACACTAGTGCATGTAAGTGCCCTTGTTTAGTGTGAAAATTTGACTCAAATTGGGTTGACAGAAGTCAAGAAAGACCATTCTAGATAATAGTGTAAGTGTGGTGAAGGACATATTCCTTTCGATGAGTATGTCATCTTGGAATGTAAACATGATAAACATGGTAAAAATGTTTTAAAAATTTGGCCAAAGTATCACAAGCTGTTGGTTGCATTGTCCTACGTCACCTAGTCTAAGATGTAGAATTTCGGATGAATATCGGTAACATGTATTCGGATAGGATTCTTGACAGAACACTTGGGTACCCCTAAAAAGGGTAAATGAACCAAGTATACATAGTATACACATTATTAAGTTAACATGAGGGATAAATTTAATACCGAGTCATGGAATGAGAGATCGGTGTCTCACCGAGTCATTACAACTACATATGGTTTTTTGTTATGAGATGGATTGGCAATGGAATCTGTGTTCTCAATTATATTAATTTATAACAAAGAACATTATGTTAAGAAAATTCCCTTGTTTCTAAAGCCTTAAAAAGTGGATGTTACATTATCATTTATCCCAACATTTCGTCATTAATCCTTTAAATCCATTATTACATCCCATTTTATCATTAATCCATTATTATATCATATTATCCTATTTTAATTCTTCATTAACATTTCCTAGGAATTTAATATTCCTACTTCTCACCTACCGCCTACCCTACACATCCCTACACCTAGCCTTTCCAAGTAACCCCACCCCTAATCATAATTTATTAACCTAATCTAATTCTAATCCCAATCACATCCTCACACCTCTAAATCTAGAGGCTTATATTTCTAGAAGCCTCCCGAACTTTCCTCCATTTAAAATTTCAAATAAACCTTCCACTATCCATGGAAAATTCTCTCAAATTCTAGAAATCTCCATTCTTCTCCTGCATCCTCCACCCTTGATCCTAATCTAACTTGGCTTCATCGTAGTGTAGACATAAAATCATGTATTTTAGACAATAATTAGCTTGGTCCTATACTACTATTTAGAAGGTTCTTAAGTGTACAAAGTACCAATTAATCCCACCTTTTTGCCATCTTTATTTACCTATCCACCAATTTCCCAACTTCCCGAGATTCTAGCACTAATTTCAGGCGCCCTACCCTATCTTTGGGGCCCCGGGCGCCTTGGTCCCACCTTGGGCACCCTCTCTATGTTTAACATTTCACTCCTTTTTGGGTCACTTATAGTCATTGGTCTCCTTTATCTTTTCCTCAGTTGGCATTATCAAGATTAATTATGAAATTAAACTTGAGATCCCTATAAATATAAATCTTACAAGACCATAATGAGGGTCCTAGGTCATTGCATCCCATCACTACTATCATTCCATCTAGGGTCACATCCATCACACCATCTCTTGCACCATACATTCAAGCTAGGAAGTCTACATCACACACATTCTTAGAGGAGAGATTCTATACATTCTATTATACTATTTACATATTTTATAGCTATCATAGCTCATTATTGCACAAAGTGCAACTGGCACAAGAGCACTTGGGCCACGACATACACACACTCACCATAACTACATCAGGGTTCGTAATATAGTGGAACACTCAACGATAAGTCCAATGGTTTGGTAGTGAGATCGATCGACTCCTTCTTCTTCATGTGTAGGACGTCATCCAGTTCATCCTACAAATCCAGTGTGACGGAAAAATAGGGTTTTAAACCTAGTTGTGACACTGTCGAACACAACTCTTAAGACCTTTCAAAGTTCACATCACCTAGAATCCAAACGAAGGCACCCCTGGGGCACCCTAATACACTCCTAAGCGCTGTGTCACTTCAAATAGTCCAGATCTACCCTTCATAAGGTCCCTGAGTGATTGTGCTGCCGCACAACCGAGTTCCGATTCGGATCTACGATAACCTGCGATAGTCCACCTTAATCAACTAAGTCATTTTCTTACTCCCCTCTTACATTTTAGGGTTTATTTCCATTAGATCAAGTTGTGTAATTACTCTACATTACTTTAACATATCAATATTCTGTCATTTATTTCTTGTTTAGCATCTTTATTTACAAATGTTTTAGTCCTCCTATTTAGATTAACACTAGAACCCTAAATCTCCCTTTAGGTTTAGGTACTTATTTTTGTTAATCATTTTGGTGAACCCAACATTTCTTTATCGCACTTTCTGAGGTGTAGTTTCCCCTTTTCCCATGGCCCAAAATCATGAGGACTTTATCAAGCTCACCTTAAAGCCATCAACGATCACCTTGCTTTGAACACCCACATGATTTAGATTTACTTCTACATGTGGCTTGTGAAGAGGCCACTAACTTGGCTAAACTCAACCCTTCTACAACCTTGCCCACTCAACCTCCCACCTCTATGCTTCCACCCATTTCCATTGTTCCAGTTTCAGTTCCCACTCCCACTAACCACTTCACCCCTCCTTTAGTGTCACATCAGTGACAAACATCCTCTACTAGCAATCAAGATTTAACCTCCTTGTATCACAATCTCCAGGCTCAAATCTGCAAGTTACAACAAGAAACCACATCTCCCTCTTTAGATTCTACCTTATTGTTGCATACCCCATTTTCACCTCTTATCTCTACTTACCCTCTTCCTCCTAACTTTTTCACCCCTAAATTGCCCATTTTTAATGGACACGGTGACCCATAGGAGCATCTTCATGCATTTCATGTTGTTTATCTCAATTTTGTTGATGATCACCTCCTATTAGCCAAGCTTTTCCCCCAGTCTCCAAGACTACGCCATGCGTTGGTTCTATGATTTACTGTTCATTCCATCGCCTCCTCCTTTAGTAATTCGTGGAGTGATCATAGGCTCGGGGTTACGGTGGGTGACCTCTCTACATTTCTCCATCCGGTGGTGTAGGATCACCCAAAAACCGGCAAGATATAGGTCTCTTCAACAAATTGTAGCATAAGCGGTTAGAGTTAGAGGACATCAAGCATTTCCTCCCTACACTTCTTCAGCCAGGGTGGTGTGAGATCACCCGAAAAACTCGCGACATCACAAGATATCCTTCTACACCCTTTTTCTCGACATGGATCAGGTGCACATGTTCCATTTTTCCATTTACACTTTTTATTCTAGTGTACTTTACATTTGCATACTTTACACAATGTTTTTACATACATACATATTTGACTACTTGATCATTTTCTCCTTGTAGGTCCATCGTATGAGAAACAAAAATCAAATTGGGGGCAACAATGACAATGACAACACACCACTACAGACACTTATCTTTACACTGCAAAGCAACCACACACGTGTTCCGCCCTAGTTCACTCTCTTCACCTTTTCACATTTTTCATCTTTAGAATCCACGCTCCTCCACATTTTATCTTTTTCATTCCACACTTTTCATCCATCGACGCGTTTTCTTCTACACTCTGCATGGACATCAGGTATGCTTTTCTATCTACTTTATGTTACCGAGTTGTTTGCTCACCAACATAAAGTGGGGAAAAATGTAGACATAAAATCATGCATTTTAGACAATAATTAGCCCAGTCTTATACTACTATTTAGAAGGTTCTCAAGTGTACAAAGTACCAATTAATCCCACCTTTTTCCATCTTTGTTTACCTATCCACCCATTTCACAACTTACCCAAGATTCTAAAGACCGATTCCGAGTGCCCTACCTGTCTTAGGGCACCTTGAGGCACCCCTCTCTATGTTTAACCTCTTTCACTCCTTTTTGGGTCACTTCTAGCCATTGGTCTCCTTTATCTTTTCCTCAATCGACATTGTCAGATTAATTGTGAAATTAAACTTGAGAGCCCTATAAATATAAAGCTTATAAGACCATAATGAGGGTCCTAGGTCATTACATCCTATCACTACTATCACTCCATCTAGGGTTGCATCCATTGCACCATCTTGCATCCACATAACACCATACATTCAAGCTAGGAAGTCTTGCATCACACACATTCTTAGAGGAGGGATTTTATACATTCTATTCTACTATTTACATATTCTATAGCTATCATAGCTTGTTATTTCACAAAGTGCAACTGACACAAGAGCACCTAGGGCACGACATACACACACTCACCAGAACTACATTAGGGTCTCAGAATGTAGTGCAACGCTCAATGATAAGTCCATTGGTTTGGCAAATTAGGTTAGTATGACCCCTTCTTCTTCTTCTTCGTGTGTAGGGCGTCATCCGGTTTATCTAGCAAATCAAAGTGTGACAGATGAAGCGGGTTTCGACCTAGTTGCGACACCGCCAAACACAGCGTTCTTGAGTCCCTGCATAGTTCACGGTGCACAGAATCCAAACCAAGGTGCCCCAAGACACTCCCGGATGCTGCGTCACTTCAGATAGTCTAAATCTACCCTTTGTAGGGTCCTTGAGTGATCATCTACACAACCAAGTTCCGAGTTCTAGATTTGTGACAACTGCGCAGATTCACCTTAATCAGCTAAGTCATTTTCCTACTCCCCTCTTACATTTTAGGGTTTATTTCCATTAGATCAAGTTGTGTAATTACTCTACATTACTTTAGCATATCAGTATTGTTGTCATTTATTACTGTTTAGCATCTTTATTTACAAGTGTTTTAGTCCTCCTATTTAGATTAACACTAGAACCTCCATTGAATCACCTAGCCATTGAATCCTCCACCCACAAACTATAAATTGAGCTCTCCTCCTCCATGAGAGCTAACTTGGAACAACTTGGAAATCCATATCAAACCTTTGCTAGTTTGTTCATCCAATTCATCCACTCTATCAAATCCATCCACAATATATAATCACACAATCAATCCATCTTCAACAATCAAGCAATCATCCAATGCAAGCAAAGGGGAGGTGTTGCTCATGTGTCTCCACCAACATCTGAAGCAATAATTAATCATTCAAGAGAAAATATAACACATCAAAGGAGGAGTTGTGCAACTTTTGGGCAAGTGTAGCTATTGAATCTCTCCTCTCTTTCTATCCATCACTCTATTTGAGTTTTTTTGGAGAAGATTAGATTAGGGAAGAAATTTAGTTATGTTCTTGCATTTTCACTCACTAATATTTTCTTGCATTATAGATAGTGACCAAGGGGTCATTTGTATACATAGGCAAGTATTTATTTATTTCTCTCCTTGCCAAATTCAACCCATGAATTAAGCCTAGGCCGAACTAATGAATGTTCCTATATATTTGAATAATAATTTTTACCCATGAAAGGATATTATCACTAGAGGAAAATATTGGTGGATGGTATTGCCTAAAATGAATGGAAATGTCTCGTGGGGTGCAAATCATGGATTTCTCGGAATGGATAATGTTTGTTTAGGTTTTTAAGGTGTTCTCTTATATGTTGAGTTTATCCTAAGTAAGTATAACTCATTTATAGAGGTGACGAAGATGATGTTTGGGTAATTGGAAAGGAGAAAAGTGTGATGAAGATTAAGATATATGCCAACAGTCAAGTATGTCAAATATTCCCAACACTAATGTTGCAAAGTTTCAAAACCCATAATTAGGTGTTTGCAAAATGTTATAAATAAAATGTTGTCGAGAAATAGAAAAATATTAGAACCATAAGCATGTGAACAAGAAATAAAACCACATCGAGAAGAAATTGAAATATGTTAAGAATACATTAAAACATTTCGAGCAATAGAAGGAAAATTAAAAGCAATAAAGGCACAATAAAATGCAATATAAGTTTGTTGAGAAGGAATACATATACTTTGAGAAATAGGAGGAACATTAGAAACAATAGAGGCAACATTGGAAAGAGGAGGTTGGGCATCAATAGAGAGGGAACAACTTTAGAAATGACTATAAATTGAGGTTCTTTCATAACACTCATGAACCTCAATATTTAATTGAGATTTGTTGAGATATATTTTTCTAATTTTTTCGTATCACCTCTCCATCTTAATCAAGATATTATGTGTAAATATATTGTAATCCGCTACCACACACCATATTTTCCTAATCGAGTTTGAAGAATACACATTGCAATTTTCTAAAGGCATATGATTAATTTCTTTTGATAAATAGTCATAATATTTGCACCATTAGACACGTTTACAATTTTAGTTTTCTTTAAGTTCAATTTTGACCTACAATTAACCCAAGGAACTTCAACAAAATATATAGTTTTTAACTCTCCTAAACACTTTTCCTAGTTGGAATCACATATATAATGATTTAGGTGGTATAAGATGAAATCAAACATGAAAAATACACACATAGAAACACAATAACATTTGATAAGTTTATAAAAAATAAAACCAAGGATTAGGTTGAAGCAAATCAAGGAAAATATAAGCTAAGGATTTCAAATCTAGCTTAATAAAGCTTATAAAAATTGTATAATTTAAGATCTAACACATTATGGACGAGATATAATGTTTGGATTTATAAGAAGTATATACTCCATATTATCGATAGTTTCTAACCATTTATTTTGTGCAGGAGTTATTGATGTATTCTCCTCCTGGGCGGGTGTATTAAGGGGCATACTGGGATTGGGGTGTGTTCATACTTGATCATGTGGGCTAGAAAACAACATTTGAGAGATGTCGTTATTATCCCTTAGTTACCCCACCTTTTCCTCATTTCCTCCCTTTGTTTACACATTACATCCATTATGTCCACTTATCTCATTATGTCTACTTGTTTATGCTTATTACACGCTTTTATCATTGTTTTCAATCACCACGAAGCTTTGTCATTTACCTCTATTTCCCTTCTAGTCTCCATCTCACATGTTTTACACCTTTTGACCTCAAGGTTCTCCTTTAGGGCGACGCCATTGCCCATAGGCGCCGGTGTCGATTTTGTTTTTCCCATGTTTGACACCATCACCCATGGGTGATGGCATTCGATATATGTACCCCACTACCTTTTTTTCATTCTCACCAATTACAACCATCAATCAAGCATTCATAAAGGTGCTAGTTGATATTTCTCACACATTTTCACACTATTTCAGACCTACTTGTTGACTTGGAGTCTTAGAGCTCACCTTTGTGCATTTTGGGTCACCATAGCGAGTTAGGACTAGAGATATTCTTATCGAGCTTTCCCCTGTCCACCCATAGTGATTCTCTCTTGGTGTTGTTGTATTTGGGGAATATTATGCATCAATAATCAAACACATGCTATAAATAAGTATTTATAACCCTCTTTGGTCTTTTATCTTGCACATGTGTGTTGTATGTTGGTCATTTATTGCTATAAACCTGGAGTAGATGTCTTGCTTTGATCTATTGTATTATCTTATTATATCATGCCCCTTGGCTTTATCCACCTCTTGGTTACTCTTATTGTGAATGCTAGTCATATACCTATCTTAATCTTAGATATAGGCATTGGAAACCTATAACTATCCTAGGGTTAGGCTCATTATCATCTAGAATTATGGCATTAACACTTCTTAACCTTTGTATCTACATCGTGCATTTAGACTTAATTTATATCCATGCATTTGAGAACCTAACTAGGAACTAATTTTTGCGTGTCGCACAAGAAACATATAAAACTTTGCGTATTCACCAAAATGTATTGGGGATGAATGGATTACACCTAAGAACAACATAATTAACTTAACTACTTTCATCCAAGCATAACACACATATACAAAAACTAATGTCACCTAATTAATATTATTCTAAATCTAGAAGTAGGGATTTCACATTGGGTTTGGTACTCAACTTTTAATAATGCAAGATATGTTGATGGTTGTTCGGATATGAACATGGAAACATGCACCTAAAAGTGACATGAACCTCATATAGAAATACATGTCCGATCAAAGCAATTGAGAAAATATATTGGGATGTTTCCATTAGACTCTCATAATTATAGACAAGTTTCTAGTATATTTTTGATTAGAAAAGGTAATAAAACATGGATTGTGGCTCCATAAGCCATTACAACTAGATATACATCGTGACTATAACAAGAGAAAAACAAAAGTGAAATAACCCAAAGAACACCAGCTTGCACAAAAACACAACAAAAGAGACAACATCCTACTACAAAAATATATACAAACTTGTAAAAAGTCCACCATAAGGCCAAAATCCAACAGGGCCACTAATTTTTATTGATTCGTTTGAGGGGGCCCTCTTGGGAGCTGGGTTGACCTTGCAGCATATGGCTTTCATCAGTGTCCTTTTAGAAAGCCTCCTTTTCCTCTCCATCTTCATCGAGCTAGTCAGGTGGAGTTGAAACCTCTCATGCCTTCGACCCTTTTCCAACTTGTCCATCCTCTCCTATAGTTTCCTTAACCACATTATTGATCCCAACCAAATCCTCTCTCATAGTTCGTTGAGATATGCAAATCTATTTGGAGGCCTCTATACAGTCATACATATTATCCCTCAAATCTTTGCTAATTTCTCCCATGGAGTCCATATCCCCTTCCAACTTTTGAATCCTGAGAGTGAGTTTCACGTAAATCTCCTCGCTCCAAGTGAGATTTTTCCTGGCTTTTGGAAGCTTCTCCATTCATATTAGCCAAAGACATCGCCGCCTTTCCGACAATCCTTTTCCTCAACTTGAATTTGAGTGCCCTTCCCTTTCCTGAGCTTAGTCATACATTCCGCTAGAGTGAGAGCATCATCCAAGTCCACCTCTGTCAACTCAACCTCCTTGGGAACAAGGGTTTTTCCATTTTGGTAAAGGAGGAGGATAAGCCCGTGGTGCAGGGGAGAATCTAGCTTACCCTGCTGGAAATCCTTAATCGACGCAAATACCGACATATGCAGATAAAAGGGAATGCTCATAAATTTTGTGTCTGAACATGCTTAAAATGGAAAGGTGATCTGTATAGATCTTCATGTACTTACCCTCCGAAGTAATATAACGCATAATGTGAAGACAAACTGTGTTCCATATACCAGGGATACAGGACCTCGCGATTCCATTAATAAGATAACACACTTTTTCCTTACCTTGGAAGAAGGCTTAGATTTCATGATTCTTTCGAGTTCGATCCTTGAGAATTTTCAATCCCACCGTCTCCATGCCAGTGGCCTCTGCAATGGACAACTCAGATACCTATACTTCCACTCCTCTAACCGTAACCCTCCCGTTATCCCAACCACGTCCAAACTCAAGGGTAAAAGAAGGGTCCGACCCTTTGAGTTTGGATATAAACTTCTTGAAGCCCCTAATCTTGAAGATATGCCACAAAGAGGGATTGTTCTGAATTGTTCCATGGCTGGAGGGTTCCACACATAGCTTATCACCACCCATGTTTTGCTTACTCGAGAGGAATTTAGAGATGGAAAAGACATAGAAAGTACCCCCTTTTAGTTCGTTGTAAATAAAGATCTCAATAAGGATCTCACACATGCGACCAATCTTACCAATCATACCATTATTAATGATAAGCTCACTCGTATGGGATAAGGCCTTCAAATTATTGCATGTCATGTATAAGGATATTATTAATTGCAATTGGGACTTCATCCCCTTTGTCCCAAATTTTAAAATCATTACTAATCACTCCCAAATTAGCCAATCGATCAACACATTTGTTGCCACTATGTGGAGTGTGAAGGAAAGTGATTTTGTCAAAGGCCTTAAGAAACTCCTTAATGTCAAAAAGAATATTGCCCAACATCCAATTATAGTTTTGATTTTTCTTAAGGGCGTTAATAATAAGCATAAAGTCCCCTCTATCTTGAACCATTTTAAAGCCCTTATCCTTAGCCAAATTAACACCCTAGAGAAGAGCCATAGCCTCAACAACATTGTTGCTATAGATCCCCAAAGGCTTAACATATGCATACATCCAATTGCCTTAATGATCCCCAAGGATAACTCCACCACCCGGCAGACGGGATTTCCCTTCGAGGCTCCATCAAAGTTCAATTTAAAGCTATTCACTTCAAGTTTAGACCATTTTATAGTATCCTGAGGAGCTTTGAAGCTGGGAGGACTAAAGGGGAACTGTTTTAGAACTGCAGCCTCTGCCTTAGAACAGGGAGCCTTAATCTTTCCCTTGAAAACCTTGACATTCTCTTTAAGGGATGAGCATAAACGAGCACTAACACTCTCAGGTGTAGTATATTGATCTCTCGAAAATTCTATCATCCCTGTGATGATTTGATGAACATGTAATTCCTATAATGATTTGATGAACATGTCTCTTTGGTTTAGATTTTTCACTCATTTGACATGACTTAGACATTATAAAACCTATAACTCGCAAAACATATTTTCTTCTCCTTGCCATAAGGAAACTTTGTCACTCCTATAATATATGAGGGCTTAAGAAAAACAAAGCGATCTTTTATGGGCTTATGTTAAGGGCTAGTTGGGGTTTAAGCACAATCTAATTACCAAGCATGCAAATGTTGAGAACCGCTCAATAGAAAATATGTACATAAATGAAAATAATTACAATGATATACAAAATCATAGACTCGCCAGGCGCTAAAGCGTGTCATGAAAAATATTTGCTTCATATATTGATAAATACTCTATTGGTTGTTTGATCTTCTTAGAATGCTTATTTGTCCCGTCAAATGATTGAATTGAAAAAGATGGGACAAAAAGATCGGGTAGATTTCAACTAAAAGAAAATTAGAAAGTAGGGCTAGAAAGGTTGATACATTTATGAAAATGTTAAAAAATTTAAAATATTTTTTACACAAAATTTGAAATATTTTTTACACAAAACCTAAAACAAAAGATAGAAGTGATGTAGTGCTAAGGAACAAGAGTTGTGAAAACAATAAATATATTAATAGAGCGTAATTTAAACTAATAATTAACAACCAAAGAAGTTCCTAAAATCAATTCCAAGAGGAGGATTAGAAATAACGGACTTGAGATAGTAAGGCATTGGTGAGAGAAATGTACCCATAGCTTTAGGTACAATCCGTTTGCTATAAAGCGATTAAACCCTCCTCTAAGGCTCCATGTGACCAATCCATCTGAATGTTTTAAGCCCTTCTCTCAACTAGGGCGCCCTAGATTTCCAGCCATAATAAACACTCACAGAGCTGATCAGAGGAATTTAGGGTTTGGAAGACAGCAGAAAAATCGTGCTGGGCTAAAATGGGAGGAGGAGGAGGAACAGAGAAACCACAATTTGACCTCGACGCCAAATGGGATGCCTGTCTTGACATTACACTTCGCCGTTTTATCTACTCTTCCTTGCTGGAGCAGGCTCGGCTCTCTTACTTTTCCGTATGTATTCTTACGATTTCTTCTCGAATTTCAATCTTTTGCTACATTTTGTGGAATTCTTTATTTTTTGGGGGATTTTTCTCTGCAATGACGATATGCCGGTAGTTTAAAAATTCATATCCTCTTTTGGATAGCAAAAATACCTCACTAAATTTGCAAGAAGGTAAAATTTCGTGAGTTGTGAATTTTGTTCACGTACCATTTCTAAGTGCATGTTCGCGAGGATTTACCCGTGTATACGCTTTCTGTATTTTACCCAATTTCAAAGCTTATCAATTCTCCTAGGGTTTGAACTTAGCATCCGCTTTGACAACTCATTTGTTTTTACTTCATGACAAACGAAATCAAACATACCACTCTAAATTTGCAAAATGCAAAGATTTGTCGATAGTGAAATTCATTCAGGCGCCATTGCTAATTAGAAATATTTATGTGGAGTTACGTTAAATCTTTTGAAAATGGATGCTATTGGGTGCATATTTTTGTGTTTGTTAACTCTTTTTATTTGATTGGAGAACAAGTAATCTATAGTTCTTTTGGCTCAGTTCCAAAGACAGAGCTATCGATTTTGCCAAATTCTCCCAGGAATCCATCCGGTTTCATCCCTTATTTGGTACTTCTGGGGAATCTATTTTCAAACCTTGGGTGCTCTTTTTGAGCCAGCATTTTCCACCCGTTGGACTTTGCCCATTTCAGGGGCTTTGGAAAATGTTGGGTGAGGTGTTGGGACGTGTTAACTGCAATGTGGAATACACTTGTACCACAACTTAAATATTGGTAAACACAGTTGCTCCTCTGATATAATTTATTTACTGTACCATAATCTCGTCAAATGTCTGCTGGAGTTGGTGGTGGCGTTATTGCAATGAGAGAGATTTGAACCTGAATCAAGTGCTTACCGTTACATCACCACCAGTTGGAAAGGGATTTTATTTGAAGGTTTTGAGATGCCTATCAAAATTGGGTTCCCTTTGTATGAACACACAATAGGGAATCCATTGGTAAAAGTATGCCTTTTTGGATAGGTAAGAAAAACGAAGTACCACAATGTTCCTCTATAAATGGGAAAATCAATACCTTTAGCTTTGGGCTATTTACTTACCTGCTTATGTGCATCGTCTCTTATAACCAAGCTGTTTATGAGAAGAAAGTATAAAAACCAGAACAGGACACCATCAACGATCTATATTATAACAGTTAAGATTTTATTACATACCACTGTATCCATATATACTTAACTGCTATTAACAGATTACATAATGCATCTTAATACATTAACCACAGTGAAGATAAAAGACAACAGCTCAAAACAGTGTAAAAGGTCTAATTTGGCCCAAGGCTTTCCCACACCCTGGTCCCTCACAGTCCCAATGATCCACCAAGTCCACCAGGAAATTTGAACTGTGTCCTTCAACATCAGTCTCCACACAGCTCCACAAACCACAAACTGTCATCAGATGGTAAAAGCAACTCTAAACGTCACCACAATATCTGTCCACTGTCTGCCTAAGAAAAATAGAGCTGCTCCACACTGTAAAGATCCTGTTACGACAAAACTCTGCGGCCAGTTAACATTTCCTACGTGTCAGGCACAATTAGCAGCGAAAAGAAAAGAACATAGAGTAAATATGCATTGGCCTCCAGCACCTCACCAATGAACACACAGACAACAATCAGTCCACATGTAACATATTGTCATCCCGGACATAACCAATCTCATCCTTTGAATCAACGAGTGTGAGTCTTTTTCTATCTTGAAGGATATCTACTTTTCCACTCAGCTTTTCACCTCCAGTCAATTTTGTTTGCCTACTGGCATACATTGCCAAACCCTTCATCACATACCATTACTTCTTCATATTAAAGTGAGGCCTCGATTTCCCTTGATCAAGTGTAGCATCGAGAACTGCGATGGATGCACGGGTTTCACTCATTCTCCCATCCAGCATAGCTTTAAACCGATTTTTAGGCATCCACTTCGGCAAATTATCATCCATAAATCCAGTTTTTATTGCATGCATTCATGGATTGCTCAGCAGTTATGCGGGTTTCTCCACCGAGGACCATGCCGAATAATTTTATTGAGCTCGGGCCATCAACAAAATGCTTCCTTCCCATGGCAAAAAAGGGAGCAAGGGAGAATGTGGAAAGCAAGGAGCCATAAAAACCCCCGAATGCAGAACTGGAAAGGGGGTCAAAAGGTGGGGCGCATAAAGGCTATATTAACACCCAAAAAAGGATATTTTTTCCTAAAAATTGTTGTTTCTTAATTAGAAGTGAGACTAATCAATGCTAATTAAAGCGTAATTAAAACCAACAAAAAAATGGAGAAGGATTTTTTTTTGCCTTTTTGGGTGAAGGGGCCAGCTCATCTCGGTGAGTTGGCTCCTGGGTTGTTGACCGAGCTGTGGAAGGAACTCATTTGGGGCGAGCTGAGTTGGCTGTCATGGCGAGTTGAGCTAAGAAATGGATGCCGAGTTGGGGTGACACCGAGTTTTGTCGGGTTGTCGATAGGTGTTGGTGCGAGGACGCTGCAGAGCTAAAAACGTCGAGTAGAGCTTCATGACAGAGCCCATGTGCTAAGGGATTTGTAACGGCCAAACGATGTGATGCTATTTGGTGAAACCGTCGAATAGAAATGCCCACAATGTGCTTTGAGGTGACAAAGCTGCGATGATGGAGTAACAACTTGAGCAAAGTGTAACAGATGGGTGAAATGAAACTACCGATCGTGGCAGAGTGGGTGTGCCACGTGTTGATTCTCGTACAAGCGAGCTCATGGGCGTCGAGCGGGCGAGTTTACTCACGGGATCGAGCACGAACCAGAGATGCGAGCAAACTTGTAGAGGCTTTGACTCAAACACGATGCAAAGTGAGGGGCTCGTCCAATCCTAGGAATACACAAAGCAAGGAGGATCACACGAGCACGAGCAAGAAGAGCGAGCGATGAAAAAGTGAGCCGTGGAGCTTTGGTAATGTAATGAGCAATGCAAAAGCCCAAAAACACAGGCCAATGCAAACATGTCCACTCAAAAGCAAAACAGATCAGTTGAGTCAATATAGAGTCAAGACCAAGCCATTGCCAATGCAAAAAAACGGGTTGGGTTGTGAAACGAGTTGCTTGAGCAATGAGGCGAATTTGTTTGGACAACTCGGTTCCTAGTTCGGCGAGTCGGGGCGAGTTGGTCCTTCGTAACAATCTTCCAACCTTCAAAAACTCAAACCAACACCCTTTTAACTTGTAATTTTTCTTGAACTTGTTCACTCGAAGTACCAACAAAACAACACACCCAACATACAAACCAAGTACAAGAACCCTTGAAAAATGCAAGTAGAGCACAAAGCAAGGAGTTGAGAACTTGCACATCAAACTACAAGATGAAGAGTGGTAATCAACAATAGTGAGAAGCATGATTCCGATCCCCAAGCTTTGATACCATGACAAAGGGACGAAGGACGAAGATTTGGAGGAATCTGTGCACATCAAGGAGTTGTACTCAACCGTGAGATGAAGTAGCTTCAAGATTCAAACAAACATTCAACCATGAAAACAATGTGCATGCATTAAGGGAAACAAGACTCCATTCCATGCTCATAGATCAAGAAGAGAGGTGTACATATAGGGGAGTGCTGAGTAACTCCCATGCATAGCTAATGATGGAGAAGAGGAGTTACTTCCTAAAGGGAAAGTAACTCCTATGACACACACTTACACATATGACAGATTCCATGATGGAATCTGTCATAACTAATATGACACCTATGATCCATGCTCACACCTAAGTGAGATGACTCACCTAGTGAGGTGGCAATACATCTAATAAATGAATAAAAGATGGAAAATTACCACTCACACCAACATTGAGAACCTAGTTGGGAACCAATCTTTTTCCTCTCATACAAGAAGCATGTAAAACATCGCATATTCACCAAAATGTATTAGGGATGAATGGATTACACATAAGAACAACACAATTAACCTAACTACTTTCATTCAAGCATAACACACATATACAAAAACTAATGCCATATAATCCGTATTATTCTAAATCTAGAAGTAGGGAATTCACAGAGGGTTTGGTCCGAACTTTTAATAATGCGAGATATGTTAATGGTTATTGGGATATGAACATGGAAACATGCACCTAAAAGTGACATGAACCTCATCTAGAAATACATATCCGATCAAAGTAATTGAGACAATATATCTTGATACGTTTCCATTAGACAATCATAATTATAGAGAAGTTTCTAATATATGACATGAAATTCTTGTAATGATTTAATGAACATGTTTTTTTGGTGTATTTTGTTCACTCATTCGACATGATCCACACATTATGACACCTATAACTTGCAAAACATATTTTCTTCTCCTTGTCATAAGGAAACTTTGTCGCTCGTACAATATACGAGGGCTTAAGAAAAACAAAGCGATCTTTTATGCGCTTATGTTAAGGGTTAATTGGGGTTCAAGCATAATCTAATTACTGTGCACACAAATGATGAGAACCACTCAATAGAAAATATGTTAAAAAAATGAAAATAATTACAATGATATACAAAACCATAGACTCGTTGTGTGATAAAAGTGTGCTATGATAAATATTTGTTTCATATATTGATAAATACTCTATTGGTTGCTTGATCTTCCTAGAATGTTTGTGAGTACATAATAAATCATGCTCAATATATTTCTCCATGTCAAATGAACTACTGATTATTGGGTAAATTTTAAATTTTTGAATTTAAAATTAAACCTCATAGTATGCAACAAATGTCATCAAATGATTGGAAAGAGAAAAGGATGGGACAAAGGGAATGGGTAGATTTCAACTAAAAGAAAATTAGAAAGCGGAGCTAGAAAGGTTGGTCCATTTATGAAAATGCTATTTTTTTGAAATATTTGTTACACAACCTAAAACAAAAGATAGGAGTGATGAAGTGTTGAAAGAACAAGAGTTGTGTAAACAATAAATACATTAATAAAGCATAATTTAAACTAATAATTAACAATTAAACAATTTCCCTAAAATCAATTCTAGGAGGAGGATTAGAAATAACTCGACTTGAGATAGTAAGGCATTGGTGAGAGAAATGCACCCATATAGCTTTGGTTACAATCCTTTTGCTATAATGCGATTATCACCCCTCGAAGGCTCCATGTGACCAATCTATCTACTAACCTTTCAAAAGTTTTAAGCCCTTCTCTCAACTAGGGTGCCCTAGATTTCAACCATAACAAACACTCACTCTGTGAGTGTGTTGATCGAGGAATTTAGGGTTTGGAAGACAACAAAAATATCGTCTTTGGGCTAAAATGGGAAGAGGAGGAGAAACAGAGAAACCATAGTTTGACCTCGACGCAAAATGGGATGCCTGTCTTGACATTACACTTCGCCGCTTTGTCTACTCTTCCCTCTTTGGAGTGGTCGACTCTCTTACTTTTCCATATGTATTCTTATGATTTCTTCTCGAATTTTAATCTTTTGCTACATTTTTTGCAATTCTTTATTTTTTGGGGATTTTCTCTGTAATGCTGATATGCCAGAAAGCAATTTAAAAATTCATATCCTCTTTAGATAGCAAAAATACCTCACTAAATTTGCAGTAAGAAGCTAAAATTTCACGAGTTGTGAAATTTGTTCATGCACCATTTCTAAGTGCATGTGTTTGCGAGGATTTACCCGTGTATATGCTTTCGCATTTTACCCAATATTGAAGCTTATCATGTCTCCTAGGGTTTTGAACTTAGCATCCACTTTGAAAACTCATTCGTTTTTACTTCATGAGATTGACCAATTCGAAAACTTATATACTTTATTATACGAAAACAAAAATACCACTCTAAATTTGCAGAAATGCAAAGGTTTGTCGATAGTGAAATTCATTCGAGCACCATTTCTAAGTAGAAATATTTATGTGGAATTCTGTTAAATCTTTTGAAAATGGATGGTATTGGGTGCATTTTTTTGTGTTTGTTAACTCTTTTTATTTGATTGGAGAATAAGTAATCTATAGTTCTTTTGGCTTAGTTCCAAAGGTAGAGAGCTATTTATTTTGCCAAATTATCCCAGTGGACCAATCCAATTTCATCCCTTATTTGGTACTTACGGGAATCAAACCTTGGGTGCTCTTTTTGAGCTGCATTTTCCACCTATTGGATTTTGCCCATTTCAGTGGCTTTGGCAAATGTTGGGACGTGTTAATTGCAGTGTGGGATACACTTGTACCACAACTTAAATATTGGTAAACACAGTCGCCCCTCTAATATTATTGATTTACTGTACCATAATCTCGCCAAATGCATTGGAGTTGGTGGTGGCCTTATTGCAATGAGAGAGATTTGAACCTGAATTAAGTGCTTACCGTTACATCACTACCCATTGGAAAGGGATTTTATTTGAAGGTTTTAAGATATCAAAATTGGGTTCCCTTTGTATGAACATGCAATAGGGAATTCATTGGTAAAAGTATGCCTTTTTGGATAGGTAAGAAAAACGAAGGACCACAATGTTCCGCTATAAATGGGAAAATCAATACCTTTAGCTTTGGGCTATTTACTTGCTCATATGCATCGTCTCTTATAACCAAGCTGTTTATGAGAATAAAGTGAAAATATTAGAACATGACACCATCAATGATCTATATTAAAATAGTTAAGATTTTATTACATATCATTGTATCCATATATACTTAATCGTTAGTAATAGATTACATAATGCATCCCAATACATTAACCATAGTGAACATAAAAGATAACAACTCAAAACATTGTAAAAGGTCTAATCGGGCTCGAGACTTTCCCACACCATGGTCCCTCATAGGCCCAATGATCCACCAAGTCCACCGAGAAAATTTGAACTGTGTCCTTCAACATCGGTCTCCACATAGCTCCACAAACCACAAACTGTCATCGATGGTAAAAGCAACTCTAAATATCACCATAATATTTGTCCGTTGATTGCCCTAAAAATAGAGCTACTCCACACCATAAAGATCTTGTTATGACAAAACACTGCGGCTAGTTAACATTTCCTATGTGTTAGGCACAATTAGTAGCGAAAAGAAAAGATCATAGAGTAATAAGGGATTTTTTTAAACATACCCTTGATATACAATCAATGCTACCAATGTTTAACATTATTATTTAGCTTACTGCTGAATAATTCAACATAATTAAAATATTCATAATCCATCTGATAACATATAATAACCATGTGTAGTTGTAAGGGTATATCAGATCTCCACGATCTCCCTTAAGTCACTCTAACCAAGTGTGTACACTTTTGTATACTTGGTTTAACCTTTTACAAGTTATGAGAACTATGTGCATCTCCTAAGTGCCCTACTTGGAAGACATTCATGCAACTTCCATCCTAGTATCCGACACTATTTATTTGGGGATTGGTGATTAGACAATGTAGTCAGCTAATACATTACTTTGGCCAAAGTTTCAAGTATTGCTTTGCAAGCTTAGTTTCGAGACCCACACTAGCCTATGAAACTTGTCTTTCGTCACCACACAACCATCTCAATACAATTTATCTGGATTCCTTGTTTTTAAGAAGGTGAACTAGCTAAGAAGAGGGAGTCCATTATTGACTCATTTCCCTAAATGTAAAGAATCCCATCCATACCATCTTAGGATTCCTAAGGGAAACATAGGGACCATGTAATGATTACCCATCATTACGTCCTCACTACCCTTCCCGTAGCCATCCTAAGTTGGCACTAAGCTAAGATTCTAGCGAGATGACATAGGAACATTACACCCCACTCCTTATACTTAGGTTACCTTAGTTGAGTAATGTAACTAAGTCATCCTTAGCAAGTCATTTTAAAAGTATTATTTCACAATACTTAATAGGTTTCCATAAGAGGGTCATAGTAACTCAACGAGTTACTAACTAATATTAGTTCCTCTTATCGTACTTTTAACAACTTAGTAATTGTCGTTAGGTGTAGGTTAATTATTTGTTTTTCATACCAAGTCATTTAAATACATTTACTCGTCATGATTAGTCCATTATTACTATAAAGTACATAAACATATTTATTTTGTTTCCTATGTTATCCTTTTGGTTTATCTGTTGATATTCATTTTGCTTTGATTATTCTATCTGAATTAATGAAATCAGAAATAATCACATAACTTAAGAAATTATTAGCTTAATTAATAAATCAACTTTATAAGTAAAATATCTACATTTTTAGTTCAAATAAGATAAGTCATAAGACCAGATTTCAAATAAGGAACAAATATCCTAATCTTCATTAATAATGATTTACAATAGTCAACAAGAATAATACATTGGGCCATAATGCCCTTTTTAAGATGCGATGATATTTCAATCGCATAATCAAATTGATTACAAATAATCCTTTGGATTTATTTCCCAATAAACTCAAGACGTAAAAACAATCACAGAATCTAATCCAAGCAGTTACTTCAAGTATGTCGACATTTCCTACTACAAAATTAGTAGAGAGATAGATATGGATTAGTTCATATGAACTGACATGAGTCACATACTCTTATTTTATGTTGTAATTATAATGAAATAACAAAATAAGAGATCGGCTAAGAACTATTCTTAATCAATGAGTTATAATCGTAAATTCCATAGTTTATATTATGAAATCTACCTTATAAACATATCTTAATGAAACTTCTTAATTATATAAAAACATTATGTCCATTGTTATTGTATACAACCAGCCTAATATGACTTAGACATTTAGACAATAATGGGTCATTTACTACATCACAAACATCAATTAAAGATGTAATAACTCACAATATTTTCCAACTTTCCCGCTATTAATAACAACTAGAAAGTTCATAATGTAGGTAGTCAATAACGACAACGGTCTATCTAACAACTCATATTTCAGCAGAGTTAAACTTCATAAGGTTGCAACAATCAATCATAGCCCAATTAGAACCTCAATCAACTGAAAACTAATGAAGTACTTCTATTTTAGAGACCCTTTTTGAGTTGACTACACATATATATTATCGTTGTTTACAAGAACATCTATAATTCCATGTAAGGAATCATTTAATCATAACAAAAGTTAACCAAAATGTCTAGTCCCAAGAAGGGAGAGAGAGTTCATCAATAATAAACAAATAATCATCAATTGTATTACATATAAGAAATAAATAATAGAAGGAGACATAAACCTTTATTCCCTTCTAGAATTTAACCGAATGAAAATGCTTAGTTAACATTTGCCATTGTTCATATATATCAACAACATTAACAAAACATTTGAAATCATATACATAAAAAATGAAAAGGTCGTTGTTTACTTCAATTGTTAAAATGAATGGAGTTGAACAATAATCCCATATTCAAAAACTCCTAAAACATAAGTCTAGTTTATTTTTCCAAGTTTTAATGCCACACAAAAACAAAGTAAATTAACTCCAATACATGCGTAAGGGAGAGGATCCAAAACCCACACAAAACAGAGGAAATGTAAACAACAAATAATCCATATTTTTTTAAAACCAATCCATACTTTTTCCAAAACCAAACCCGGTTTTTAAACAATAACCCAAAAATCCATAAATCCACGCACTTAGAGCAAGGTTTTACCTCCACCATTTATTCATATAAAAAAGAATGATAACAACAATGCTCTAAGAAGGAGCTATAAAATTAATCAAGTTTGTTTTTATTTCACACTAACTCCTTATTTCATTTTCCAGATCTCTCATAATAATCCAAAACCAAAACGTATTCATTTCATTTTCTAGATCTCACATAATAATCCAAAACCAAAACGTATTCATTTCATTTTCCAGATCTCACATAATAATCCAAAACCAAAACGTATTCATTTCATTTTCTAGAGCTCACATAATAATCCAAAACCAAAATGTATTTAGTTACATCATTAAAATAACAACAAAGAATAAGAGTAGAAAAACCCATGCTGCGTATTTTGCCTCCAAACTTCTTTGCACTTTTCCAAGTTGAAAACTTCAAAACACTCGTTTTCCATTTAATCTTTCAACAAGATATTTAAACAATAAAAACGCCATAATATCTGGAGATAACAACAGTGAAATCTCCATGCAACAATCACCAAACAACTATTCTCCTAAAAACTCCATGCACAACCTCAAACAGAGCTCCAAAACAACCGAATGAAAATGAAACAATGAGATTACTTGCATGACCTAGCTTCTCAAGGAAGCTAACGTTTCCCAAGGCATCCTTGCATTAAATTTGCACCAACCTCCTTAAATGCCATGCCACTTCGTGGCTTATCAACATCAAACAACCGTTTAAACCATAAAACTTATTAATCTCGCTACAAATATGCCATGCAACTTAGGTTTTAACCTAAGTTCAATAAACTTTAAAAACCATAGTCCGCATGGTGGGGTGGGTCGAATCTCCACCTCACACAATTAACCAATTAACAATGTCATGTAACAACCAAACTAAACTCCATAAACACATAACATAAGTGGTCTCATGACCGTTAATATGCCAACAATGCCAAAACATATATATATATATATATATATATATATATATATATATATATATGTATGTATGTATGTATGTATGTATGTATGTATGTTATTAATTCATTAAATCATCACCAACACTCCTTTACTAGACAAGTAATAATGCAAACTAGATCAAACACTCATTAGAAGGGGGTGTTAATATCCTTAACAATCACAATTCACAATTGCCTGGCAAAATGCCATGGCATCTTTCTAACATTTGAAAGATCGAACTTAACTAGTAAAACCAATTCACGATACTGTTGCCTTTGTAATGGCCAGTGGTCAATAAGCATCCTGCTAAAGCAATGTCCATAAAACAGTTAAACTTTTATAACAACGATCTTAATAATTCAATAAATGAATTTAATTAAATCTGGGATGTTACACCTCAATTTCCCTTGATCAAGTGTAGCACCAAGAACTGTTATGGATGCATGGGTTTCACTCATTCTCCCATCCAACATAGTTTTAAACAGATTTTTAGGCATCCACTTCAGCAAATTTATCCATAATTCCAATTTTTATCACATGTATTCATGGATTCCTCAATAGTTATGTGGGTTTCTCCATCGAGGACCATACCAAATAATTTAATTGATCTCGTGCCATCAACAAAATGCTTCCTCCCGGAATTCAAATTGTAGCCATCAAACATTTTACCAAAATCCGAATGTACACAAGTCCATTCAGTCAATTACTTCTCCAGATCAAGTAGTTATGAATAATCCTCATTACTATTACACCACAATCCCTTGGACATATTTATGAGGATCTTTAGTTATATCAGCAAATAAAAAATATGGCTGCTATTGTGGCATAATTATATTGTGCCCATTTTCCTTTCTTAGGTAGGAAGGTGTTCTTACTACTAGGTATTGGGATCTCTGTCAAGAACGAGTTCACGTTGTATGGATATGCAGCAACTAGGAATCCATTGGAAAAAGTTATACCGTAGTATGAGAGATTTCAGTATATATTTTTGCTTTGTAAATCTTGGGTGCCTTAACAATGCGAGTTATGCTTGTGTAATATCCTTTCGGGATATTATCCAAATATGCAAATTAATTTATTGAATTGACTCTAGAAGGACTAAACCCTCCTAGTTCGACCTCAAATAATCCAATGTTAGCTTCAATACAACCCAAATAAGGTTGGAGTGAGTCAAGGTGGTGGATTAGATGAGAGAACCAGTTAGGAAATTAATCACTTCAAATTTGAAATTTATTACAACAGTAATTAATTAATAAATGCACTAGGCTACATTGTCAAGTTTCAAAAATTAATAACTCCTTCACCATCTATTATTTTTTATCAAACCAATGCCAAAAGATTCTTAATATTTTTAGCTTTCCAACAAGCTATAAATCACAATTTTTGGATAAGTAGAAGGCATGCAAATCAATCCACAAAATCTGAAACTGTGTAGATAAAACCCTGACACAAACAAGCTGAAACTTGGAAAATTCATAACTTGCTCAATACTTCATCTTTTTCTCGTGAAGTAAAGTGCAGACTAATCTATAATTCAAGAGCTTTCCAGAGATATAAAAATCTGAATTTTGTGATAACTGAAACCCCTTCAAAACAACCCCCGAAATCCCAAACCCAGTCGCTAGGGTTAGAATAAATTGCATAAATAATTTCCAGCACTTAGAACCCTTCAAAATATTCAATAACATGTAGATTTTACCCTCAATAAAATGCGCCAATACCCTAGACAAGTCGCCAAAGCTAGAGAGAAAATATCATGCATAAACACCTTCAACACAAGAATGCAAAATGGAAAGAACAATAGAGTCTTCAATAATCTTCAATAATGGATCCAAATAAGAGAGAGATCAATGCAAGAACTAGGGCATACATCCCAATTCTCCAAGCATGGAGTGAAATCAATAATTCATCAACATAACCCTTTAAGGAAATGCGACCTCCCTTTTATAGAACTAAGGGGTGCAATATCCAATAAAGACTGACCTTTCCCTTTTGGAGGGAAAACATAAACTCTCATTAAAATATTTAATACTAAGACTATGTGCACTTTATTTATTTTTTAATTAAATAAATAAAAGTAACTAACCTATGTGCACATTAAACTAATTAAAAAGACTCCCACTTGTAGCGCTAGGCATGCCAAGGGGTTACAATGCAAATTAAAAATAAATATTAATAATGTCCCGAAAAAAGGGGACATTACAACTTGGACCACACTTCTAAGATTAGCTAGAATGTGTTCCATAATTGTCTCATCACAACTTCGCCACATGTTCTTTGGAGTTTTGGTTCCCTTACATCACAACCTCATCACGTGTTTACCGGCATTATGCGTCCCTTAATTGCTATGAGGGGATTTGTACTTGGGTCATACTTTTACAAGTGTCCCTTGTTTTCCTCACACCACAGCCACTTGGACACTATTGTGTCCATTTTTGTTTTGTAGTTTAAACTTTTGGGATGCCCATCAAAACTTGATTCCCTTTGTGTATATATGCTCTTGGGAATCCATTTTCCAAGGTTATACCCTAATTTGAGAGATGATTGGAAAAAGTAAAGTGGCAAGGAAAAATAGAGGGAATTGTAACAGTTTGGAAGTTTATTTTATTGTGTAGAGTGAATCGCAACAGTTTGGAAATTTATTTTATTGTCCTCTAATTGTAGACTTGTTCTGCATTGCAAGTGGATGTTCTGCCTTTGGCCAAATTGGTCATACAGTATTCTCCTTTGAATAACAAATGAAATGGAATTATGAGAATAAGAAAGTGCATTAAGAGAACATGTACATGCTCCCAGACTGCAGCAAAAACAATATTTTAAAGAGATGTGATAAATACAAATGAAACTTATGACAAAATTTCTGAAATGATTTTATAGAGAAAAAATTAGTGAAAATGGAAAATAATAAACTCAAAATGTTAGGCAACAATTTTTGACTCTCGACTGTAATTACTTGTTATTCTATGCAGTATAGACATTCTGTTGCACAGGTAATGTAAGTAGCATGCATGCATAAAATGTGCATTATGGAAAGTTTAGAGTTTTGAAACTCACTATATATGGTGACTTTTAGGTCCTGACCTATATTTGGCATATGAAACATCCCTTGTGGGAGCAAGGAGATGCCTTCACTTAACCTGTATAGTTTAAAATTTTTACCTTTTTGGTTATTGACCTCATAAACAGCTCTTTAGAAAACTGGGCCTTGCCAGTAATGCTTGAAAATAATTATTAAATATTAGTATTAGATATTATCATTTATGAACACTCATGAGAACTATACATAATGCCTCGGGGTTGGTAATATTTATTTCTCTTTTCCATAAACAGTTCCTAGTTTTATTTAGTATTGCCAAAGGTTGTATGCATAGTTACCAGGTTTGGAAATCCGATTAAATTCGGAAGGGCAAAAAAATCCGAAAATTCGGAGTTCTCGAAAAAATCCGAAAAAATACGGAAAAATCCGGTTCGGAATATATATACTTATATTATTATAAATTTATATTATTGTATACTTATATCATTATATATAGACAAATCATACAAAAAAGCATCCATCTACCATAATCATCATCATCATAATGATTCTTTCAAAAGATTGCAAGAAGTTGCTTGGTCCAAAAAGGTACAAAAATGGATTTTATGAAAATAAGAAAAATATTGCCATCAATGCGTAGAGCTCGAGAAAATATATACTTTTAGAGAAGACGACACCTGAAACGGAGCCACAGAATGAAAGTTATGGCACATGCAAGTTTTTCTTTGCTACATCTTCCGGACCCTTCCAAAAATGGCAAACTTTTTCCATACTTGTGATTTTTTCACCAACAAAAAAAAATGCCAAAAAGGAATTTTTTTTTTCGCAAAAACAAGGCCGAACCGAATCGGATTTATTCGGTTGCTTCAAAAAATACGGTTTGAACCGGATTTCATACAAGTCCGGCCGAACCTGGTAACTATGGTTGTATGAGAACCAAATGCTTCATGGCCTCTAAAATATCCTTCATTGTGCATTGCCTTATACCTTCATTCCTTGCCAACCTCTAGATCTCATAATCATTTTATCCACTTGGAGATGTGTCACTCTCCCATAGAAATTGATCCACTCCAGTGACATCCATTTAGTCCCTTCTGTGGCAACCTACAATATCTTGTTGACATTCCTTGTGTGCAAAACATGTATTCGTTGTGATCACAAGTACTTCCTTGGGCTTGATCTTGTGGCAAACTTGGGGTAAAAATGGGTCTTGCTAGTTAGTGTCAAATATAATAATTAAATACTAGTACTAGCTTTTATCATTTGTGAACAATCATATGATAATGATACATGTACCTTAGGATCTGCAATTTCTACATTCCTTTTCACAAATGCCTTCTATGTTTTATAGGCTATTGCTGCAAATGGCATAAGAACCCATAGTTTCATGGCTTGCATCTTGTTCCTAAGGCTCTTGTTTTGTTTTTCTATCAATTTCCTTTATTTTGCATTATTTCATGCCTTCTGTAGGTGTGGAAAGTGGTTTAAGCGCACAATTACACTAAACTAGCCACACCTAAACTATGCAATCAGGTAAGCCAGAAATAAATTAATAAATCTGACCTAATTGCATGGATTGAAGGGTCTAAACTAAAACATATAAAATCAAAGACAGCTGGAATAATATAAAACAGTAAAATAATCAGTTCTACGCATTTCCTAGATGTCTTGGATGTCCGAGTTGTCTCTGGGAGGTGGGGATGGGGATGAAATTTCCCACCCACACACTTAAACAGGCAAAACAAATTGGGGACCCCCTGAGACATTCTCTTATTTCTGGGATATTGTGACATTCTGGGAATGGTTGAGGGATGTCCCAACGTCCCTGCAGCTGCTGTAGAAAGTAGACCTAAAAAACACTTAAAGATATAAAACCTAAATATTTAAACCCGAACCCTAAAAGATAAAAAAAGCTACAAAAAAACTCAACCTATTACCAATATCAATCACACTTGGAACAAGAAGAGGAAGGGGAAGAGCAATGATCCCCATTTCTTGTTTTCATGATTTTGTTAAATGTTTTTAAGAAAACGTGGAAAGCCATTTGGCCCTTGGCTTTTAAAAAAAAATGAAAAAGGGGTTATAATGGCATTGGCTGTTGTTTTTAAAAATGCAAAACAGGTAATGGCAATGTTTGGGTTTTTATTTGTTCAAAATGCAAATTAGTTTACATGGGACTTGGCTAGTTTTTCAATGTTTAAAAAAATGGCAAAATGGGTTATGGACTATGTTTCTACGTTTGAGTTCATGAAAGATAAAATATGTTTATAAAAATCAACTATAAATTTCAGGATTAAGTTTTACTAGAAGAATAATCATAAGACTTTATTTTTTACAACTTTTGTAAAGTAAAAAATTCAAGTTTAATTCTATAATTCAAAACTTTATTATTAAAAACATATATATTGATTTTTTTATAAATAATAAATTGTAAACTATTAACATTTAAAAATATTCTATTACAATAAAAACACATGTATTTTATGAATATAATATATAAACCATATTGAAAAATCTAAAAAATAGTTATATACCCAAAAATTATAAAACCCCTAAAAATAGTAATAAAACCTAAATTTATAAAACCCCCAAATTTACATTCTTTAAAATTATAATTTTTCTAATAAAAAGTTAAGATTATATAAACTAACTTGAATTTAATAAAATAAAACAATTACACTAAATTTAAATAAAATAAATAAAAATAGAAATTTAAAAACATAAACCTAAATCTTATCAAACTTACTTTTAGGTTTTCACGATATAACTTTCCTTGTTCATAGCATTGCTTGTCAAATGTTGGCGATGTGAGGTTCTTCACGTCGCCATGACCTCTTCTTGACCTCGTAGGATTCTAACTAAACAATTGAATCTCAATTAAAGTAGGATGCAAATGTTAAAATTATAGAGCTGCGACTTTTTCAAACCCTAAACATGATGGATTTTAATGATTTTAAAAACATTTTTAATTATATTTTCATATTTAATTTGCCATTCGGTATGTACAAATACATTCGCGAATCTAAACAATTTTTTTCGAGCTACTTTGATATTTAGTGAAATTCAATTTTTTTCCATATAATTCACCAAATGTAGCAACTTAGGTTATGGGCATGACATTTGTTGTTTTGTTATGGTTTTAACTTTTTATTGTAAAATGTTTTATTTGATGTCAGATGAAAATCAAAACAGTTATTTCGCTATTTTATATTTTTGTAGTCATTATATGAGTTTTGATAGTAAGTATGAAGTTGATATTGAAATGGATGATGAGTTGGGTGGTGGCCATAGTGGGGGGGACCAAGGAGAAAGGGAACCGACAACACAAGTTGATAGTTCAATTGGCCCCTACAATATTTGGCCAAATATGCCAAGGGACTTTTGATAAGAATTTTTTTTTGAAACAATATGCTTAGATAATTGATGCCCCAAAAGAAACACTTTAGGGGGACTAAGACATGGAAGTGTAATATTTGTTAATTGACTTGGTTGGGAAACATGACCGGGGTTAATGCACACTTATTTCACATCCCAGGGGAAGGCGAGTTTCAGTGATCGCTTAATGGAGATATCACAAAGAACATTCCAACAACTCATGGCATTGGCAATCCTTCTAGTTCTCGAGACTTCAAGGAGTGCTTTCTTGAATGCCACAACTTCACGTTGTGAGATGATTGGAGTGGATGGTGGGGAAGAGGAATGTCATGGACCCCCAATACAATTGTTAACATGTTTGATACAAAGCGAGGGAGGAGGCTGAACATACCATGGGAATATTTTTCGATTCTTTTGGCATCCCATTTCATGTTGGTCACTCCCCTTATTACAAGCGGAGGCTATGGCTAAGATAGCTAAAACAGCAATTATTTGCCCACGAGAGACATGCAATTTAGGACCACAATCTTGGATAAGAACTATTCTAAGGTTAATTTATTGACGGAGGAGATTAGGGCCATATGGATATTTCATGGATGTAACATTGTCAGAGATGGGATATTAGACATTGTGCACTCATAAATATCATTGTCTCTTGTGAGGATGGTCCGTACTTCCTCATGAGGGTGATTGATTGTTCAAGCAAGTTGAAGGATGCAAAGTTCTTGTTTCATATTTTGTGAGATGCCATTGAGGAGGTTGGCCTTGTCAATGTTGTATAGGTAGTTATAGATGCAACTTACACGTTCATAACAATAAGTAAGCTTGTTGAGGCACACTACCAACATATATTTTGGACCCCATATAGTTGTATCAACCCTAAATTATTTACGGGGTTAATCCAATTAATTTAAATGGGATTGAATATAAGTTATAGGAAAATAATTAATTCATATTACCGTCATTTCGTGATTGCATAATGAAAACTAGAGTATTGTAAGCATGCTAAGTTGATGAAGTAGTTAGGAGTATAACTAGGGTATGAGAGGTGACTTAGTTGACTCGGGTTGACCTCTTTGTTTCGGTGATGAATCGGAAGCATGAGGAACTCTAGATGTACCCAAATCCACTATTGCTCACTCAACTATTCCGTGGCGAGAACCAAATCTTACAACCAAACCCTTATGTATAGTTTTGACATGTGAATGGTAGGATTCCCGGTTTCTCTATGTTGCTTCGTTGTTACTTGTGTCGCACTTTAATATCTTTGACTTCACCTATAACCCTAGATTTCACACATGCACCTTGCAAAACAAACCTAACTTCCTGCAAGAACCTCAAGCACTGATTAGATCAAAAATAAAAGTTGTATATGCTCGAGTTGGATTGATCAAAAATAAAAGTTGCATATGCTCGAGTTGCACTACATTTTAGACTCAATGTAGTTCTCCTAGTGCGTTGTGCAAGTGTGCATGCAACTAAAACCCTTGATCTAGCTTTGCCCTTGTGCTTCCACACCGATAATGGGCTATGCTACTTTGTTCCCATAAAAACCCTTGTATGCAGATGTGCAAATCAGATTTGTCCTCCTATGTTGTGGTATGCGGTAGGACTCTTGTTTTCTTAGCTCAATAGGTGGTACTTAGATAAGTGCTTGTTAGATAATAAATGTTTAAGGTGAACTTGTATATATAGGAGTCCTTTACTTTGAAATTTGAATCTTAGTGGCGCAAGGCCGACCAAAAACATAAGAACCGAAAGAGAAAAGTGTAACGAAGAGACTCAACGGGCAGAAAATACCTAAAAACCAAAGTGGTCAAGACCATACATTTTAGTCAAGATTGTAGGACGGTCTGACCAACATGCACGGTCTTGGACCAAATTCATCAAAAGTAAATCAAGTTGTATAGGCGAGAGATCTCTGTGACACAAGATAGAAACATAAGGAAGAATCAAGTAATTCACAAACCAAAAGACATATCAAGCAATATAAAAATGAAACAAAAGGGCTTTTGTCACTAAGACTTAGTTTCATCGTTTCCGAGACTCTCTTATATAAAGTTTGCCCAAGCTTGATGTAATAATGATAGTGTTAATTTTAATGTTTACATTTGCCCCCTTTATGCTAGTGAATAAAATTTACTAGTTTAAAGGAGAAGAAGAGTGTACTTGATAGTGTTGAAGCAAAGAAATTTATTAGGCGTTTGATAAAGTAACCAAAGCGTGGTGAACAATGTGGGCCATTGGTGTGACTCACGCGGAAATTGGGAGGAGTGTGTTGCAAATGTTAGAGGTGTGATAGACATAAGAGATGTATTCAAAGATATGGAGATCACATTTGGCATTCTCGTAAAGTGGGGTGATCAATCCCCAATAGGGATTTGATAACTAGGTGGGAACCTGGGTGTCTTTACACCAAGGGAAGAGTGTCTCGAGCTTTTGGTCTCCCCAAAATAACACTTACCGTTTTGTGGGACCACACTGTTACATACAAATCTAGGTCCCAAAAGTTTGAAAACCTTGCAAAGTTGAAAAGAATGATGTGTCATGCCCTCACTATGCATTATGTAGGTGGTACAGTGGTAATTGTAGTGTTAATAATTTGTAAATTTGACAATCGTTTGCCCCCTGCATTTGTGATAGATGCAACGGCATGTTCGTTTGCAACTTAGTAACTTAGTTCGAGTGCATCTTTGTATCCAAAGTTGATTGTTTGGTTATTAGGTTTGCGTATTGATTTGTACAAGAGTAGGTGGCCTTGCATAGCCAACCCATATAGTCGCCCCCTTTCGACAAAAGGGATGTTATGAAATAGAATTGCTTGGGACGAAAGTAAGTGTTGGTATAGAATGAAATATGTGATCAAAGCCGAATAGAGTATTGCGAATAGTAAGCTGCGCATTTTGATAATGCATATAGAAGGTGTAGTGATGTTTTGTTGTTGTGTTAGTAATAGAAGTAGCAACATAGATTAAGGGATTGAATCTGTAGAAACTGCGAAATAGAGAGTGTGTATGTATAATAGAATAGAATAGTATTGAATTTGTAGAAATTGTGGTCGTAAAGTAGAATAGTATGGAATTTGCAACAAATAGTGACGAATGAAGTGTGAATAAAGCTATAGAGATCATATAATAGCAATTGAACATGTTTAGAATGTGTAAATAACATAATAGAACAAATAGGATTGTGGAATCCAAATAGAGGTAAAATAGAGCATAATTACATATTAGTGCGGAATTAGGGGAACAACAATCCCAATGCCATGAACGATGTAGAAATCAGATAAACAAAGAGCAAGATATGAGATGTAGAAGTTTGAGACATTTAGTGGCTGGTCAATGTTGGTCAAGATTAGTAACTATGGGCCTAAGGGGCATTTTATTATAAATAGTAAGGTGGAAAAGTCAAACGGTAATTTGAAATTTCAGTTTTCTTGTGATTGATAGCGATTGGTGCTCTAAGAGAAATAGGATGTTGTGCGTTAGAGACACATTATGCTTGTGATTTGGTGGTGGCATACGCCATTGATTGCGGATGACCGATGATAGTGGGTAAGTGTTTACAATTGTGATTTTAGTGAAAAATAATAGTAACTTTTTAGTGTTTTTGCAAAATTGTCAATTTTGATGAATTTGAGTGCAACAAAGTATATAGGACTGAATGGTCTAATTTTGGCCAAAGGGATGAAATCGTATATTTGACAATCCCATCCCAGTGTCCGTATAGTTTTGACCTAATTTATACGATCTAGACCACTATGCGAGAAAAGTGAATGAAAGCGATGTGTTGTTGTGTAGTTAAGATTTTAACATGTTACTTGATTATTGTGGAGCATTGATTGATAATAAATTAACCTAATATGTGTTATGATTGATTGGTTGGTGATTGAAGATAGATGTTCACCCCAAAAGAGTTTTGTGGCGGTCGCCACATGGAGAGATGAGGGTTGGGGTATATAAGATAGGGGTGGACTATTACATGTAGCTAGATTGGGGGAGGTACCCCCAAATATGCACTTGATAAAAGCATTGTGCGAGTGATGGAACCTAGACATGTGTTCATTTTGGCTCCCGTGAGTGTGACATTAGAGGACGTGTATTGTATTAAGAAACTATTGATAATGGGAGAGGGTATAGGTGCTCCCCACGGATGTTTCGTATCGAGATAAGCGGGACGTGGAGATTTTGGTTGGGGACAAACAATATTGTGGATCCTAATATCTGTCTTAGTTCATTGTGGCTGCTAAGATTCTCGCAAGTGTGGAAATTTTTGCCATGTTATTAGTTTCCATTCTGCGGTGGATGAAGGTGGTGTGTCAATTTGTACATGGCGTGGCTGATTTGCAAGCTATAAAGTATGATGATATTAGGTATGCGGGGGGCTGGTGTGCTAATAGAGACATGTACAAATTCACCTTGGAGAGCCACATAGGTGGCGTAACAATACCGACTTGATTACATACATGGGCCTATGATCACGTTGCAGTTGTGCGGTTAATTAGAGGACATAGGGTGGGTGATACCTAGGAGGTGAGGCACGTACATTGTCTTATTGAGCTTTATTAGACGAGGTTGACCCGAGGTGGGTTTATATGGAGACCATATTTGAGGCTTCGATGTTGGGTAGAGGATATCATAGAACTATGACGAGTGATGTAGTTGTGGCAGAGGATCGACTTCCTAGGTAGTCGGACCTTTATTAGTATGAGTGAGTTATGCGCCACTTTGGACTAGTGCAAGTTGTGCCTCCAACATTGTATGTGTGGAGGAGATCGACACATGCTGACCTTGAGAGATGGGAGTCGGCCAGGATCGACCCCGATTGAGCTATTGCCTCCCACTCGAAGACGAGGTGGACCCGGTGGTGATCGTGAGTACAATGGATGATGCCGGTTGTCAGACCGCAACATATACTTAGTGTGGACAGAGAATTGATGGCTCCTATTGTTTCAAGTCATCATAGGCGGCCCAAGAGGTGGAGCACCACCTAAAGGAGTAGATGGAGTTGAGATGCCCCCTTCCGGGAGGGGATGATGCGAGAGAAGGAGATGCTCCCATAAATGATCTATAGTAACGACCATTGCATAATGTAAGTATTTTTGATTTGCATATAGTAACTTAGGTATATAGTATTGATTGTGTGATGTCTAATATGTGGATGTGTTATTTTGTGTCTGTAGTGATGTGTAGTAGCGGCGATTGTAGATGCATCCATGAGGATTTTGATGAGAAACATCCCCAACGATGTCGTAGTCGGTGGGATATTAGAGCATGGGGATGATGTTGTGGGTGAGTTCGCATACCCCTTCAATCCTGTTATAATGGCGGTTGCCACATGAATTGTATTGCAAAGCGAAGCGGGATGAGAGCCGAGCAGAGTTAGCACGGAGACCCCAACCTCCACCTGGGCTAGAGCTTCGTAGGATTTGGTGGTGAGATTGATGAATGTGCGGGTGCGGTATGTTGAGGCTAGGGCAGAGATAGGGGCGTTGCAAGAGTGGCTACGATAGTATAGATCGTGATCACACTCTTGTGGTCATAGAGATGTAGGGGAGGCCTCGAGTTCTCGAGCTCCCATGGATGTTTCTAAAGAAGGATGAGAATGACAACGATGAGGCATAGATATTTGTAGATAGGCACGACCCTCATCATTGTATTGTAATTTGTGACACACGATACACACACATGGATTTATGTTTTTGAGCAAATATGGTGTCTTTATGTAATGAGTTCTTGATTGATAATAATTTGGATTTGGCATATATTGTCGATGTGATTGAGTTGTGTAGAATTTGATGTGATATGTATGTTGGTTATTATAGTCACTTTGATTAGTGGGTAAAATAGTAGTGATTGAACCGTGTGGAATTGATCATGCTTGGTGAATATAACAATGTGTGATGTTGTGTATGATAAAAGTGTGTAGATATAGTAGGTAAAGATAGTGGAAGGAGTCTCTCCTTTGAAGTATGCGAGGGGCGAGTTTAATGCGAGGAAACTATTCTTAAGAAATAAGGAAGTGTGATTCTCATGCGCCTCGGTTATTTAATAAGGGATGCCACGTTTTAGGAAATAGCAATGATGTCGGGGAATAGTTGTGATTAATTGCGAATCGAGAAGGCATAATAGTCTAAGGGACGCATGGTCACTTTGGACTTGAAAGATGCATTGTCATGAATTACATGTGACGTAGTAGGCTGCGTAAATGGTTGTCTTAGCATCATGAAGAAGATATATGATTACCCCGATTGCTTTGTAGTACAAACTGTTATTCTTTTACAACCCATTTGAACTTAGCCTTTTGTAGTGGTTGATTATTAGGAGCTCCACTCTGAGGGACATCTCTCATAAGAGGTTGAGAAACCTGTTTCATCCGAGGAGGGATCATCGTGGGAGATCGCAGCCCTTTGTAAGTCGATTTCACAAAGGAGGGGAAGGGGATCTACTAGCATGTCATGTATTGGACGTGATAATTCCTTTGTCTTCAAGCCACTTGAGTTTTTGATCTAGTGTACTCATTCATCATCGCGGTGCCCATTAATATGATGGAGGTTACAAAAGATTGGCCTTTTTCTTGCCCGGTGATGAGGAGGGTGGTGGTCGATAGAGGGTAGTCAAATCAATTGCTTATCAAGTAGAGTAAGTAAAATATCATGCAGACAATTGAGAGACTTTTCAAAAATTATGGTTTGTGCTTGGGGATAGGAGGAGGCTCGGTAGTAGTTGTAGGTTTAGGTGGAATATGATAGGAAGTATTGTTGCGGTGAAAACCTTAACCATATCCGAAAGAGAAGGCAAATCACGTGGAGTAGTAGATGTGAGTTGTGTGGATGAAGTGGAGTCAAATCATGGGAATGTGTGGAAGTGTGTGTGGGAACAAGTTCTTGTTCTAGATCAATAACATGTAAACAAAGATTGCTAAACGAATCATGTGTCATAAGCAATTTCTCCTTAAGAGGGAAGATTAGGTTGTGATTAAAGATGTATTGCTTTTCTAAATCCACGGGCTTATATATTAACTGTTCCATACTAGCCTTATAGTGTAGGATATAATTAGTAATGGCTCGATTTGGCCTTTATATAAAGAGGGTAAACGCTCATATGTAGCTTTAGGACCCTTATTATTGACAAAGTGAATGAGAAAGGCTTCTTCGAGTTCTAAAAACGGGCTTATAGATCCACTAGGGAAGTGGGTAAACCAATACATTGCATCACTCGTTAGACTCTACGGGAAGGCCTTTGAACCTATGTTCCACCAAGTTTGGGACGGGGAAGGCGGGGGATGGGGGATGTGTTTCGGGACGGATTTTTTTTGGAGGCCTTTTTTTTTAGGGAACGGCTATTAAAAAATAAGGGAAAATTTAAAAATATAGTAAATTTCAAATATTCATCGATAACATTGATAAAACATTCATCACACACATGTTAATTCAAGGTATACCTTCATAGTATCGTGCCTCTTAAGCATGTTATTCTTCTTGTTATCAACTAAGTAGAGATTAATATGATACAAACCTTCTATGATAAAAAAACACCACCATTGATACAAATCTTACAAGCAGGGGATTGCTTAATGGCATATAAACATTTCTTATCACGATAAGCAACAAACCTGGATAAGAGTTCACTCATACAGTAAGTGCACAGAAAGGTTGGGCTGCAGTAACTCTTAATTTATTCAAATGCCTAGCTTAATGAATTTAGCAAGGAAATTCAAGAGACACAACAATAACCCTGGAAGGAGTCCTTCACAAGGTGCAATTTGAACCTCTTGGGAGGCCCATTTTTTTTTCTTGTAATATAAGAGTACAAATCCAAACAAAGAATAGAGTTAAACCTTCTGATTATTAATATCCATATTGTCACTGCAATTTCTATATCAACAACTCATGTCCATGGGATAAATTATCTAGAGATTTTTTTGTGTTGTACACCAAAAGTTACCTAACACCCATGATTCAACATATTTAGTAGTCATTCTTTTATACCACAATACTATTATTCAAAATGTGACAACTATGCTAGACTGTTAATTAAAATTGTCTCCAATTTCTCATAAATTAAGTATTCAAACGGAATATATCAATTCTCCCTACACAATAATAGTCAGCAAAAAAATATATTTGGTGAGGGGTTAGTATATATTTGGTATACCTTGAATTACATGTTGTTTTAGGTTTAGGTTAAGGTTAGTTAGGAATGAATGTGGGGGTTCTTGGGCCCCCACATTCCTTTTTTTTACTAACTTTGTGTTTTTTAAAAACGTTTAAACATTGCTAGGATGTAGGGGACGCCCAGACATCCCGGTATGGTCGGGGAACTTGTAGAAGTCCCTGGATGTACTAGGGGACGTCTAGACGTCACCTGCCGTCCCCTGCTTCAAATTTGACGTCCCTGATTTTTTTAGCAGATTGGGGACGGGTAGGGGACATTTCCTACCCTCCTTGAGTTTCCGAAACATCCCCGGTATGGGGATGAGCCTAAAAAGGCAGGGACATGTACTCGTGGAACATAGCTTTAAACACTACTAATCATTGTGATAGGAGGACATAGTTGATCTATAATATTTAAGATGTAGTTAAGGGTTGGAGGTCCCATCAAACAATTGAAATTTAAGCATGACAAAATTATGAGGGAAGGAGGATTGGAAGAATTGGATGGGGTTGTCATGTATGGTATTAGAATCAAGCTGTGTAATAAGCTTTACTTTCTTGGGTCAAAGCATGTACCTTACGCTGTAAATCACCTATCACATGCATGAGAGAAAGGACCTCTTGAGGAGGTATTGCATAAACATTAAGAGGCTCATTCAAGGGTTGTATTTTACCATTTATAGTAGCCATAAGAACACTTCTATTTAAAAGATATGGCACCATGACTAAGCACATCAATAATTGGTGATTTATTTTGGCCCACGGGATCTAAAGCGGCCTCGTCATTAGGTACATCCAATTCATATTCAATCGGCTTAGTGGAAGAGCTAGCATTAGGATCAACACACGAGGAAGGAACATGCTCACATTCATTAAGACATACAAAAGGCATACTATCATTCTCAACATTTGCTTGTATAAGAGGCCTAGATGAAACACTAGTAGAAACATCATTATGAAAGAAACATCGTCAAGACTAGGAACATCATTATTACATGAAATATAAAAATTTAAATGTGCATCACTATTTCTAGAAGGAGAAGAACATTCATCATCACTATCCAAATCTATGTTAGTGTTAGAAAAGAAATTAGCAAATATTAGCTCTTATAATATGTGCAGAGATGAGACCCATCTAGGGTCGAGCACAACATCATTATGATATGACTCGTTTACACACTTAGTGGATTCTTTGTCATTAGGTAATGCATTATCATGAAAATTAGGCAACTTGGCAAGGCGGGGCTCGATCATCACTAACCTAGTCACTATCACTAGATGCATACTTAGAATGTCATCATCATCAGGACATGGCTCCAACGAGTTGGTAATGCTAGGGTCAACTACTCGTGAAGAATCAACAAAAGTATGTAAAGTAATAGACTCATGAGGTACTTCTAATATGGATGGAGAGCTAGTTAAAGAGGCATTTGAATAAGGTATATCAACAATAGGCGGCACATTAGGAGATGCAAAGTAGGAGGAATATAAGGTGATGTATCATCATAACCATAAGCCACGTTAGCTAGAAAACAAGTAGTGGAAGCATAAATACTAGGGTATGGTGCGGATAAAACCTTGTTCTTGAACTCACAAGTGGCATGGACTGGTTAGAGCAACGGTAACCCTTGTGGTTTCTCAAAGCAAGATTACAAGCCATATATATCTTAATTTGAAAAAAAACCCTAAAGCTACTAGGGGTTTTGAAGTCACAAGGCCTAGCTAATTAATAAACAAATTAAACCTAAGCTACGTAAAGGGTTCAAACAATAATCGGTTCACCAAAATGTATTAACCCTAAATAATTAAATGGGGTTGATCTAATTAATTGTAATATGATTGAATATATGTTACGAAACATGATCAATTCATATTTCAATCATTTATAATTGCACAATGGAAACTAGAGTATTGCAAGCATGCTAATCTGATAAAGCAATTAGGAGTGTAACTAGGGTTTGAGAGGTGACTTAGCCGGCTGAGGTTGACCTCGATTGTTTTATTGATGAATTTGAGAGAGATGAAGAAATTAGAATATACCCAAATGTCTTGTTGCTCACTCAATTGTGCGAGGGCAAGACCTGCATACAAGTTAGGTAGGATTGGATCTTACAAACATACCCTATTGTATAGTTTTGGACATGTGAATGGCAGGATTTTGGTTTTCTCTATGTCGATTTGTCGTGCTTGTACCGCACTTTGATATCTTCGACTTCTCTTGTAACCCTAGATTTTGCATCGTACCTCGTAAAACAAACATAACTTCTTGCAAGAATCTTAAGCACACATTAAATAAAAAATAATAAGTGTGTATGCTTGAGTTAGATTGACCTTGGCAATCACCTCATTTGTGATTCACCGAGTGTTACACTACATTTCAGACTCAATGTAGTTCTCTTAGTGCTTTGTGCAAGTGTGCATGCAACTAAAACACTTGACCTAACTTTGCTCTCAAGCTTCCACTCCGATAGTGGGCTATGCTACTTTGCTCCCATAAAAACCCTCGCATGCATATTTGCAAATCATATTTATGCTCTCTGTCTTTTTGTGATATGCGAGTATGAAGATAATGACTCTTGCTTTCTTAGCTTTATAGGTGGTACTTAGATAAGTGCTTGCTAGATAATATATGCTTAGGCGAACTTGTATATAGGAGTCTTTTACTTTGAAATTTGAATCTTAGTGGCACGCAAGGCCGACCAAAAACATAAGAACCGAAAGAGAAAAGAGTAATGAAGAGACCCAACGGGCAAAAATGACCAAAAAAACAAAGGTGTTAAGATTGTACATCTTAGTCAAGATTATAGTACAATCTTGACCAATTTGTATGGTCTTGGGCCAAAGTCATCAACGTTAAAACAAGTTGTAAAGGCCAAAGACCTATGTGACAAAACATAAAAACATAAGGAAGAGTCGAGCAAACCACAAACCAAAAGACCGATCAAGTAACATGAAAGCAATACAACAAGGACTTGCACCATTAAGACTTAGTTTTATCGCTCAAGGCTCTCATATATAGAGTTTGCCAAAAGCATGAAGTAATAATGTTTTTGTGCTAATTTTAGTGTCTACAATAGTTTGCATGCCATGAAAAATGCATTGAAAGACATTGGAAAAATTGACAGGTCAAAAGGGTAGTGGTAGGGGCTAGGGAGGTGTAGATGTTAATCTACAAAGCGAGTGAAAGCATGCTCGCATCCTACTTTTGTTTAGTGGATAGGATGTTTGTGTTTTAGGGGCCCTCGCAACTTATAATCTTGATGTAAGAGTGAACTCGGCGGGAAGTCCAAGATAGAGGAGGGGAGAGGGTGAATGAGGTGGCAAAGTGAGATACATTTCATGTAGATGTGGGATTTATAACATTGATTGTATCTCCAATTTTTAGTGTCATCAATATGAGGTTTTATGATAGCCCCATCCTTGGTGCAGAATTAGGGCCCTATTGGCTCTTAAGCCAACACACAAGTGGGAAAGGACAAAAAAAGAGGCACAAAACTCAACAAAACAAGGTTAGGGGTGAAGTAGCCCAAAAGAGCAAGGGGGCCATTTGCGTTAGAAATGGCCATTTCCACATGATGGGCAAATGGCAGATTCCTGATGGAAATGGCAAAAGACACCGGGAGAGCAAAAAACAAAGGAGGGAGAGAACTAAGAGAAATATGAAAAATTGGGCTCATATGAGACAAGAAACAACAAAGATAAATGAGTTCGACAAGACAAGAAAGTGATGACATAGGGGAAAATGAGCCAATAAGAGACTAATTTGAACCAATAATTAATAAATACAAAAAAACACTAGCACCATAACAATTATCTAGTATGGTGTTTATACCTTCCTCTTTCTCACCCTTGATGTCAAAACAATTGTATCCTCTTGTATTTGTGTCACTTGCCCACATTAGGTGATCCTCTCCCGTACATCCTTTTAATCACTTTTTTAGCCAACCTACATTTTCTTGTTGGCCTTCCCCATGTGCACGAATGTATTTGTTGTCATCCCACTTTTGTAGGTTATTATACCTCACAAATTTGGAAAAAGCATCAAATAAAAAATGATTTGCGTGCACATACTGTATTTTCTCCCTACATTAATGTAAGAATAAAACAAAGGGAGAACCTAGTTGATTTGACTGCTAGTCTGCTATATTGGAAAATGGTCTCTTACTAACCAACATTTTATTTATAATTTTACTGTATCAAGCTATGAATTATTCAATCATTGAGTCTTACGCTTACTCCGTAAAACACCCTTGTATGCTTACCTATACTAAACAAATTAATGGATAAGACAAATTAATGAATAATGACTCAAATTGGAGATTTTGTTCCAAGTGCGAGTAATGCAACTGTTCCAACATTATTAGACATTGGAGACATGTTGAACAAGAAAGAATTCATGTATCAACTATGTTTCGAGAAATGATAAACAAGAATGGTGATAACAATGATAATGTGACTGGAAATTGATTTGGAGATGTTTCGCACTTGAAATGTATAAATACTGATAGGTATGAAATCAAAAATTATTAATGGTTCATCAATCATGCATGTTGCTAATGACCCAAACATAGCTATCACAATTGAGGAAACAATTAGGAAATAGTTTGCAAACAGGCATTAAATGGTCTGGAATGACTGGAAACAATAGGAAATATTGTGCAACGACAGGAAAAGGCTGCTGAAACAGCTGCTTTTTGTAGGCCATATTCACCCGCGACATTTCTTATAACAAGATTTTGTTATGGATGGCCAAGTAACAACTGTTCTTGCAACATGCTTCTTGGTGTAAAATAATGGGGCAGAAATATTGTTTTTCTTTCAACTAAGTTTATAAATGAAGTATATTGGGTTGCCCTTTTAAAGGTTGCACAATACAAATGCTCCACCCACAAATTAGTTGAGAATACAATGTGATTCGTTGGAATAACTACAAAAGAACCTCATTTTCTTTTGCCAAATGTTGAATATCTTTTCATGATTATTTTTGTATGTTATAAAGATGGTATTTTAGTTTTGAGATTAGTTTCTTTGTAGTTTAAAATTGAACAAGATTTTTCTAGACTAACAATTTTACACAATTGACTCTATTTTTTTTTTTATTTGATGGCTATTTTGTTTTTGTATGCAACTATGAACAAAATCAAATATTTCAAAGCACATCAATAATATTCGAAATCATGTATTTGTTGAAGCCTTCCATGAGCAATTTAATTAGATTTTTATTTTGTAGGATTTTACTCATGTGTTTGATTTGTCTCGGGATGACCTCCATGAGTAGTTATTACACTAATTACATTTTTCTTCATGTATTTTTGGTACTAATCACAAGGCAAGGGGACCCTCTTAATACACAAGGGTAGTGAATGGTGAATATAATCCACCGATTTGAGCTTCTCACCCTCTAGCCTCTTTCCCCATTAGCAAAGCTTTTGGAGGTCCTTCGCCTTGTGATTATTACCAAAAATACATGAGGAAATATGCCATTAGAGTAATGACTATTCATGGGGTCATCTTAAGATGACTTAAACAAATGAGTAAAATCCCACATAAAATAAATAAATATAATATTGTAAATGCTGATCAAATTACATTAGGTAATATCGTAAATTTTGATGTAGATCTAAATGCATCATCATTATTGGAAAGGCTGATTTGTGGCCCATGTTGTTGAGATGTTGATGAAAAGTTTGGTTAAAGCCAAGGAGTAGAGTTTGGATCATGGGGAAGATACCCGACAAATCTCTCTTTGAGCATTTTGGTGTCCTCATTTATGGACGTAACATTATTAAAATTAGATATATTAACCTTATGGTTAATTTCTCAACTTGCATAAAGAACCTAAAGGATTTTATATAAAAAGATTCCCCAAGAATTGATTTTGAACTATATTGTACTTGAGAAAATATTTGGCCATCTCTTTACACTAGCACGTTCTATTTAAATTGGATGTATTCTTGAGTCCCATTGACCTACTTGGTCATTCATAGACATTAATATATTTTCTTTCTTTCTTTACCATTGTAGTTCAATTTGAAAACTATACTTAGGAACCCTGACACAATCGTGGTTAGGGTTCCCAATGAATGGATGCCATAGACCACACACCCCACAATTTTAGAGTTAGATCTCCCTTAAGCAAGATCTTAGGCATGACATAACAAGAAGTAATAAAAGCTTCTTCTATTGATTATGGGGAAAGATTATAGACTTTGGTACAAATGGCATTCCACACCCTTTATAGTCTTCTGCAAATGCTCTCTAGTGACATATTAGCCAAGCTTACAGACTCTGCTAAGTTTCTATAGAACCAGGGTTGGCTCAATTTGGCAAATGCTAGAAGACAAATCTCTTTGATCCTCGTAGATGCCTTACACATCCACTGCTCCCTTCTATTTATAGAATCTGACATAAATTAGGCAGGAGAATAAATATTCCTTCGCAAGTAAAGATACTCTTGTAAAGATTCTTCAATATGCCCCAGATCACATTGATCTCATCAATTGGTTTATAGGTAGCTTCCCATGAAATCATCTCTGTTAGATCAAGCTTTGCCAGGTTGCTCAGTTTGTTTGGGGAGAAGAAAACGGATCAAGGCCCACATGTACTTCTCCTAACTATATCGATGTTGACAAGTGGTTATGTAAGATGTAAGATACCATTATGGCAGCATGGACAAGTGGTTACACAGGGCATGTAGTAACATATAAGGCTTCGCAGTATCAACAAGGATTTGCAGCATCGTGCAAGATTTTCGAGGAATCGGGTAGCACAAGGTTTCCATAAAATCATTAGTGGCACAAGAGCTAGGCAATGGTGTTGCGGCAAAATGTTGTTTGTGGTACCACACGAGGTTAAGGGTAATGTTGTGGCATTTTATGGTATAGGTTAAGGCCTTGTGGCACTGCGCAGTATGAAGTAGGCTTGCACAGTATGCTCAAATCTGTGCGGTTTTGTGTGGCATAGATAGGCCTTCATGACATCTATAACTTCTTGGTTTTGTGTGGAATGCTTTGTAGGGTGGCATGGGATTGCACAAGTCTTTATTTGGCTACCTATAAATGTTCTTGGTTGATACAGGATTGTGCGTGAATCTGAATACTACTGCATCTAAGCCCCACAAGTTATGGATGGCAAAGACAACGATGAATCAACTATACAAAATATATAATGAAGAGCAAGAAATTGACAACAAACTCATCATGTTTAAAAAGTCAGAAATTTATTCAGATGATAACGAGGAAACAAATCTTAAAAAAAGAGCAAGAAATTGACAACAAAATAATACTTTTGAAAAAGTCAAATTTATGCAGATGATAATGAGAAAAAGAAATCTGAAGTTCAAAATATAGGGAAAAAAATTACAAAGTTGCTAGGGAAAAAAATTACAAAGTTGATCATCAATTTAGTAGATTTGATAAATAACCTTATTAACAAGTCATTGAAGATTGTACAATTACCAAATTCAATTGAACCCACAACATGTTTTACTAGAACTGATTTAGTTCAAATCTAGGCTTTATTGTTCCAAGCCCTTCTTTTATAGAACAAAATAAGAATGCAAAAATGTGAAAAAATCTAAAAGCTTAATACAATTTGTTTTTGAGCCGGTGATGCTCAAGGCACAACTCTTACATAGGCCTTGTAACATCCTTCGAGTCTAACATCGACCATTAGGGAGGGGTCTGGGCTCCTTGCACTCACACCGTGGTTCACTGCTACAGCTCCGATCACATCTGTCTTGCATGTGATCTCATGAGACCTGGGAATTATCTGACCCAAGGGTGAGAGCAAGGGTCCACTACTTGAAATTGCCCTACGGGTGCCCAACAAAGCCCAATTTCTGTCATCTCTACGTACCCGACAAGAGAGTTTACCTCATCCAACTATAATGCAAACTTTACTTTGGTAATGGCCATGTGGGCACCTATATAAACTTTCACACAAAAATATCTAATCTTAAACTTAAATTAATATCTTATCTATCTTATTAATATCTTATCTATCTTACATGTTTGAATTATTCAACAATTAGGGTTTTGAGATTATTTCCATCTGTTCTTATTTTTCAAAACATATATCTGGATGCAACCGTGTTCTACCATTTCCTAACGGTAGGGATTTGCACATAAGAAAATTATTTGATTGTCTTTTCACATAATGCATCTTGTGTTATGTTTTGAGTATGGGGTCATCAAGGTCTTCTTCAAAGATTAGTGGCAGTGTTAATCTCAACTCCATCTGGTTTTATTTTGGGTTTTACATTTTGACCCCATACTTAAACAAAAATTTACAAAATGACAAAAGCAATTGGAATAGATAAACACATTGTACATTGAGATTTCAAACTCAAAAGGTCAATGCACTCTGTGTTGCCTCCCTTTTAGGGAAACTTTTTGAAGAATTTGACACGTGTGTACCTTCTTTACATGCTCCTAGTTTATATTTACATAATAGTATAATACCCTTTTGCAATACCCATCTGTGATATCCTTATGCATTTCGAATGGTCCCTCAGCTTAAGTTGTGGATGAGACTCACCTCACATTAGATATATATGTTACTTTTTATGCTACTTCTTAAATGGCATATTATATAGTAGCCTTTTGCATTCAAATTGGTGCTTCAATCTTACCATGTTCAACCATGAGGATTTTAAATAATTGAAGCATTTCTAAAACTAGAGAAGCTTTGTTTTCCCACCTTTGTAACCACCACAATGAAAACCTAATAATTTGTCATTGATCTTATCTCTTTGTAAAAAATTTAGTCACTCTGTGTAGAGTAAAAGATTGATTCTCTTCTTGTGTTTGCTAAGAACACCATCAAGGGAGCACTAATAGGTTGAATTGATGGGAATTGGATCCTAAAAATCATCATAATTTAATTGATTGAGATGATCAGCTATACATATTAGTTTGTGTGACTAAAGAAGAGCTTAAGACATGCTTTTAACCTTGATAAGATAGAATTGGGCAAGGGAGAGATGTAGAATCAAAATCTAAGCATGGGGTTAGGTGTTCTGGGGCTCAAGGATGATTTGAACATGCTTGGGGCCACCTTGTTTGATGTACAATTCCTAAGTGACATTTCAAACTGTATAGTGCATTCGGCTTGTGACAAAATTGTACATACGGGTTCGGCCAGTGGTGATGAAACCATAAGGTGGGTTCAGCTCGTGACAAAACCGTACATCATAGAACAGGATTAACAGGACATGTTTGGGTTGGTACAAAACCACTCCATAATAGATGAAATAGCAAAAGTGAGTGTCCAGATGGAAGTTGAATTGGTTCTTCTTCCTTCTCTGTGTCAGAGCTCTCAATTCAACTGATTTGCTCATTCTTTAGCATAAATATTTACCCATTGGGGTCTTTTGCTGAATTCGAGAGGGGAATTGAAAGGCTAATTCAGAGTTCTTGAGGTAGGAGATGACTGCACATTAGAGAGAAGCAGTCATGCATGTTGAATAAGCAAGAAATGTGCATCAAGGCTGGCTAGTAGAGAATTGCAGGGGTGCCATAAAAGCTTCAACAGGTTTGAAGGCTAAAATTGAGCAAATGGCTTGTCAAAATATGCAAAATGATAGTGGGGATGAGGTGGCATACTTCACTCTTTTTAGTTTTCCTACATTGAGTTTCTCTTGGGTAAATTCTTGTGTGCATCTCTCATTTAAGTGTTTTTGATTCATTTTCTTGCATATTTGCATTACATGCAATTGCACTATCTCAACTCTCAAGCACTCAAGAAAGGAAGTAATTGACATGTTCAGCGGATTAAAAGCTTAGAACTTGTCCATGAAAGCAGGCAGAGGTAGATTTTGGTCGCACATTAGTTAAAGAATCATTCTTCTTCTTTACTACCACATTGTCATGTTGTATGAGAAAAGTCACATGTTGATATTAGCATATAAAGGGTATGAAATATGATATAGGCATTGTAGGTATGTATGTGATCATGTATGGCATAAAAATATTTGTAGATGGAAGCCATAGAGCTGTAGTAAGCATCATTTTGCAGCCTTAGATTGTTGTTTCAGTAGCATAGAACCTTGCAACATAATGTTAAGGAAATATTAATTTGTGTTGGTGAATTGTTAATTGGAATATTCAAGTTAATTATGGATCAAGGTCAAATGTTGTAATGTAAACATGATAGATGTGAAGAAGAATTCCACCTGTAAAGCCAATGGAGAAATTTAATCTAGACACCCACATTGCTTCTTATATTACCTTCATCCTTGCCTTGCAAAGCCAAGGAGAAGATAACCAACAATGGTTTCGACAAGCATAGACTTTATAATGCAAGGGTAAATCAGGCTGGCATGGAAAGATTCAGGTTTTACACAATAATAGGTCTTGATGGTATGTTCTAATACAAGATCCTTAAGGTAAATTATGATTACGAGCTTACAAGGAGCTACCCCTTCCGTCACTTCCCACTCAAAATGTGTGATCTCCAAGGTAATAGGGGCAGCCCCACGACCTTTCTCTTCCCTCTACTTTCCACTTTGTCATTTCAAAACTAAAACTAGTCAAAACATTCTTGCCAGTTCTAAGAAAGCTAAAGGGGGTGTTAGGGTTTGTGCTAGTACCATGAACTTTTGGAATGTCATTCATGATATTTCCATTATAAAGCCTCACTATCTCTCCTCTCTCATCAAGTGAAAGAGCCTTACGAACACCAACCCCCTTGTTGTAAGGTGCAACAAGTGTGCATTGGTCTTGGTGATGCTTCCATGCAAAGTCTATAAACATATATTGCGTTTCCATAGTTGACTCCTCCCTAGACTTGGGGTTCGCAACTATGTGAGCAAATTGTTGCAATGACTTCTTTTTATCGAATGGTCCCATGGCGAATGTGGCCAACATTTGAGAGGGGCAATTGGTAGCATTAGCAACTGAACTACTAGTTGGCGTTGCCACTAATTTTTGGGGATGGTGGGGATCACCAACACTTCCACCTATCTCAATCCTCACTTCCTTTGATTCATAATCATATTCAGAAGAGCTCATTGTGATGATTATTGGGGCTGCAATGAATAAAAAAACAGCCATAATTATATGCAAAAATTATTAAAAAACAATGATGAATCAATCAATAATCAATAATTTAATATTTTAAAATTTTAAAATTAAATAAATTATTACCCTAACAGCCATAACTACAAGCAAAAATTATTAAAAAATAAAAATGAATCAATCAATAATCAAGAGTTTAATTATTTATATTTTAAAATTGTAAAATTATAAAATTATGACCCTAACAGCCATAACTATATGCAATGGTTAAAAAACTGGCATAACCATAAAAATATTAAAAAAACAGTAATGAATCAAATTATCAATCAATAATCAAGAGTTTTATATTCTAAAATTCAGCCAAACCCTATGCAGTTTGCATTTTGTAAATTTATAAAAGCTATAAACAAGATTAAAATGTGAATCTAGATACAAAAACTTAAAAACAACAATTAAATAATACAAATACAAACTAAATTTTAAAAACTAGAGAATATTATCAAATTAGAATACCTCTTACTTGCCCTTGCTCTCTCTTGCAATTTCCCTTCCTCTTGCTCTTTCAGTTGATCTCTTCTTCTTCTCTTTGCTCACTTTGCTCAAGTGTGAATATTGAATGTGATATAGAATGAAGCCATAGAGTCATTTTATGAGTTAAAGTGTTACTTTTAGGGTCATGGTTGTGTAATTTATTTTCTTTTATGTTATTTTAAATTACCATAAATTAAATTTTACAAAAAAATGTTTTTTAAAAAAATAAATGAAAAAAGAACTTGTCGCTGGGACATACAATTGTCCCCGACACTTCTAAAACATAGGGGATGTCCCGAGGCGTCCCTTGATATTTAGGGACGACCCTTAAAATTGTCTGGCTTGGAACCGCGGGGGTGTTTCCCCCATCCTATGTTCCGTGGGTCCTCCCAGATGCCTTGGATGTGCTGGTTTAGGGGGGGATGCGTCCTTGCGTAACACTGTGTATTGTAAGTGCATGTTGAAGCTTTTGTATTGAGTGAAATAGAGGAGAGAGATATAGAACTTGAACAGTAAATGTGTTTATTTATCCATGTGTTTTTTACAATGCTTACTTTTGAGAAAGATGTTTGGCTGCTTATCCTCTATCCGCTTGCTATCGAAGGCTATGGACCAACATTGCCATCTTCTATCAATATGCTTGCCATCTAAGGTCATAGACCGACATTATGGTGTTGCCTTCACTTTCAGAAAATGCATCCCCACAGAATGGTGAATAAGGATGAAACATCCCTGATCCATCCCTCGGGAAATGTCTCCTGCTCATCTCCTATTGACCGGGGTATTTTAGAAATATCTCTCAACATTTCTAGGATGGCCTATGACAACCTCAATTGTCTAGGTGTTACCCATGCTCTCTATGAACGTCAAACACTCTTATCCAGCCCAAAACAAAAAAATGTAAAATACTAGAAAACAGTGGTCCTTAGGGGCTTCCTACCCCTAACGCAACACCTATAAAAGGTTGATCTCAATTTTCAAAATATGTAGTATGATACATGATGTATTTGCTTGTGATTGTTTTATTCATTATGTAAAATTATGGTTTGTGCAGTTTTTCTACATTTTAAGGTGGTTCCCTATGTCCTGGGCCCGTTATCCACTGTTTTGTCATTTCCTTAAATTTTGGGCTTTCTATAGTTGCTCCTAAACTTGTTCTCTCATCCCCTACCATTTGTGTCCCCAAAACTTTGGAGAACATCAATATCAACTTGTCAAAATCATAGATGATGCCTTGCTATAGTTAGACCATTTAAATTAATAGTGTTTGGTTTTAACTTTTAAGTATTATGGTGAAAAATAGCAAGAGACAAGATTTGCTTAAGTAATGTTATGTATTGACATTTATAAAAATATTATTTGGGTTATTCCTTTTTGTTTGTGGTCTTTGACTTGTAATAACCACTGGGTTTGGGCCAAGGGCCTATCTCAGTGATCAACCCTTGGGGTGTTAAACTGATTGTCTCCTTTTGGTGGTAGATGCATATCTTTTGGTTTACCTTGAATAAGCATGCGATTGATGTTTCTCTATGTTTGTGTTTGACCAAGTCCACTCATGAACTAGTTTAAATCATTGCTTAGCACCAGTAATTTGGGCAGATGAAAGGAGCTTGGCATTTTAATGTTTAGTTATTTTTATATTGTTAATTATTTTTGGGGTGTATGCATATCTATTGGTTTACATTGAATAATTGTGCAATTGAGATTTCTCTATGTTTGAATGTTTGGCCAAGACCACTCATGAACTCGTTAAAATCATTGCCTAACACCAGTAATTTGAGCGGACGAAAGGACCTTGGAATTTTATGTTTAGTTATTTTATGTTAATTATCTTTGGTGTGTTTTACCCATAGTTCGCATACTCGTATTCAGCAAATATTCGGCAAACCCAAAAAAATTGACTCGGCAAGACTTGGTGAATATTCGGAAACTTAAAAAATACGTAAATTTCTTAAAAACATAAATTTTATGCAAAATATAGCTACAAAATGTATCAAATGAGTTTGTAAAATGTTGGGGAAGTGTTTTCTATTAGATTTGAATACAAATACAGTACAAAATTGCATCATCATGCAAATACAACAGCCAGCTGATAAGTGTTATGAATTTATGATGATTGTCATTGAAAATCATCTCCAAATGAACTTCTTCAAATTTTCTCTTCGAATTCGCTATAAAATCTCTTCAACTCATGCAAAGGATGCTCAATAGCTGTGTGATTACAAGTGAGGGAGTGTGATGCATTTATAAGACAAAAACAGCATTTTTCAGTATAAAATCTGTGTTTTACGTGTTTTTCGTGTCCCGTCACATATGGTGAGTTTTGGGCTAAACTTACCGAATATTGGCGAATATTTGGCACAAATTTTGGTGTTTATTTGCCAGATGGGTCGCGAGTTTTCTGTGCGAATATTCGCCCCAGCAAAAATGTGGCGAGTATTCACTGAATAGGCAAACTATGATTTTACCATGATTGTTGTTTCTCTTTCCATATTCTTTGGTAGCATTGAGTATTGAATTATACTGGACTCTTACAAATATTGGTATTGGTAAATAAACATGTTAGTAAGATGTATTTTTTCACTCAGTTTTGTTGTATATAGTTTTACCATATTTAACCTATATCCATTGATTTAGTAAGATGTATTTTTTCACTTAGTTTTGTTGTATTTAATTTTACCATATTTAACCTATATCCATTGATCTCTCTTTTATCAATAACATCCATCCGAGGGGTATCTTTTCCGTCATGTTCACCTGCGATTTGCACCTTTTGAGTTGGATGTGATATTATTCCCAATTTCAACACTTTATCATGTCTCTCAGGGATTTCAACCTGGGGCTTTACTTTTGAAACCCCAATGCTTTAACCATTTGACTGTTGATATCCTTCTTTATCTTTGCAATCCTCAACTTATTTTTCTGTTTCTCTTGTTTTTTTAACAAACACTAACTTTGTTTCTTTTATGTATTGTTGCCATGCCTGCCATGACCTGGTTGTTACTTAGATGTAGTTGTTGATAACTGCATTCACAGTGTAGTTTGCCATTTGTATATTCTCAGAATGGGTAAAAATCTGTTTCCACTTAAACATGGGTAACTATTATACAATGAGCAGTTCTGCCACTTTTCTTGCTGTGTTGCCATATGTGTCCTCAACTGAAGGTGCCTTAAAGTCACTTAGTTTTGATTGAAGATCTGACCTGACAACTAAAGGTGGTGCTTAATTGTTTGGAATCACATTTGGTCTCCTTGGTACTCAATTGTGAGGGTTGTCATCTGTGTAGCATGTAGGAGTATTGAATTATACTGGACTCTTAGAAATATTGGTATTAGTAAATAAACATGTTAGTAAGATGTATTTTTTCACTTAGTTTTGTTGTATTTAATTTAACCATATTTAACCTATATCCATTGATTTAGTAAGATGTATTTTTTCACTTAGTTTTGTTGTATTTAATTTTAACATATCTAACCTATATCCATTGATCTCTCTTTTATCAATAACATCCATCCGAGGGGTATCTTTTCCGTCATGTTCACCTGTGATTTGCACCCTTTGAGTTGGATGTGACATTTAACCCAATTTCAACACTTTATCATGTCTCTCGGGATTTCAACCTGGGGCTTTGCTTGAAGCCCCAATGCTTTAACCATTTGACTATATGATATCCTTTATACTTTTTTTTTTTTTCTGTTTCTCTTGTTTTTTAACAAACATTAACTTTGCTTCTTTTATGATTGTGGCCATGCCTGCCATGACCTGGTTGGTACTTAGATGTAGTTGCCGATGACTGCATCCACAGTGTAGTTTGGCATTTGTATATTCTCAGAATGGGTAAAAATCTGTTTGCACTTAAAAATGGGTAACCATTATACAATGAGCAGTTATGTCACTTTTATTGCTGTGTTGCCATATGTGTTCTTAACTGAAGGTGCCTTAAAGCCACTTTGTTTTGATTGAAGATCTGACCTGATAACTAAAGTTAGTGCTTAATTGTTTGGAATCACATTTGGTCTCCTTGGTAATCAATTGTGAGGGTTGTCATCTGTGTAGCATGGTCAGGACAATATTTCTTTTAAGTAACTTAATTGTTACGAACTCCAAAAAGGTTCATTTGGTGGTATATTATTTAGATTTGTAGATATAAAAATATAAAAGATGATTGATTTTAAATTCAAAAGATGATGGTATGTGTAATCAGAGTTTGTTATGTCATGGGAGGCCTACTTAAGAATATATTGATAACGGATGATCAGCTACATGGCTTTGGCTTGAAAGCTTGATTAAATTTCCAGTGAGTAATATTTAATGTCAGATGATGGCACACGTAATCAGAGTTTCTTATATTGTGGGAGGATTACCTTGGAATATATCAATAACGATTAATGAATGATCAACTATACATGGCTTGGAAGCATGTTTGAATTCCCAGTGAGTAATATACTTGTTTTCTCAAAAAAATTCTTAAACTTGTGTTGAATTGTTAATTTGAAGGGCAAGATGTGCTATGGCGACTCTTACAATGCCATTTTTCGGATCTTGATGACTTGGAGCACAAATACTCCAATATCGAATGATCAATCATATGTCTTGATTCCTTGAAAGCTTTGAATTTCCAGTGAATAATATTTAATGAATAGCAATTAACGAATGATCAACTACATGGCTTGGAAGCATGTTTGAATTCCCAGTGAGTAATATCTAATTCAAGACTTCTTTTCTCACTCAAAAAATTCTTAAACTTCTGTTGATGGTTAATTAGAAGGGCAAGTTATGCTATGATCAACTCTCACAATGCCATTTTCTGATCTTGTTGACTTGGAGCACAAATATACCAATAGCGAATGATCAACTACATGTCTTGAAAGCTTAATTGAATTTCCAGTGAGTAATATTTAATGTAAGATGATGGCATATGTAAGCAGAGCTTGTTATGTCATGGGACTGCTTCTTTAGAATATATCGATGACGAATGATCAACTACATTGCTTGAAAGCATGATTGAATCTCCAGTTAGTAATATTTAATTTAAGACATGTTTTCTCCAAGAAATGCTTAAACTTTTGATGATGGTAAGTTTGAAGGGTAAGTTCCAACGAGTAATATTTAGTGTACGATGATGGGATATGTAATCAGAGTTTGTTATATCAAGGAGGGCTTCTGTAGAATATATCAATAACGAATGATCAACTACATGGCTTGAAAGCATGATTGAATTTCCAGTTAGTAATATTTAATTTAAGACTTATTCTATCAAAGAAATTCTTAAAACTTTTGTTGATGGTATTTGAAGGAAAAGTTCTGTTATGATGACTCTTACAATGCCATTGTTCTGATCTTGATGACCTGGAGCATACATATATCAATAACAAATGATAAGCTACATGGCTTGAAAGCTTGATTGAATTTCCAGCGAGTAATGTTTAATGTAGGAAGAGCTTGAAAGTTTGATTGAATTTCCAGCGAGTAATATTTATAATGTAGGAAGAGCTTGAAAGCTTGATTGAATTTCCAGTGAGTAATATTTAATTTTAAGATGATGGCTTATGTAATCAGAGTTTTTGAAAACATGATAGAATTTATAGTGAGAAGAGCTTGAAAGTTTGATTGAATTTCCAGTGAGTAATATTTAATTGTAAGATGATAGCCTATGTAATCAGAGTTTGTGAAAACATGATAGAATTTCCAGTGAGTAATATTTAATTTTAGATTTTGTTCTCTCAAAGAAACTCTTAAACTTTTGTTGATGGTAAATTTGAAGGGCAAGCTCTTTTACGATGACTATTACAATGCCATTGTTCCAATCTCGATGACTTGTAGCACAATGTAAAAACAAAGGGTCATTTAAGAACCTCACGACTGTTCAAGGCACATCAGTCTTTTATTTTTCAAATACTTATGAACCTATACCTAGTTTTTAATATCATGTACAAAATGAAAATGAATTACTGCCTCAACAAATGCGTTGTCATCTGGTAAAGCTTGGCCCTTAGTACTAGTCAATTATGAATGATTGGGCACTGAATTAATCATGAATGACAAGGCACTAGATCCGTTTTCAAATTATTTGACCATGTGCCAAGTTATTGAAGTTTGAATTTTTTTAATTGTACCTGTAGAGCTGATAATTGAAGCGAGCAATGTGCCTTGCACAGTTTTGAGGCAAAATTGGCATTATAGATACTTGGAGGGTACTAATTTACAATTGTATAAATAAAATATTAATCTTAATAAGCAACTAGACAATGAACTCACGTTGATATATATTGCTAATGAATTCATCTTTAATCTGTTGAAACCATAGTTCAAAACTCGTACTCGGCAGCCCAAATTTTCAGTCAGAAATTGGCAACTTCTAGACAATTTGTCAGCATTACTAGTCAAAGCCACTGTCTGATTGTTTTCCTTGAGGTTTGAAAATGGAGTATGTATTGAAAAGCGGTAGGAATCACTGAATCAGTATGTATTGTTGTACTGCTGAAAGATTGAATGGATTACACAGTAGAAAAAGTTTAATCTGGATTAACAGTGTAATCTGCAGCTTGGAATCTAGATTAACAGCAATACGGCAAGGCAGGATGTTCACCAATTTGCAGCTTGGATTCTGGATTAACAACAATAAAATAAGGCAGGATGTTCACAATCTGTAGCTTGCTTGCTGGTCAACACTTCTATCTACAGTGTCAATGAATGAAGCATATATTCAAAAATGGCCTAAACCTCGCCAAGTTCTTCATGGGAAAAAACACAGCAGAAATAAGCAATAAAAATGGTTTTTTTGGATTTTTTTTCACCATTACTGGTGAGCCGATGCCTATTAATTGGTGATTTTTGCCAAGAAATGGCATTGATTTCTTGGCAAAAATGGCCAATTAATAGGCATTTATCTGCTTGCTATTTTTGCAAAGATAAATCTTTCGGAGTTTGTATTGGGATATAAATATTTTTGAGTTTTGGCGATTTCTGAATCTATGGTTGAAACATTTAAAACATCTTTCCATAGGTATGTCGGATGGTGGGCCAGTACATGCCAGTCAATAGCTTCATAATTCATTTGGTTTCAGCCATTAGCTTTGCATAATAAACATTTAATTGCTGTTATGCATAACCAGTTAGACGTGGATGTCTTGTAGTGGGTATAAATTTATAATCAGGAAACCTTGCTGCACGTCAGAGTAAAATATTAATAAACATGCACTTATTTTTTACTAAGATGCCTGGAGACTAATGGACTCCAGTTCTGTTTTATGAAACACCCCTGCCTTACCTGAACCGGGTACATGAGTGATCTGCTTTAACATGACCACTTTAACCCAGGGAGCTTGCCCTGTGGTTTTTGAAACCTGATCTTCAATAGGGTAATTGCTCTGCAGCACCACTCATCCAAGCATGCATGGGTAGGCTGCTTTATCACTGGGAGTTTTTCCTGCGGATTTTGAACCCTGGTCTACACTATGGTAATTGGTTTGCATTGCAGTCAACCAAGCCAGCTGGACTTCTTAACAAATTAGTATTACGTAGACAGTAGGATTTTAATTTTTTTTTACCAATTATTATGGTGATTTGGTAAAAAAAATTTCATTCAAAACAAATGTTTTTTTAAATTGGTGTTGAAGTTCCTAACTCTCAATGTGATCAATTGGATTATTCCAGGGAGTCCTGCAACAAGGTGGGCTTCTATTGCTTTTAGTGCTGGAGTGGGTCTTGGTTCGGCATACACTGATTGTTCTCATATATTTGATGGATCTCTTCCAAAGTGGCCCTTGCCCCCAAATGTTTCCTCGCCATATTCTTCCTCATCTTCAGAGGTATTATGTTATTATGTTTGTTATGGTTCCCATTTTATGTATCGTTTATCTCTCCTATCTTTCCTTCAAATTTAGAGCAAGCCATACCTGTTTTTACTTAAGTTTATAATCTCTTGTACATATTAATGAAAGTATCATGTCTAATATACTCTTCTTTATGTTTAGATAATACCTCCTGTTTGAATGTGCTTAATCAGTGTGTTTTTGCATTTTGTTTCTGAAGTTAATTTGGACCATGAGTTATTGGAAGGATGCGAAAAGTTTTATAAAACATATATTTTCAATTTTCTGTGTGATTAATGAATATTAGGTATAAGAATGCAATGAATCTAAGTTCCATTTGTTTCACAATCAAGGGTCCTTTCATGCATGTTATTTCTTATTTTGGGTGTTTATTATGCTGCCAAAATGATTTTGGGTGGGCGAGCAATCGTTCGTTCTTTTCAATGTGTAGGCTGAATTGTATGTTGATCTCTTTAGATTTATAAAATTGTATTGATAACTTGAGCTCATTAACATTTCTCTTGAAGCAATATTCTCATCAATAGATCAAAAGTGACTTTTAATATCATTGATGTCATATTAAATGCTGTCACAAAAATCGTGAAAGGGGACATAGGCAAGCTCCATAACATAATTGTCATAAGTTCCTTCTTTGGAAGAACTTTCAACTGCTACAATGATGCTTTAATTTCTTTCAACATTGTAATGAGCTCTGTAATCAAGTGCCCTCCTTTTATCTTCAAGCAATATTAACGTTTCATGACATGCAAAATCATGGAGGCACTGGTCATCTTCATGGTATTTCACCCCTTGAGTTCTTTACATTCCAATTGTTTCTCAGTTGCAGATTAAGCTTAATTATATTAGATTGATGTTCATCATTCTGAATGTTTAAAAGTATGGAGAGTGGAATCCATCCAGGGATGAAATGGGATTATAGATAATCATCCTCGATTACAATTCACTACCTACATATTAATGCAATGCACCCAAAAAGTGCCGCATATTTTCAGAAAACTCTATCAGAAGCTGCACCTAAGACTAGTGTTTTTGTTGTGCGTCAAGGAGCAGAGCTCATGCCTATCATGCTTTGCTTGGCTTCCAACAATTAGAACTCTTTTCTCCTGGGAACCAATTGACACTAATAATTTGTTCTGCAAACTGAATGTTGTCCATGAATGTCAAAAGACAAAAAAATATTAGCTACTGGAAAGCTTAGCTTCTTTTTGGTTACTGACTCTTTCAAATAACTTTTTGAAAGAAGCCTCTTCTGAACGTGGTTCGATCATGAGAGTCATCAAGAGTTGCAGTTGCAGCGAAATTCAGCTTTCATAAATTCAATGGTTTTAGAATGAGTTATCATGAGTAGCTGCATCTTGTCTGTTAGAATTTACAGCTAATTTTAGCTATTTAACGATCTTTGACACAACAAAGCTCGAGCCATGAGCAGATATAGGCATCGTCTCTCTTCATTGAACTATGAAGCACCTAAGTACAAGATGCATTGTCTCTCTTTATTTAAAAATTATCTAGCTTGCTCACTTTGTATTACATTTTAATTGTGCTCTCAATAGGCGGCGTTCAGAAAGTATCGTATTGAACTAGTCATGATGTAATCAACCTGTTTGGAAATACTTATGAGCTGTTCAAATTGATCACCTTAGATTACATTTCGACTGTGCTCTCAATAGGCGGTGTTCAGAAAGTTTAATATTGAACTAGTTATGATGCATTCAACCTGTTTGAAAATACTTGCAAGCTGTTCAAATTATCTATTGAACATTTTTAGAGAAGTGGTAGACAAGGTGACAGTAGTTCATAGGTGGGTTCTGCTTATAATGTACTGTCTTATGCACAAGTCAAATCAACTTTTTTGCCTTTTGGTTTGCAGGATGGGACGCAGTAACTGAGTGTAATCTTTAACAGGACAGTTGTTGCAGCATTTATATAGGTTCTTATTTGCTCCCTTAATTTTTTGGCCTCCGTTGATGGACCAAACTTGTTTTTGATGAAGTCTATTTTTGATTTTTAGTGTTGCTGTTCTCGAGATTTGAGACTATTTTGAACCAAGATTTAAAAAAAAAACATAAGCAGCAACATTGTCCTCCACAGTGAATGCATAAAACTGGATTTTCTTTCTTCCAGTTTTATTGAATAAGTATAGAAGCGATGAATAGTGCAAAGAAATGAATTATAAGGAACAGTAAGTATGTCATCGCTCTCTCTATCCCGGTATTGATGAGACAAATGTACTAGTTTATGAATGCTTTATTGGACAGTCACTATGTTTGCTCAATAGTATTGTAAATTTGAGTAGTTTGATTAAAGAGGTGGACTTATTTTGTACAAGATTTAATTGGCTTTAATATTACGCTATTAAGAATAAGAAAAAGATTTCAAGATACAATATGCATAGTGACAACTGGTTTATGATTATGTTTTTAGATTTCTGAATTCTGCTACATTGACACTTGTTTATAGTGATCATGGTAAGAAGATTCACGAAACACAGTACAAGGAATAAAGCTTCTCAGATTACTAATGTAGAAACTAAATATACCGTATCAAATGAAAAGCATTAAAAAAGTGATTTGAAGAGGAGCTTTCATACAGTTAGGAATAATATAAACGAAGAATTACACACAAGTTTCCCCAAAATACATAGAAATTAAGATGGATACCAATAGCATAAAGGAAGGATTACATGCAAGTTTCCTCAAAATACAAGTAGAAGCAGCACAAAACAAAACATGCACATTACAAGATTAAAGGTTTGGCAACTATAACCAATAATTGTTGTGGTTGGTTAATATTCCTCAAGTACTACAAGTAGAAGCAACACAAAACAAAAACACGCACATTACAAGATTAAAGGTTTGGCAACTATAACCAATAATTGTTGTGGTTGGTTAATATTCCTAAAATATTACAAGTAGAAGCAGCACAAAACAAAAACATGTGAGGTTTGGCAACCACAACCAATAATAGTTGTCGTTGGTTACTATTCCTTTACTCTAGACAGCACTATTTAAACAGGGTTATGTATACAATATTTAACTTGTTTTGAATATTCCGTAGAGAGAACAAAGGGTAAGAAATCAAGCAGGTTTGCATTGAATTTCCTTGCTACTTCTTATCTATATATGCAAGGAGGATAATTGTATCTTTGTTGTGGTTGATTAGGGTTGGTTTGCAATATAGTGAAGGGAAAATAGTATTTTAGTATATAAGAACTGTTTTGTTTTTAAGTTACATGATGGATCTTAAACCATGTTTTAATGTAAAAAAGGAACTATTTAATATTTTAAAGATACATCGGGGCATTGCATAAAATATGAACCCAGTGGCAAACATTATTTGAGATGTTTTAATCTATCCTCACATTATAATGTAGACGCAGATTTTTTTTTTTTTTTGATAATTAAATATTTTATTGAAATAAAAATTTGCATATTACATAGGTGAGTTACAACCTGTTTTCTTGCATGATGCATGCATCCAAATTTGAGAGAATTTGCATGCTTTTTCCATTCTTCCTAAAAATTTGACTTTTTACCTACCAAGTCAACAAGTCCCAAATTTGTGTGTTTGTTTATGAGAACATGCAAACTTTTTGCATGCATGCAATTTCATGGACTCTTTAAAATATTAAGTTACTTGTATTACTTGTACATTCAATAACATGCATGTGACATCGTGGTCGAATTAAAGGTTAGGAGCGCCCTAGGCAGAATTGAAGTGGACACCCTTCTTAAAATTTTAGTTAATAATTTATTCCCATAAAATAACTAAATAAAAGCCACATACATTATCGTTTTTTAGAATTTGCATAAGGATCATAATACATCATTAATTTAGAGAAATTGGTATACAAAAGGATTAAAAATATCCTATAAAATTATCAAATAAGGACAAGTGATAATCCATGGATGGAGAAAATTAATCATAGGAGGTGCTTAGAATACGACAAATACAATTTTGTATACAAGCTTGGTTACTTGTCTTATTTACCAATATCAAGTAGGTGATGAGACTTAAAGCAAAAAAAGCACCGCTTTTTTGAAAGAAAAAAATCTTAGGTGGCTCCCATCATTTTATGCATAGTGGTATATGGACCAAGCCTACTAATTCCTCCATAAAAAGAGACATTTCCCTAAAACATTAGGAATAGAGAATTAAATAATTATTTCCTTCAATTGTACTTGTCTCTACTAGCTGCAACGGGACATTATAAAATATACATGAGACATTTCTGAGAAAAATTACACACCTAAATTATCTAGAGCTACATTAAAGAAAGGGTAATAATACCAAGAAAATTGGATGAGCTTAAAAATATGCATATTTATTTTTACATTTTTTGTTTGCACATGAAATTTATATTACGCCATAATAATATCAATAAAAAGGTCAATTAATATTGACTTTAGGTAAAAAATATTAATATTAAGTTATAATAATAACCAAAAACAATGTTTTTAAAAAAATTTAAGCGCCCTTTAGTGTTAGCGCCTTGGGTAGTTGCCTAGTCTTCTTAGGGCTGAATCCCCCTTGTGTGGCACTAATAACATAATAACATGCAAGTACTTGTATATTCAACAACATAATAACATGCACACAATTACTTGTATATTCAATAACATGCATCCAACACATTTAACGTGTATGCACACTTGCATTTTAATACATCACACATGCATGTTTTTAATAGAAAATGTATGCATTCTTTTTAACACATTTGCATGCATTTTCATTCTTCTTGTACACATACAAAATTAATCTCCAAATCATGTATATAAGCAAGTTACAATTAATTTCACCCTGAGCAAAGAAAGAAAACCTTTATTTTTCACCATGATATTTCTCTTTTGATCCTTTGCTTTGAAGACACGAGTCTTCACTTTCTTTAGAACATGTATCTTGATTATAATAGGTAGGTGATAGACTCTTTGCATATTTTGTACTAAATCAAAATTTTTAATTCTTCCATTTGGAAGCTATAATTTTCTACATTATTGTTCTCTAGGACTTATTGTTCTTCCACGAGTTTGGGCTCACCATTTTTTTTGAAAAAAAATTATGATGATCTTTTGCACAAGTTTCTCCGAGCGATGTGGTGCTACAATGTTACGATCCTCAATAACTCCCATCCACTAGGGAGTATTTTATTTTTTTGTATTTGACCACCCGAAAACCTCTTTAAGTTGCGATTCTATTGTCTTTAGGTGGCTTTTGAACTGGAGATTGAAAGCATGGGCATGAAACAACCAAATGCCCATATTCAAAACATCATCAATATAAAAAAGCAATGTTTTTATTGTCAACCTTTTGGGTTCTCGATGAACACCCCATACCAAGGTAAAATCAACAAGGAGGTCTATGCTTAGGTCCGCCTCGATCCATAACGATCCAAATTGACTCTACTTTATCAAAGCGGCTATCACGAAGAAGAAAAAAATATACAGGAGCTTCTGTCTATTTAGTGATAGGACCGTCGATTCTGCATTGGGCGGCGGTCTTTGGCTCTTGCATGACGAGAAAATAAAATGTGATGCGAACAATCCCTGAATTCCAAAGGGTGTCCATGTCTCTTCTTCGCATGACTTTTCCCATTCTCCAAATTGCACGGAGGAACATGAGAAAGGCTATAAATGCATGTTATGGAAGAGAACAAAGACATCAAAACATGAAGCAAGTGAGTAAGAAGCTCTTCTTTGTTAGAATTGTGATTTGTAGAAGCAAGGAGTAATTGAGTCGAGCAAGCAAGCAAGCGAGAGGAAGTGTGAGATATTATCTACTTCTCTTTCATACTTATTGTAATTTCTTTACTTATTATTGAATTGGCCAATAAAAGTGGGAAGAAAGAGCAATTGCCCTTCCCGATCGGGTTTTCCTCCTTTGGAGGTTTTCCAAGATAAAATTGTTGGTATATGAGTATATTCTTTCCCTTTCTACAAATTGTTGATTCCAAGCACAAGTATAATTCATTCACGATCTATCTCTATTATTTTCTAATAGAAAGTAGAACAACGATTAATTGTGATTATGTGGATAATTCCAAAGTTGAAGAGATTACAGATCATTTTGGTATCGAGCTAACAAATATCCGAGGATTGTTGTATTCGTTCTTGGATTTGTATGACAGTGACGAGATCTAAAGGTGAAGAGGCTTTACTTGCGATCCAGAAATTTCTACAAAGAAGTGGAAACAGAGAATTCGGGGACAAATGGAGGAAGAGAACTTGGGCCGTAGAATCGAGATGCTGGAGACCATGATGGATATGATGTTTAGAAGGCAAGAAGAGCTTGCTGATTTACAGAAGACAGCTTCTGTCAAACAAGACTTCATGGACTCAGTGGTTCGGGGCTTAGTTGAAAAGTTTGGCATAGGAAGGAGCCACCATGAAGAAAGTTATGGGGAAGAACATGAAGAAGAGACTTCTAACATAAGAGAAAAGGTAAAATTTGATCATATTCCTTTTAAAGTTGAAACGAACGTTGAGATTAAAAGTTTTGAAGGACAAGTAGATGTAGAATTGTTTGATCAATGGTTAAAAGCAGTTAGAAGTCTACTTTAGCGTACATAATGTCACTGAGGCACAGAGGATTACCTTTGCACGTCTCAAGATGGAGGGACATGCTCTGGTTTGGTGGGAAACCCATCTAGCCACTTGTGAAAAGAAAAAGCGTCCTATTGTGAAATCTTGGCAAGAATTTAAAGAACTACTTAGAGCTAACTTCTATCCTATTGGCCATAAGACTGACCAAATGATTAAATGGCAGTATTTTAGACAAGGCAGTGGTCAAAGTGTGCAGGACTATACTACGAAGTTTCGGAGGCAAACCATGTTGCTTAACGTGGACTTGGAGATTGAGGATATTCCGACTAAGTACTTAGGAGGACTTCACACTCACCTTCGAAGAAAAGTCATCTCCACAAAACCCAAAGATCTCACCGAAGCATGCGTACGGGCATATTACATAGATGATGAAAAGAAGCGAGAAGAAGTAGAGCCAAGGGTAAAACAATCAACAAATCAGCGAAGAAAGAGTTTGGGCAAACAAGTAACAAGGGTAAGTGGAAAGGGAAAGGTAAACAAACTGCCACTACTTTGAATACTTGTAAAGATCCCAAGAATTTTTGTAAGAATTGTGATATCAATGGTCATACCGACGCTACATGGTGGAAGTTGCATCCGAAGAACCGAACCAAAGACTCAAAGAAGTCCATGACAACCTGCAAAAATAGAAGGGGAGGTGGAAATCGAAGACGACTCGATGTAGATGAGAGGCTTGGGTGCACGGCCGCCAACATGGACAACCAGGAAGAGGAGATGAGTAGACTATTCCGAGATCAAAATCGAGATCAAGAGAACTAAGGTAAACACTTTGGTTGATATCGGTTCTCGCCTAACTTGATTTCAAGCGGTTGTAAAGAAGCTTGGTCTTGAGACTTACGAGCATCCACACCCTTATCCTTTGTGTTGGGTGAATAAGGGTGTTGAAATTCAGTAACAAGAAGATGTAAGGTCAAGTTTGAGATAAATTTCTAATATATTGATGTTTTTGAAGTTGACGTTATTCTACTTGATGCTTTTGATGTTGTATTCGGGAGTCCTTACTTGTATGTTAGGGATGCTATATTTATGAGGGAAAACCGATACAGATGGGTCAAGGATGGAATCAACTACAACATCCGGGCACACCAAACAGTAAGACACATGTTACTATGGTAAGTGCTAACCAAGAAAAACGACTTATTCAGGCAAATCATAATCAGTTTTGTTTACTTTTATTAAAGGATAAACAAGATGGGGTAGAAGTTGCAGAGATTTCTAACCAGGGAAAACATGATTTGGATAGTATTATTTAGTCTTTTCAGGAAGTATTTCAGGGTCCTAGCGGGTTACCACCAAAACGGGAAGTAGAGCATGAGATTTAGCTATTGTCAGAATCCCTTCTACCGAACATCGGGTTGTATAGGCAATCCTTGCTCGAGAGTACTGAAGTAAAGAAACAACTCTAGGAACTACTAGACCAAGGGGTGATACGCCCGAGCACTTCATCATGTGGTTCGCCTATTGTGATGGTGCCAAAGAAGGATGGTTCTTGGAGAATGTGCATCGATTACCATGCTTTGAACAAGATCACCATAAAGAACAAATATCCACTTCCCCGCATAGATGATCTCTTGGACCAACTTCGTGGTGCTAAATTTTTCATGAAGTTGGATCTCAAGTCAGGTTATCACCAAGTCAGAATGAAGGAGGATATATGGAAGATTGCCTTCAAGACAAAACATGGTTTGTATGAATGGTTAATACTTCCTTTTGGGTTATGTAACGCACCCACTACATTTATGAGATCGATGAATGATGTATTGCAGGATTTCATAGGTTCATGTGTCATTATATATCTAGACGATATCTTGATTTTTAGTGCCACATGGGAAGAACATCTAACTCATTTGCAGCAAGTCTTGCAAGTTCTCAGGGAGAAATAATTGCTTTGTAATATGAAGAAATGTGAATTTGCCAAACAATCACTTGTCTATCTTGGGCACGTGGTTGGAGGAGGAGAGCTATGAGTGGATCCAAAGAAGGTGGAAGCCATCACTAATTGGCCAACACCAACAGGAGCCACAAAACTAGGAGTTTTGTGGGAGCAATACAATACATACGGAAGCTCATTCCAGGATTCTCCGCGATCGCATCACCTCTACACACAGTGGCTGCAAAGAGTAAGCGTTTTGAATGGGGTAAGGAACAAGACAAATCCTTTGAGTTATTGAAATACAAGATTAGTCATGCTCTAATACTTGCTCTTCCTAATTTGCAACAACCTTTTGAAGTAGAGACAGATGTCAGTGATTACGCCATGGGCGCAGTGTTGCTTCAAGGAGGTAAACCCGTATGTTATCATTATGAAACTTTCACTTTAGCAGTTAAAGGATATTCAGTATATGATAAGGAAATGTATGCACTAGTTCAGGCAATTAAAAAATGGAAGCATTATTTGTTGGGTAAAGAAACTATTGTGCACATTGACCATAAACCTCTCCAGTATTTGCAAGCACAATCTAAATTACAGCAGACAAGGCACTACAAATGGATGGGGTTCCTTCAGCAGTTCCATCTGGTGATTAAATACAAGAAGGGTAGTACAAACTTGGTGGTAGACATGTTGTCTAGGCCACCCACACATGAGAAGTTCTCCTGTTTAGCCACTATCTCTCAGATCGAGCCCTTCACGAAGGAAGCTTACGGAGAGGCATATGCCCAGGACAAAGACTTTGGGGTGACATTTCGCATGAATTCTGATCCCAAGGGGAATTTGAAAGGACAGGATTGAAGATTGTTATCTCAAAGATGGACTGCTCTACCGATGGGGGAAGCTTTGCGTGCCAAAAGAAGAGCGAATTCTATTGATGAGAGAAACACATACCTCGAAAGTAGCGGGACATTTTGGTGTTGGTAAGACCCTAGCTCACTTGTAAAGGTACGTGTATTGGCCCAATATGCAAGAAGAAGTATCAAAATTTATACGGGGATGTAAACTTTGTTGTACTAGCTAGCCTAAGACTAGGAAGGAAGGTTTGTATATGCCTTTGCAAGACTCTACTCGTCCGTGGGAGGACATTTCTATGGATTTTGTAGGAGGATTACATATTTCTAAACATGGCCATGACTATCTCTGTATGTTGTTGTTGTCGATAGATTTAGTAAGATGTGTATTCTTATGGCATGTAAAAAGACAGTAAAAAACACATGAGGCGCGAGATCTTTTTTTGCTAATGTATGGGTGCATTTTGGTTTGCCAAAGTCTATTGTTTCTGACAGGGATTCCAGGTTCTTGGGGATATTTTGGACTACTTTGTGGGACAAGATGGATACCAGGTTACAGAGGAGCACAACTTTCCATCCACAGACAGATGGACAAACATAGGTGGTAAATAAGACTTTGGTACAGTTGATCAGAGGGTATAACAACAAATACCCAAGGACTTGGGATGAGTCCTTAGCCTACATTCAACATTCTTATAACCGGGTAGTACACACATTCACTATGAAGTCACCGTTTGAAGCATGCTTGGGATATCTACCTACAAATCCGTTGGACATAGCAGTTGGAAAACATGATGAGAATGATACATGAGACACAAAGGTGACTAGAGCAAACAAATTCATTGAGAGGATCCGGAAAATCCATCTCAAAGTCAAGGAACAACTAGAGAAATCTCAAGCCAAGTACAAAGTTAGGCACGATCAACATAGAAGGGAACATAAGCTTCATGTTGGAGATAGAGTTTGGCTTTACTTGAGCAAGGAGAGACTACAAGGTCAAGCACAAAAGCTCAAGCCATTACGATTGTAATGCTCGCCTCGGACATTGGAAAACATACCAAAGTGTCACTAAAATTTTGGGTAATTTTTTTTTGAAGTGATTAATTAATACTAATCCTTTTCTTAACCATTTCCCGTTAATAATAATTTATACAAGTTTATTTTACCCAAACTGAAAATAATCTCTAGTCCCATACCAAATTAAAATATTTATTTCTATAAGGTTTGCTAGAGTCATCACTTGTAAATATACACCCCTTTAAAATTAACTAGTTATCCCCCTTTAATTTAATTACCACACACACCCCTTTCAAATTATTCTCCCATTCCCATTAAATTCTTATGATTTAAAAGGTGTGTAGGGTTGAATATGGACCCTAGGATTAAACAAATCTTGGCCTTTGATCTCATCTTGCCCTAAATTTTCCCTAGCACATATTTATGTTTTCCTTTCTCTCTATTTGGTTTTCATTTTGTTTTTTTTTTGTTTTTCGCGGGTGCAATGAGAAAGAGCTTGGAAGTTTGCTCTTATAGAATTTTTTTGGTGAAGAGCCTCTATATTATACTATGCATATTCATATATTTATTTACTTTATTTTATTTTTTTACGTTTTTTACCCGTAAATGGCCAAACCGCAGATTTACAGGTGTTGGGGTTTGAGAAACATGTGGCAATGTAATGGAGAAAGGTTTATTTCATGGCTATGGAGGATGGGGGACGGTTTGGGATGAGGTGTGGATGGGTACGTGCGAGAAGGGGAGAAGGGCTGCGAGAGGAGAGGGGGTGAAGATCCGTGTGGAGGAGGAGTGGGATGACGTAGGGGGAGGGCCGTGGCGGCAGTGAGGGGGAGTGGCGGCGGCAGTGAGGGGAGTGCGAAGGGAGCTGCGCGGTGGTAGAGGCATGGAGAGGTGGGGGGGCGGTGGAGCGGTGGGAGGATGCGCAGAGTTGGGGAGGGGTTCGACCCTCCCCACCATTCTTTTTTTTTACATTGTTTTTAAAACATTAAAAATTTCTTTTAATTGAAACTTCTATTTTTTTTTTTTTTGTATAAATCAAAATTGTTTTATATACTATATATATAATGTTTCATAATATATTTCACTATTTTAATTTGAGAATATAATAATATTAATTTCACTAATGAAATATGACTATGTTTAAGCTATAATAAAACTAGATTAGATATATTCTTAATATATTTTTTTTATACACAATGTAAAAGAAATGATTATTTCAACTTATAAAATAATAAATCTTATTTTGTTAGCTTAATGAAGTGAGGAACTTAAAGATTCTCAATAACTATTTATGTTAAATTGACTTACATAATTTGAGATAAAATCAATGTAACAATGTATTTCAAATAAGAAAAGAGACTTATGTCTTAAAATTTTGCAAGGAAGAATACCTATTCAAATATGATTTCCTAATAAGAACAACTCATTAAGTTCCACATGGAAGGGAGAAAAATTAATTTCATCCTATTCAATAATGTTATTAAAAATTTACAAGGAAGGGATACATTGCAAGAAGGATAATATTTCCATACAAGGTTGATCCTAAGCTCCATGTTAGACTAACTTTCTTATCAAATGCAATGCTAAGAAAATGTTTCAGATTTTTAACAAGAAAGATTTCCAACAAAGAACTATCATTTTTATTTTTGAAAGACATATTTCCAATCTATACATTTTCATTTCAAAAATGAGTTTCAAATCAATTTCATTTTAAGGGAAGCATCTATTACAATAATTCATTTCCAATGAACTTGGTCTCTCAATTCCTTTTTTTTTCAACATACCTAAAATATTTAAGAAAACACATTACAAGGCTTCTTTAAAAGCTTGAAGTAGATTACTCAACAAAAACATGACTCAAGTTTATAAGTAATACCAAATATAAAATGGAGATTTTACAAGGGAATGAAAACTTCCACATAGCCATACTTTCTAAGATACAATGAGAATGATGTCCATAAAAGGAGGAGGCAAAGAGAACCCAAGTTGACAAAAGACTCCAAATATCCTCCACTTGCTTTCCAACTCCAAATGTTTTCAAAGGACCAACACAAGGAGAAAGAGCTTGTTTAACCACCCAACCTTTAGGCATCATTACATGCCTTTCCAAGGTTGGAAGACATGCTAGCCTCCCCAAGCCCATGGGAGAGAGGACTAGCTTCCACAAACTTTGCACAAGATTAAGGGAGACAATCCAACATTATTTTCACATATAAGACAAGACAAATACTAAGAAAAACACCAAATTTTGCAAGGAAGGAAAGGAGGAGAAACCATATTCTACCTCCAAAATGGGGAAGAGAAGAAGAGATCTCCAAGTGCCAAAAGTGTAGTCCAACATTGGATGCACACAAATAATAATCTTCACAACCTCCTTATTCCTCCAAAGTCATCAAACCCTCCTTATTTCTCCACCCATTCACCAAAATCCTTCTTGGGAGGATTTTCAAACCCAATGGGTTTCCTCTCCAAGAATGGGGAAGGGGGTTCAAACCATATGAACCACCTTCCCCACCTCAAACCATTTGAGGGGAGTAACAAGAATCTTACATGGCTTGCTTATCAAGCCATGAGGTTTGAGAGGGAAAAATCCTGTCTCTTCCCCACAAACTCCAAAATCCATCATGCCATATGATGGATGGAGAAAAATAAAACAAGCATAATCAACAAATAGCCACACACAAGAACAACACACACATTTTAGACAAAACAAGGCTAAAATCTAGACATAATATAAACCATAAAATGAGCTCAAGGAGCCTACCTCCAAAAGCCCTCCAACACTAACTTTTCCACCTCTTTATCCAAGCAAGCTCTAGCTTCTAAAATCCACAAGCCTCCAAGCAAAAGCTCCAAAAAAACGTTCTTTTCTTTCCCCATGAGGGAGAATTTGAAAAGAAGCCAACAAATATCTTCACAAATGAGAGGGTGAAATGTGTCACCCCTCTCTTCCCTCAAGGTCAAAGATTCTCAAAATAAAAGAGAGAAAAAATAAAATAGCTTTTAACACTCTTCTCCCAAATTACCCAAAATGAAAAACAAAACAAACTTGTGCAACTTTTAACAAACACACATACCAATCCATCTTACATGGATGGTGACCAAAGAGAGGCAAAATGGGAGGGAAACTCCCTCTATGCCTTGAAATTAAGCCCCCTACCTATTAGGTAGGGTCCAAGGGCCTATTTTCATGCTAAGTGAACTCCCAAACTTAAAAGGGGTCACTTAAAATGCCTAAAATAGCCAAATTTTGGGTTTGACACATTTGGGCACAAGTGTAGAGGATGTGGAGCCCACCCAAGGGTTCACATGTGACCCTAATCCCCTCTAATTAATTACGTCATTACCCAAACTCAAAACGTAATGCAAGTGGGGACCATTACGTCCCCAAATTACGTTTACAAAACAACTAAGCATCCTAAACAAGATTAATATTACATGACATACTACATTATAAATGAGGGTCACTCATGGTGCCTAAACTAATGAAAGATAATACTAAGGCCTCATATAATAAACACGGTTAGGACTTAGCCCCGTGGAAATTTGCTTGTACAAAATTTGTGTATTTGCCCTAAATCCCGAGGTTCTCGGTGACTGTCACTGCACACTCATTGCACACATTAAACACACCTGTCGATGCAATGTAAATCAACTACTCAATAAGCGATCACTGAAATCTATGCTAGCATATCATCATCCTGGAATCGAAAATACGACAACATGCATAATTATACACAATTTACTATGAGTTAGCCATAACGATAAATACAAGTGACATACATCCATAAAATCCAAACATGCAACTAAACCGAGTATCCATCATATATAAATAAGGTCCAAACAACATCATATTAGTTAGTATCCGTAACATCATAAGATAAGGTGTCAACATAGTAATCAAGTCAAATTGACGCTATATGCCCAAATCTCCATACATGTCTAAGAAGGTCAAATATCCTAACACAATGTCCAAAATATATCAAATCCCTGTCAAATCATGTCTATGAATAAAGAAGTCGAGTAGCTAAGCGAGGCTATAAAAATGGGGGCACTACAATGATATGGACCCTTCACCATATTGGAGCAAAGTTGGAGAAAATACCTTTCGACTTGATTTGCCGTCATTCATGAGGATATGCTCTGTAGTAAACTGCGAGAACTTGCACCTATATGAGCCATCCATGCGGATGAAGATGAAGAACTACAATTGCTACCTTCCATTGAGGATTGTGTCTTGTACTCACAAGGCAAATTGGAGGAGGATGTAGTAATGCAAGCGAAAGGTCAAAGAGACTAGGAGAGGTCCGTAGGAGTCTTGGCAGATTAGACCGAAAGGAAAGACACCAAGGCAGGCCCGGTGGTACTCGAAGGAGGAAGTGAGGGAATTATTTCCTCATCTACTCCCCCACTAAGCTTTTGTGGGACTAAAAGCCTCCTAAGCAGGGGAGGTGTGATCCATAGGGATCCAAAATGACTCTACTTTATCAAATCAACCAACACGAAGAAGAAAAAAAATATACACGAGGTTCTGTCTATTTAGTGACAGGACCGCCGCCGCCCGTGCGGGTGGCGGTTCTGGGAACCACTGCCCCACTAGGGTGGCTGTCCCTGGGACCGTCGGTTTGCATTAGCGGCAGCGGTCATGGCTCTTGCGGACAGAAAATAAAATATGACGCGAACAGTCCTAGAATTCCAAAGGGTGTCCATGTCTCTTCTTCTACATGACTTTTCCCATTCTCCAGTGCACGGGAGAACATGAGAAAGACTATAAATGCATGTTATGGAAGAGAACAAAGGCATCAAAACATGAAGCAAGTGAGTAAGAAGCTCTTAGTGTTGGAATTGTGATTTGTAGAAGCAAGGAGTAATTGAGTCAGAGCAAACAAGTAACTGGGAGGAAGTGTGAGATATTATCTACTTCTCTTTCATACTTATTGTAATTTCTGTACTTATTATTGAATTGGCCAATAAAAGTGGGAAGAAAGAGCAATTTCCCTTCCCGACTGGTTTTTCCTCCTTTGGAGGTTTTCCATGATAAAATTGTTGGTGTATGAGTCTATATTTTTTCCTTTCTGCAAATTGTTGATTTTAAGCACAAGTATAATTCATTCACTATCTATCTCTGTTATTTTCTAATAGAAAGTAGAACAACAATGATTAATTGTGATTCTGTGGATAATTCCAAAGTTGAAGAGTTTACAGATCAACCTCCACATACTTTGACACGTGGTCTTAATTTTAATAGTTTATATATCCATTGAAACAATTTTCTCAATCCCATTGCCTATATGTTTTAGAGTTGAAGGTGTAAAGAAAATGTAGGGGTAAATTTGGAAGCCTCGCCCATATAGGGACATAAGAGGAGGTTTTGATAAAGGGTCAAATTAAAAAAATCAAGGTTTCATGAATAATCCAACCCTCTTACGTAAGCAAGGCCCCTTGTTATAAAACACATCTCGATTATCTAGTCCATCAATCCTAAATTGGGTTTGTTTGAGATTTGATAATAGTGGTAGGGTAATGGCAACTAGTGGTGGAGGGTCACATTTATATTAGTTTGGTGGGCAAATTTTGACATGCAATCATACTAACCCCACATGTAAAATTATGTGCTACGAGGGTCTTACATCAACTTGGGATTGTACTTGATTGCGTGGTGGGGGAGTCCCAAAGGTCACCTAATATGGTTGACTTATTTCACTTGTTGAATAACATGGAAGCTCATATGAGTTAAATTTTAAGCAATTTTAATTGGTCGAAAACACCTATACCATGCATGGTCCTTTGTTTCATTCCTTAATACAACGCTACACACTTTACTTCCCACTCGTTTCCTTCGGCCAATATTTGTGACAAATTTTTCCATCATTTATCATTCATAATTCGGTATGTAAAAACCATTCCACTAAGAAATTTTAAATTTGAATCTGTTGTATATGTGAGAAAAAACCATAATTTTTCTCTTGTGTTGTTGCAGATTAGGCCAAAAGGGGTGCATGGTGTATTCAGGGGGTGCCTCGATTCTGGTGGTAGACACCTTTTGTTCCCTCTTAAACCTCCATTTCCTTTGAGTAAAGAGGTTGTTAAGTGTATTGTGAATGTTAGGGAAGCATATTGGTTTGTAGCAATTTCTTTCTATGCCTTGGAGTGTAGGGTTTTAGAGGCATTGTGCCACAAAATAAAGACCCCTAACATTGTGTGGGTCCCTTGTTTCCCTTTGCCTACTTTGACTACCCTATTTGTTGAGATCATAAGCTCTCAACTTCTCCATCATACACCTTTGGGTGGCCAAACCGCTACTTGATTTCCACCACCTTCCCCTTCCACAACATCTTGCAGATTTTTCTTAAGCCCTCAAATGGTCTTCTAAGACGACATCTCCCCTTCATGTTACTCTCCTTCTAAGGGTGCCACTAAACACTATCCTCGATTTTGTTTTAAATTCGTGATTGATTGACAAGGGCCCACTTTTAGAGTTATCTTTGAAGTATGTCGCCTTACGGATTTGTGCATGCACCCCCTTTATTCTTCGAGTAGTTTGCGAAAATGACATATGGTCCATATGTGACTTACGGGAAGAAAGAAGAGGATCACATACATTCTCTCTAACAGTTTCCCCATCCTTGCAAGTCTCCTCCCTTAATTCCCCTTTTCATCACTTTGTTTCATCTTTGCAATGTTTCACCTTCACTCATCATTCAATTTTAACTTCTTCAAGGCCTCTGTATCAACATCTCCATTGCACCGCTCGGATGCGATTGCTAGTAGCATATGAATGAAACTTATGATTAATAAAAAAATACACGTGGTTTTGTAGTTTTTGTTTGCATGGTGGAAAAATATTATTTATTTTTGAAGTTGTGATTTTTAAACAAAGCTTGGAAGTTTATTTTTAATTATTTTTTTCTTCTATACCAATCAAAAGTGAGAGAAAATTTAATGATTTATGAAAATAATTGTTTTATGATGTTAAACCTAAAAATGTAGTTTTTGTGATGCATGCACAACCTCACTCTCTTGTCTCGAGTTTCTTGGTCACGTGTGCATTACTTGTCCCTTGCATCATTGCATCTTCTGACATGCTAGGGAACATGCCACATAACATATGTACTTTGAGTGTCACCTACGCAAACCATTATATCATATGCCTTTTGCGTAACCCCAAAGAATATGCAACATAACTTAGAAGATAATGTTACTCTCTCCACTTGATAGTCATGAAACACTTATTGTTAAGAGGTTGGTTGGTGCATGGTTGAGGGGAAGCATTTTTTCACAGGAAAAAATCTATGCTATCCTCTCAACAACTATAAGATCACAACATTTTCTAGTGCTTGCAATATCTTTGCATTATCTCACACCATCTACACAACATCTTCATCACTACACAATGCTCATAGTACCTTTTACACTTTGCAATGCTAGTCACATCACAACACTTTGCAAAACTTGCAACACCTCTGCAACAATTTGTAGTGCTCACCACACCTTGCAACCTTTATAGCGTCTTGTAGGCAGGTTGCACAACCCAACTTTGAAGGACCTCCAAAACCCACTTTCTCATGTGGACATTTCACGTTATGCCAAGTATCGCCTCTTGGGCTCGTGTTACACCATAACACCTAACATATTGTGCATGATGTGATGGCGTAACTTGTGGGGAACATAAATTTTGATGCGGGAATTGATTTGAGTCTATTTTTAATGAAGATCTCAAAAAATTCTATGCTTATTAGAACCTACCCTAGTCGAGTTACTCCAATTTGAACTATTTTTCAAGTCAAAATCCAGTGTCTCAAAGTCGAAAAATGCAATTTAATATTCGTTTGATATTATTTAAGACTTTAAAAATTGAATAACTTTGTATCCAGATGTGAATTTGAGTTGGAAATTTGTCGGGGGCTTTATTTAGGCATGTAGAGAATATGGGATAAATATCAAGCTCATCCCAACTTTCATAAAAGTTACTAAAAATAATAGCTGTTAAAAATAACAAGTTCAATTAGTTCTAATGAGCTTTAATTAGCTTTAGGGTTTCTTTTTACTTTAATTAGCTTTGTCATGGGTTTATTTAAGGTCATTTGTGTAATGTTTATGAATCAATGAAGTTGAGGGTTGCCTATTTTTGCCCAATTATATTAGAGCAAGTTCAAATTTTGGAAGGAATAAATCAAGGTAATATGATTTGTGATTTATTTTAATTTCAAAATTTTATTTTGGAGAAAAAGAATTGTGTTGAAGAATGGGTTTGAGAAAGATTCTAGGAGGAAGAGGAGGCTACACTCATATGACCAAAAATATGCAGGATTTGTCTAGAGAGCATAACAACTTATTGGATTTATTACGTGCCTAAGAGAACGACATCCAAAGTATGATATAGATGAAGAATGAGAGAATGAAGAAAGGAAAATTTAGATTGAGAAAGAGAGCAGGAAGAAGAAATTCAACAAGAAGAGGAAGAACACAAAGAACCATATGCAATTGGAGACGTGTTAGTTCGAGCCATAAAAGGAAAGAATGATAAAATAAAGATTGAATTTCCAAATATGGGGTAGTTTAAACTAGAGGAGTTGATAGATTGATTAAATAACATGGAAAATCTTTTTGAGTGGAACAATATGACGGAGGAAACGAAAGTGAAGTTTGCATGCACCAAATTAAAGGGTCATACTATGATATGGTGGGATGATTTATAAAAATAAAGAAAAAGGAAGGGTAAGGAGAAGATCAAGACTTGGAGTAAGATGGTGAAGAAGTTGAGCGAAAGGTCCTTCTTATAGTTTATTCTCAAACCCTCTATAGAAATTTTTAGAACTTGAGACAAAAGGAACACGCCGTATAAGACTACACTAATGAATTTTACAAACCATCCATTCAAGTGGAGCACAATGAAAAACATGAACAATTGGCTACACGTATGTTAATGGTTTTCCCTCTCTTTTCCCTCCTCTCTCTTTCCCATTTTCTATATATTGTAAAAGGATGCTCATTTGTAAAGGTTGGACCCTCTTGGAATGCTAGTGCATCCTTCTACAAGTGTTGCATATGTATTTTGAGTTGCAAGCCTCAAATTTGGATCTTTGTAATGGTTTTGTGCCTTCTTCCTTCATTGTAATGGACTATGCATCCTTATAAAGCAATAAAATTCATGTTTTGTGGCTATCTTCTTCCCTAGCTTGTGTTTATTGCATTATCTTGCCTCTCCATCTACTTACAGGTATATTGTGCATGTTTATTCTCTTTTAGGGTTTATTTTCTATTGTGCTCCATGGGAATGAGAGTTTGAATGTTGTTTGGGATTGTGGTACTCATGTCTACCCTCTCCTCCTTCATTTTCCTCCCATTTCCACTCATCTGAGAGTGTCTTTCCCCCTTTTCTTGGTGTTATCACCCTATTTAGCTTAGGATTTCCCCTTTCATGCATATTTATTCTCCCTGGTCCCTTGGATTGTTAGAATAGGATTAGATAGTTGACATTTCCTTCCTTAGGAGTATTTTAGCATTAGGATTAGGTAGAGGAACCAACCTTCTCTAGAGGTTTGTCTCAAGTAGCAAGTCCCACAACTTGAGAGACAATCCCATGTTACCAAAAACATTGATTGCTCATCCATTCATTCATGACAAATCAGAGGGTGTTATTTTTTGGAGATAAAAATTTTGGCACACCCGGTGGGACATCTCGAGGTTTTCTTGTTATTTCACTAAGTTTTGGTGTGTATCTTGGTGAATTTCAACCTTTTGGAGGCTTTGCAATAACACATCTGGTGACTCCAATCATTATATCTCTATTTTAGCAGTGTTAGTGCCTCAGTTTCATGAGAAGGATTCAGACAAGGTCAAGAACAATAGAATAAGGATCTTTTGATTACTTGCAGTTATCACCAAGGAGAAGAAGAGGTAGATTAGTTCAGAGATCACCATCACCACCAAACAGAGTCCTCTCTACTCCTCCTCTGGTAGGCCCTTCTTGTTGTCTCTAGAGTTTTAAGACCCATTCCATTCATGGCACACTTCAAAGAAATTTGCCCTTTTTCAGTTTCAATGGTGGTAGTCCTCTAGCTCTTAATGCACAACATGATATACTAATGTTTGCACTTAAAATTATCCCTTTCTTCACTGGTGAAAACCATACTACCCCAACTGATCATATTCAAGATGTTGTTAATGTTTGTTCAGTCCATTTTATTACTGAAGATGATGTAGCAGTCAAGACTCTTGGCCTCATCATTTAAAGGAAAGACTCTTTAATGGTACAAGAGTTTGAGACTAATTCAATTCACAATTGGGATGAACTTGGCACAACCCTTTGTGTAATCATTTTGAGGATAAATTAGATCACCTATCTTTGGTAGAGCAATTGACAACAACAAAAGAGAGCCCCTAATGAGTAGATGACTGATTTTAACATCATATTTCAAAGGATTTGGGACCGAATTCCTCAAGTGGTAAGACCTACACCCCAACATGCATTTCTCTATTATCTAAAGGCTTTGAATAGTGATATTTCAGTCATGATTCAGTCTATGGGGGTAGAACATTACCAGTGCTTATGACATTGCCATTAGAGCTGAGAATAGCCTTATTCAAGCTGGGAAAACTTGCTCCTAGACCTCCAATGCCTATATTCCCGAGATTGAGACACCTACTTCTCATCAAGCTCTTGAATTAGCTCCCATTCCAACCCCAAGAAATCAAAGTTCTAGTCAAGCATCTACTTCCTCAAGTACCTCAACTGAGTTGTAAGAAGTGATGAAACAATTGTAAAATTTTGGGAATGAGTTGGTATCCATTAAGAGGCAACAAGCCCAAAATTTTAGACCTTATCAACCTCCATACCAACCCAACAAGTCCCCTTATCAACCAAACAAACCTTCTTCAAGTTGCTCCTCAAAATCAAATCATTTCCCTCTACAAGACCATTTCAACCATATAATCCAAATGTGGCTAGTTCATCCAAAGCTTTGGTTCCGTTTAAAATAACCTTGTGCAAGATTATGAGTGGTGTTTCCCTTGTCATCTTCCACACAACCAAACAACATGCCTAATGGAATTTTAAACCAAGCTTTGATGGTACAAAGTGCATTTGTTTCTCAAGATAAACACTCGGAGGAAAATCAGCAGCAGATAGTCACTCAGAGACACCACCAAGTGACACTTCACTCGTGAATTGAAAATGGATGACTTTTGTGGAATAAATCAGACCTTTCCACAAGGTGTGGCTACTAATACTAGATCTAAGAAGAGGGCTATGGAAGAGGGACAATTAGAAAATGTAGGTCCTTCTCAACCTTCTTTGACACTCCAAGGAGGTGGCAATTCAAACGTAGCTCCAAATGTGCAAAATCATCCTAAAGGGTCCTTCATATCAGCTCAAGTGCAAGAAAATGTTGTTGTAAGTAAGGTGCAACACAAAAGATAATTCATCTCCCTTCAACATCCTTGAACAGATGAAGAAAACTAATGTGAGTATATCTATGTGGGAATCATTAGCAATCCCAGGACAAAGAGATCTCTTGCAAGCAACTATGGCCAATCTCTCTATCCCAAGTGAGTCATCCAAAGAACAAAAGAAAAAGTGCTCACTAATACACCACAACAAAAGGAAGATCAACCAAAGTAGGAACATAAAGCCTCCACCCTTTATGTATCCTTGATCATTGGAAATCATTTAGTGCACAATTGTATGATTGATTCTAGAGAAATCATTTCGTAATGCCCAAACAGATTGCAGACCAGCTAGGCCTCAAGTATGAACCTATTTCTAAGGGTGTGGTACAACTAGATGGAACAACAGTAGGAACTATTGGAGTTATCAAAGGTTTAAGTCTCACATTGCATGCATGCCCTAATTTTAGTTCCTCAAGATATCTTCATAATTGATTTACCTCCATTCTTTTCACTATGTGTCTATCCAGAGACTTCACTGCCAAAATTGGAGGATATTTATCAACTGATTGGTCTCATATGCTCTTTAGGACTAGGTATGGAACTAAGGCTACTATTAAATTTAAACCTATTGCCACATATCATATAGAACCTTATGTTCCTAGCCCCATCAATGCAAATTGTACCATATTTGATCAAGAAGATTGTCCAAGCACTAAAGAGGCAAATACTCAGATTGAGGGCATTCCTAAATTTACTACTTGATGAGTGGGAAGTGGGTGCTATAGCTTTGATCCATATCAACAAGTGGAAGAAAATGGCCTTGGCATTTACTATTTACATGAGGAGAATTCACCTCTACCTAGTATTGTGAAACCAAATGATGAAGAAGAAATGACATTTGGAAAATGTTCTTTGATGGATCAAGAAGTAGACAAGGAGTAGGAGGGTGTAGTCCTTGTATCTCCTACTGGTATGAAGTATTACTCCTCTTTCATATTTCAATTCAGCTGCTCCAACAACACAACAAAATATGAGTCCCTCATCCATGGCTTACAATGGGAAAGAAAGAAGAATATAAAAAATTATAGACCTTTGGGGATAATGAACTGGTAGTGAATCAAATAAGGATCAAATGCAGCCATAATGACTTATAAAAGCTTATAGCATAGAAGGTATGAGATCTTTTGGAAGATTTTGAAGCTTTTAATATCCATGCCATTCCAAGAAAAGAAAATGAAGTTTTGTTGAAAAAAACTAGCTACAATTGGGGCAAAGTTTGATGTTGTTGAGAACGTTAAAAGAGACAAAGTGCAACCACATATCAAGGTGATAATGAGACCTGTTATACCAGAAAATAACACCAATTGGAAGGTGTTTGAAAATGATCAAGCAAATTGTCAATTTCATTCAAGAAAAGGTGAAGTTTTCTTTAAGAAATCAAGACAAGTTGGAGAAGCAATATGGAGACCAAGTTGTTCAACTCAGATCAAATAAGTTACCTAGGGCCTAGTGACCTTGGAATCCATTTTCAACCCCAATGACCAGTTTAGAAAAGAAAAGGCAAACATAATGGTTAAGGGTGAAGATTCAGAACCCATCTCAATTGGTGAAGGAAAATTGCTTCAGATTGGTAAAGTAAGCACTCCACAAGAAAAACATGCTTTTGTAGAACTTTTCCAAGAATTTGCTGATATTTTTACATGGAGCTATGAAGACCTTAAAGGTTTTGATCCTAGTTTAGCTCAACACACCATTGAGTTGGATTCAACTACCAAGCCTATTAAACAAAAACAAAGACTGTCAATCCACATATTGAGCCCCTGATGAAGAAGGAATTGAACAAGTTGATTGAGGCAAACATCATTTTTCCCATCAAGCATTCATCTTGGGTTTCTAATCTTGTTCCAGTGTGGAAATATAATGGAGAAATTAGACTTTGTCTTGATTTTAGGGGTTTAATAAGGTATCTTTGAAGGATCATTACCCACTTCTCTTCATGGAACAAATATTACAAATAATAGCAAGTTATAAAGGTTTTCTCTTCTAGATGGTTACTTTGGCTACAATTAGATCATGGTAAAGGAGGAAGATCAATTCAAGATAGATTTTACCACGAAATGGGGAACCTATGCCTACAGAAAATGTAAAATACCTTTTAGTTAAAGAGACTTGGACATGGCATTGAGGGTGATCAATAACATTGTTCTTGTGTACTGGATGATATCACCGTATTCTCCAAAAATGCATCTAATCATCTAATTCATCTCGGGAAAGTTTTTAAGAGATGTATACAATTTTGCCTCTCTCTCAATCCTAAGAATTGCATCTTCCTAGCTCATGAAGGTAAAATCCTTGGCCATATTATCTCTAAGGAAGGATTAACTATTGATCCAGAGAGATTTAGTGTCATCCTTGCATTGCCATTTCCAATTCAAAAGAAAGTGCTACAAATCTTCTTAGGGAGAATCAAATTCGTCAAGTGATTTGTTTGAAACTTTTCCAACCTTGTTAAACCACTAATATTAATGCTACTTAAAATGGACCCCGAGGGGAAAATTAACTTTGAAGCCATAAAACAAGCAATAACACATGCCCCAACTCTCATCAACCTAGATTTCACTAAGGACTTCACCTTATATGTGTTGAATGTTGTTTTACTCTGGGGGTTGCTTGATGTGTCAAGGGCTAAAACTTAGCTCAACCTCGGTATGATAGGGTTTTTGGGATACCCTGCAAGATGTGATGGATGTGTTTGCGCTCCCCAAAGAATGTACTAGACTTATTTCCCTTGCAAGTAAGCCTGTAAATCACAAACACTTACAAAAATATAGTTAGTAAGATAAGATGGGCAGGTTGCCTAACAAAGGCTAGTTCCCGAAGTCAGAGACTCCCTTAGGTGGATATCGGCTTTGCTTTTAAGACAATTAATGAGTTATTGATGATAATTTTAATTACAATATGATAAGTGGAAAATGTGATCAGATGTTATCACTTATTTAGGTGATTACATACATAAGATGATAATAATGGAAATGAAAACAACAAGACTAGAATCCGAAGTCAGAATCTAGTTTAGAATCTATGTTTTCTGAGAAAGTTGAGCCTATAGAGTAGGCTAAGTCCCCATATTTTGTGAAGTAAGAACCAGGCTCTGAGATGTAGTCCTCTCATGAAGAAGTCAGAGAGCTCTTCTTCTGTGTCATAGAGGCGTGAAAGATCAAAATAAGTGTTCGAAAGGCTGATGTTTCTTTTGATGTCGGATTTAGATACGATGCGGTTGTCCTCTGGTATGTCTAGGCCTGCTTCATAGTTATACTTGAATGATGCAAGGTCAGCTTGGATTCTCTAGACCTCATAGTATGCCTCCCATAATTCCGCAGTTGTTTCACGAATGCATTGAGTTGATGTGAATATTTCCTCCAAATGGTCAAGGGGTGTTGCGTGGATAACACAGAGTTCTAAGTTATTTAGCAAATCATATTGTTCCTAGTGCAAGGGGTGACAGATGATTGGGAGTGAATCAATACTGGTAATGGGATAACTATCACCTCTTATGGCCATCTGATAACATCCATTCGTGGAAACATGTTAGCAATGACAAAAACAAACAAATATTGTTAGGCAGATTGGAAGAAATGTATGACAAAAAATATTATGCAAGAATCGCCAGCGATTAGGCTCTTTTGTGATTACTGTGAATTCTAACAGAATACCAAAATAGATAGTTTAACTTAATTATTTGCAATTTTGAGGGCTTCTAAAGCTTAAACAAGACTGAGTAAGGAACAAAGAAGCAAAGTTACCTAGAAATGGAAACAAAATTCAGTGAAAACAAGTGCTCACCTTGGATGATTGAACATATTGAATGGTAGATAGGTGAAAATGGCTTGACGATGTCTTAGCAATGATGATGGATGATGCAATGATCGTATTGATGCAGTGTAATGATAGTAATGCTCTGTTGAAAAGAATTTATCTCGAAATGCTCATGGATGGGCCTAAATTCGTGCAAAATCCAAAAATCTTCTCCTAAAGAGGTGAGAAACTTGTTTATATAGATTGTCGGCAAGCCAGATAATCGCCAAAGATTTGGCAAATTCGAAATTACGGGATAAAAGGAGTGATTTTCTTTCCATTTTGATCTTGATTTTGAGGGATTTTGAAGGAGGTTGATATATTAATAGGGATGAGCTTCGATTAGGACTAGGTTAGTTAGGATAAATGTAGAGGTGTTTTTAGAAGGTTTCTAAAGTTAACTTAGTTCTAACTAGTTAGGGGTGGGAAGTAGTTATAGGGATAAGTTAGAGGTGGTTAGGTTATATTTATGGAAGGTTGCTAAACTAACTAGTTATAACTAGTGAGTGTAGGTAAGTTGACATGGTGAGGTGTGAGGGTGTGTTTTAATTAATTTAATTAATTATTTCATGAATGAAGATGTGGTGGCGTAAATATTAAATTAATTAATGAAGGGTAACCTAGATTATGGAGTGTTGTAAGTGGCGCGTTGTAACTATTAATGATCGATAATGGGTTTGGATAATGAAGGTGAAACAATGTAGATTTTCGGTGTCTACATTTGCTCCTTTTTGTCAGCGCTTTTAGCAAATCATTAGACAAAAATTATGAGAAGGTCTTACTTGTATGGGTGATTCTAGTGCAACGCAATACAATGAACACCAATGTGTTTTTTTAAAGGCTTCCCCAATTAAAGGGGGTATAGAACAAGCTACCAAAGAATCAATTGACAAAGTGGCTAAAGGGCTCGATGCCTGTGGACATATGATCCTCCCGGGTAAATTGATGAATGGGAAAACCAAGTGATGGGGGCCAAAGGGCTCATCTCCCATAGACGAATGGTAAATCCCAATGTTGATTATGTTTGTTTGATTCAAGATTTCAAGGGCTAAGGCCCATTGAAAACATGGCACACTTGTGAAAATGGTGAAAATGGCATAGTTTTAGGGCAATGTGGGCATGTATGCCTAAAGGGGTAAATCGTCGGTGATTAGTGCAATCGCCAATGATTGCATCACGTAAAAAGGGGGCTATAAATATCCCAAAAGTAATGTTGTTTTACCACATTGCAAACGTGGTGAAAATAATTTGTCAATTCGGTACATTTGGCGAGAACAATATGTTTGGGAGAGGAAAGTGACAAAATGGCATCTTTGAGCAAAAAACCAAACCCTCGATGGCGAGGTAGGCTTCTAATTCATTTTTGTCTTGTTTTTGTGAATTTTTGTGTAGTTTAGGGTATTTAGTGTTGTATTGGGGTGCGTGCAGATTCCCTAATTTTGATTAGCGAGGAATCGTCGGTGATTCATCAAATTGCTAGCTATTGCGCCAACGATTCACTTGTGACAAAACCAGATTTGTGTTAAATAGAAAGGCATGGTTTTGGTAGATTTGTTTAAATTTGTGGAATGTTTAAGATTTCTATTAATGCTAGATGTATGTCATTGATGTCGATATTATAATATTAATTTTCGTTAACATATTTTGACAATAAAGATGATGTTTTTAATACTTAGAATGAATGATATTTATGTGATAATACTAATGCTCATTTTTCTGGTTGTGTTTTACAGGTGGATACATAGTTGACTATCCGTGACTGCATTCCTTTGATGTTAGATGAGGTGAGGGCAGATTTATCAGATGAGGATTGGTAGTATCTTGAGGTAGTGGGTTTTAGTGGTATGAGGTTTTATAGACGGGTTCATAGATGCCGTAGTTTGATATTGGCATTATTAGAGAGGTGGAATCCTTCCACCAATACTTTCTGGCTTCCTACAGGGGAGATGACCATTACCATGGAGGATGTTCATCGTATTATGAGATTACTAGTTTGTGGATAGATGATTTATTGTATCACGGAGGATGAGAGAGTAGATACTATGTAGAGGTTATATGGAGAGCATGCTCGGGATGTGAGGTATTCATCAGGAGCATTTGATTACTAGGTTTTATATGAGCCTAGGAAAGCTGGTTGTCCACGAATGACATTGATGATGCTATCTATTTCATGTTTTGATTTTCCGGATTCAGGGGGCAGCCATTTTCCTAAGATGATGACCGGTGTTGTTGCTGAGATGATAGAGCACCATATAGTATTCGAGTGAGCACCCACTTTACTAGCACAAACATTCAAAGAGTGGGTGATGACCCGAAGTGTTATGACATTGATGTTGGATTTTGTTGCAGTGTTGGACACATGAGCACATTGCGATTGCTCGTCCATTGGGTTTACCTTGTGACATTGATGTTAGACATCTTGGATTCATGAGATGGTGCTAGAATCTGGGTCGAGCGAGGAAGGCCAAGGGGCCTAGTCATTACAGAGATTTGATATTGGGGCTACAGGTGGGAGATGTAGTGTGGAGGCCATACTTATATTTCCATGATTGGCCCAAATTTATTTAGGATTTTCTATGCTTACAATAGGATGTTTGGGTACAGGGTCGTAGAGATGGAGAGGATGAGCTTCTACATTTCAATCGTGTTAAGAGACAATTTGGTCCAATTCATGGTATACTTGAGGATCCAGTGTATTACAGGTAAGAGGATGGAGATATCGAGACTCCACAGGCTATTGTATTGAGGCCTACAGTTATTGATGAGAAGCCGAGAGCTATGAGTCCTGATGATGAGGGATAAATTTTTCGATTGATGATGCGGGGTAACTCCGGATGATCATTGATGACTTTTGATTGGACTTAGGCGGCAGAGAGGGCTGCAGTTAGTTAGACGAGTGCGTTCTCGGGTGGTAGGAGGAGCACAAACACAAGAGGAAGAGAAAGGTGAGGGTGATGATGCTATTGTTCGGCTATTGCGGTGGTGACGGTAGTCATTGTTTTTACCCTCAATACTTCTTTCTAACGCCAAGCGCGCCGACCTATCACCCAACATACACTGGCACTCACTTGAGGCATGTGTGGATGCGAGCCCCTCCTTTATGTGAGCTTTGTAAGAGAGTTCTACCATTAATGGAGGATTATTTGTAGAAACAAAAGTACATGCATCTACTTAAAAGGCATAAGATATAACTAACAGATCTACACATCAATGCATCACAAAAGGTAAATAAACATTGCATGAAGTAGAAGGAACTAAATATGAGTCATAACAAGCCAAATAACATGAGGGTTTACACTCATAAACAAGATGTACAGAATAGATCCATGTATATTGATTTAAAAGAGTTTCTATTAGCCACACTACATTCAAAAGGTCATCTCAGACCATATACATCAAATGAAAGAGATCCAACCCCTCCAAAATAATCTGATAAGAGATCCTAACTATGCTTTCCCCATTATAACCCTTGTTACAAACCCCAACACCCATACATATGCTTAATGATATCCTTTACAACCCTCTAGCATCAAGAACTCTAAACCCTAACATCATGAGCTCTAAACCCTTAACATTACCTAACATTTCTGCATCACCTCATTACCCTCCTTCTCCTAGCATTACCATACCCTCTAACGCCTTCACACTACCTTATCCATTCTCCATGTTTCTATCCAAGCATTCCTTTAAATAGGATCAACATCCACCACCATGACTTATTTCATGAGCAAATTGCGTGCCAAGTGTCAATGTGGTCCTCCATAGGTGAATGCTTATCATCTTTATAAAACCTTCCACTAATTGTAACGATGCCTACGGGAATATTCCTTGCATGGAATATACTTTTCTTAGCCCCTAAGGTTCATGCCTAGTTGGGTCCTCACGTTTTTCCTCAAGTGACTCCAGGATGCCAAATATGGCTAAGTCCTTTAAACCCTTGTTCTACCTCCCGTGCGTGCCTTGGTTTCACTTAAACCCTTCTTAATCCATTTTCCAAAGACACTTTTCCCCGAGCACCCTTCTATTTATTGGTCATGTGTGCGCTCCTTTTGGTACTTAGCCAATATTTATGGTCCAACATCACCCCACACTACACATGTTCTCCGTCCTCAGAAACATTCTGATCCTTCAAAGGATAAAGAATAGTGGAATTGAAATAATCTAAATAAAGAATGGAAGAATGGAAGAATATGCTATTGCTGCATGAGGAGTGGGAACTCGTTCTTCATGGATGCCTCAATCTTCTCCCAAGCATCTACTTCTCCATGTGCCTGCTGAAGTAGGTCACCCACCAATGCGCTTACTTCATGAAAACTTAGTTCATTGCTCTTAGCTTTTAACGTATCTACAATGATTCCGAGTTGCTTACTAAGATCGCCTAAGCGTAGTCATCTTGCAAGTGTCTTGGGGTATAGTTCCTTTAGCCTATTCTTAATCAAATCCCGCAAGGTTTTGATTGCTTCCAACTTCTTTTCAACTTCAACTAGGATCTTATGCACTCCGCCCTATTGCCTTTTTTCTTTTCTTGAAATTATTTCAGATCCGTCTCATGTGTAGCAACCAATATGCTTGTTACCTGTCTGCTCTGTCAAAGATAGTTATCATACACGAATTCAGCCATCTACGCTACGGTCTTTGTTGTGGAAAGTAGCTCGGAGTATCGAGTCACTTGTCTTCCAAAAATTTGACTTTTCTTCCTCCTTCTAGCATGCCATTGCCTCTTCGCCGAATCTAATGTGAATGGGTGCCTTTCCATGGTGAGGATGTGGGTCAGGTCTTGCAAGTAGTGCAAGGTTGACTCATATTTCTACTTAGGTGGGGCCAGTCCGGGTATTTCAAGATAATGGCATCTGAAATGGCTTCTGTATCTTCTTATGAAATTCACACACCTTTGCCTTCTCATCCCTCGAGTTCACTCCTTAAGCGTATGTCTTGATCAATTCCTTATGTTTTATCTCTTTGTCCCTCTCAATGATCTCCTCATTATTTTTCTCAAACTCCTCCTCTAAGACCCTTATTCTATCATTTTTGCCAAAGAGTCTTGCTTCCACCTCCACCGATACTTTGTTGAGCACGTTGCAAACTTGCTCATATGATAGCTGCTAGGAATTTACAAGAGGGTTTATTCCATTGGTGTCTGGTATCTTCATCAATGCATTACAATTTACCTCGAACTCGGGTTCAACAACGTGGGACTCAAAATCCCAGGATAACATTTTTATCGTCTCATGGGTATGCACCCTCTTCATCAAAAGAAGACCAAGTGAGGAGTTGGTCGGTGGGCACAATAATTTGGAAGCGTGTGCACAATACCTTGCTTGGATCATTAATATAAGTCATAACTTGTTCTTACGCCGCCATCGTTCCCTTCCCACTTGTGCGCGTTCTTTGTTTGGAAACTTCTTTGCTAAGTTGGGGTCTCCACCCATGCTCTCATACTCCTTTCCTATAATTAATCTCTCCTCGTTTCCTTTAACATTTCTTTAGCGCTTCACTCTACTTCCTGCTCCACCAACTGTTGGAAAATACCCGCCACCTCCCTCTCTATAATGTTATCCATCTACTCCTTGGTCGGGGTCGAGGTCTTCTAATATTTCATGTTTACTTCCTCACTCCCCTCCTTGTCATGAGTGCCTTCCTCATTCTCATCTCTTTCTTCATTTCCTTCTTCATCTGACTCATGTATATCGTACACAAGATGATTCTGATCCTCACCATGCTCTTCATTATCTTCATTGCCCTTGTCGGCCTCCATGCTTTCTATTTCTCTTGAGTCTAAACTTTTTTCACCCTTTTCTTCTTCCTTACTGGTGACTCTAATACGGGACTTCTCTTTTTTTCTTCTCTTACCAATGACTCTTCCTTCTGCGATGAATCTTTTCTAATGGAAGACTTCTTCCAGCGGATGTAAGTACTTATGCCCGCACCCGACTCCTATGCCCCCTACCTGTCTGCGTATCTGCGCGCGCTTGACGTCTTTTTCTCAGGATCCTCCTCTGTTTCTCTTTTCCTTGGCACATCATTTTTCCTCATGGTGGGGTCCTTAGGAATGGAGACATCATCTTCAACATAAGCACCTTTTTCATACTTAGGCCTTAGGCGCAAATACACCCTCGTTTGTTGTCCTCCCTGCAACAAGCAATGTTACTAGTTTCAACATGTACACGCCATGGGAGATATACTTCTGTACATAGGCACACTTCTTGGAGTATATTAACTTCCTATGTAGGTCGCGGTAATCTTGATCTACTACACTTAGATCAAACCTAAGTTTCTTCACCTCTTTGAATCGATTGACCCCAACTTGGAAGTATTACACTTGTGAAGGAGAAAGGCAACTTACACCAAGGACTCTTGGTGCCATCTATCAAAGTAAATATGCCAATACAAAAATGCTTTGGTATACGAAAAACTCAGCCTCTCCTTGCACTAGTGAAGGAAACTACTTGGGTATTCTCCATTCAGCCCCGAATGCGTCGCGTATCCACTTATACCACTTTTCCAAGCATGCCTTATGAGCAGCCGTCATGGTGTCACAAGTATATTATTCAAACCACTTGGAGGGGAGGGGTCTTTCTATGGGTATTCGAAATAAACTTATCCAGCCCATCGGGACTCCAATATCTAAAAATACAATGGTGAGGATGGCATTACCAAACATGATCTTCTCTCGTCGCGCGTGGTGTTTATAATCTCCTTTGAAATAAAAGATGAGAGGTTATAGATGGTCCCCTCCAAGATATTATGGCATGCATTCAACCAGGCCTTGTTGATCTATTTCCATCTCTCTTTCCCATTCAACTTTGTGACCAAGCGTGTGACCATCCTCATCATAGGGTTAATAATTGGAGAAATGTCGAATTAATGTGAACCCTTCTTGTAGTCATAAGCTTCAACGGTATTCTTAATGGATTCTTTGTCTTCCAAATCACCGTCTAATGATTATCCTTTGCAGATAAGGCCGATGAACTTAGAAATCAACTAGGGGTTATGCACATCCTTTGACCTGCGAAATAGAGGTGGTCTTCATCCATGCGTAACATCAACCATTGGTATAGTTGACCAGGCTTGCCGAAATAGGGCAACTCATAGTGTTGTAACAACCCAGCCTACTCCATTTTCATCTTCACTTTGTCGTCATAGATAGGCATTCCATCTGGTGTCCTCTTCTCTATAGGGTGAACCAGTTCTAGTGTCATCTCATTTTCTATGGTGCTCGTTTGATGGTTGTAATCACTTACGGCCATCTTTCTGATATGAGACACCCATTCCTTACCAAGTAATATGCCGTCCGGTACTACATTTATGTGTACCATTCTTCATTGAAATTGGTAGAAATGGCTTGTTTTCCTTTTCCCTTTCCCTTCTTCGATGAAACATTTTCTACTTTCCTTGGTTCCATTCCTTCATCGGGTCCTTAAAACTTATTCCTCTTTCTTGGTCTTAGCTCTGCTCAACTTCGCGACTCCACTCCTTTGCAAAAATTCCTCCAAATCCCGTGCCCTAGCTATGTAACCCTAACTTGGAAAACCATTTTTCCACAAGACGATGTAACACCCACGGGATCCTTCCACACAACCTTCTTCACTTACGCCCGTGTACTCCTTTCCACTCTGGTTTGCTGATCAAACTAGCTATACACACAAATCTTCACAAATCTTCTCAAACCTTCTTCACAAGGATGCCCTAGTTCGCGAGAGCTCTTTGATAACTTAAAACGTAAGGTAAAGAATAACGCACCCCGATCTTCTATTTATAACTTTTGCTTTTCTCTGCAATAAATGCCATGCCACCTACCAACATACTTTTGCAATAAAGGCAGATTTTTCCAATACCAACCTTCAACGCTTTTCCTCCATGCTCAATCCTACGCAAATTTTTTTGTGCAACCTTTAGGTGTGTAAAAACCCATCGACTGAGATCCTTACACGTGTGTTTAGAGCGCTAAAGGCATTCTTCCTCTCTGTCTTAATCCTAGTTGTTGACATTGCCCACCTCATGTTGTTCTGCGCTTTTCATTATTGTATGTGTTTCTATAAAGCCTTTTGACACCATGCTTCCCTCATGTTCACCTCTTATACATGTGATCTTCCAATCCATGTGTTTTTGATTTTTCAACTCGGGCCATCAATAACCATAACTTCAAAGCACTTATCACATCATTCTACTCCACACAAAAATTGATGCACGGTCCTCTGCGCATAGAATTTTTTTAAAATAATAAGTGGCTACTAGCACATAAGCGAGCACAAAACAAAAACAACACCAACCAACAAAACAACGAGAAAGGGAAACACAAAGAAAGGAAACTGCATTAAAGAAAATCCTAGGCTAATTGATAATATTTCCTTATTTACAAACATAAAGAAGATTTATTTATAGTAGGGTTTTAACCTACTCCCATTGAAATACCTAGAAAGTCGTGTTCCATCCAATGCCTATAACTGGAAAGCGCCTGAATCAAGTATATGGGTAATATAATATGGTCCCAACCAATGGACCTTGAGCTTCCTAGGATGGCACATGAACTTAGAATCATAAAGTAAAACCATCTGCCCAACCTCAAATTGTTTACTCTTTATGTGACGATCATGTCAAGCCTTTTATCTCACCTTCTCAGTCTTCTGACTCCATCTAGCAAGGGATCATCTTTCATCCAACTGCATTAACTTGTCAATGTGCTCTTGTAACACCTATTCGTCTGGCCAATCCTCCTGCGTGTGCAATACGCAAAGAGGGTAACATAAAATATACTTACAAAACAACTTCGGTGCCAAACACTAATTGGAATAGTGTGGATTTGTTTAATCTCTTGTAAGTTGTTCTATACGCCCATAACACGACTGAGACTTTTTCATCCCAATCCTTTTTTCCCACATCATAAATCTTGGTCAACGTGTGATTCAAAATTTTGTTGAATGTTTTAGTAGCAATCCCATTAGCTTGTGGGTGATAAGGGGTAGTCTTGTGATGGGCCACCATGAATTATGCTAATAAAATTCTAACTATCTCATTTAAGAAATGAGTACCCCTATCACTTGTGAAGATTAGCGGGCATCCATACCTGCTAATTATATTTTCCCACAAGAACCTAACTGCTATTTGCCGCTATACAATCCCTTCTAAACACTTTGCTTCTACCCACCTTGTAAGGTAATCTATGCATGTAATGATATAACGCGAACTCCGTCCTTCGTGTAAGCTCGGAGAAAAAGGGCCTACGAAGTCAATTGCCCATTTTTGAATGGCTCTACATTGACAATCAATCTTAATGGCATTTCATCTCTTTTCCTTGGTTTACCAAGGTGTTGGCAATGGTCACAAGCCTTATAATATTCAATACAATATTTTAAAACCGTTTCCCACCAAAATTCTGCTAGAAGGATCTTGCGCGTGGTCGTATTCCCCACATAATGTCCCCCTGCAATTCCACCATGAGCCTCTTCCATGATTGCAATGCGCTCATGATTCAAGCATGCACCATCACAAAACCTCATCGCGGCCTAGCTTTTATAAGTCTCCACTAATTAACATGTAGGGCGTGACACGTATGGCTAACTATTTCCTTTCTAAAGTCATCATTCCCTCCGACGCCACACCCATTTTGAGAAATACAACAATATCTTCCAAATCAGAGGGCACGCACTACAATCTAAACAACTATGCGTTTGACATTATATCCTCAATGCTCTGCACATCCTCTCTCGAGTCAATCCTTGATAAATGGTGGGGCCCGAAATTATTCGTGCACTGGCTTTACAACAACCATAAACTCAAACTCCTAAAATAATAGGACCCACTTGTATATGTGCCCTTGCAAGACGGGCTTGTTCACCAAGTAATTTAATGCCATGTGGTCCATGTAAAAGATAAAAGGCATCGCTAGCAAATACTACTTGAATTTTTGTAACGCGTAGATCATCGATAATGCCTCGTGCTCCATGGTAGTATAATTCTATTTTGTTGGGGTTAGCTTCCTACTAGCAAAGCACAAGGGATGGTCAATAATTCCCTCTCTAGGTTGTGCTAAGATTACTCCAATTTCCATCCTGAAGCATCAACATGTACATGAAATGGCTTATCCCAAGAGGGAAAGCATAATATGGGCACGATGATAAGCCTATTCTTCAATGTGTTAAACACCATCTGCTGTGCCTCTCCCCAATGAAATGTACTTTTGTAGTTCAATAACTCCTCTAACAATGCGGTGATCTTGACATACTCCTTAATAAAGTTCGGTAATACCCGTATGTCGAAGGAATCCAAGCACCGTGATTTGGTGGTAGGCTTCCCCAATCCCACAATAACAACTTTGTTAGGATCCACTAACAATCCTTCTTTACATATGATATGTCCCAACATGGTGCCAAATACTGATAGCAAAAACACATTTCTTAATGTTGAGAGATATACTCAAGTGCTAACATCTCTCAAACATCAACCTCATATTGTCACAATGGTCCCTCACCAATCCATATATTGTCCAGTCATCTAAGTAGACTTGTAGAAATTTATGGATGAAGTCCTGAAACGCCTAAACCACAATGCGCGAAAACACAAATGAGACACATTCTTTAGTCCAAAAGGCATGACCGTATAGGTGAAAATTTTCCATTCAGTGGTGAAGGTCATCTTTTCTTGGTCCTTTATAATTCTAACATGATGATATCCTAAGAATCCATATGTGAAAGAATAGATCTTACGCCCGGCTAGTCTTTTCAGGATCTCTTTAGTGAAGGGGGTTGGAAAAGGATCAATGAAACATACCACATTCAAATCCCTGTAGTCAATGCAAATCCTTATCCTCCCATCCTTCTTAATGCTGATGACCATCGACTTATCCACTTTGATTCCTCAACAACCTCAATGATGCCTGATGCGATCATCTTGTCAATCTCCTCCTTGAATTTGATGTGTAGATTCAGATTCATTCGATAAGGTATCTTCTGAATTAAGTGCGCACCTTCTTTTATCTTGATCTTCATTTCTCTTAATGAGTCGTTAAATTCTTTAAGCTCATGGTACCCGCATGGAAAAAAATCCTTGAATTTGCATAATAGATCAATAATATTTGAAATCTCCCTTTCTTTCGAGTAATCTTCAATATTAGCTTCCTTAGGTTCCACTTCCGAACCAATGTTAACCTTCTTGGTTTTCAGGGGTTCATGGTAGGCATGCGCTTGCTCATCAACACTATCCATAACCTTGTGTGTACCGATAGTATGGTTAACATCTAAGTTTTCCACCTCTTCACCATCTATCACGTAGACCAATTTTCCTTTCTCCTTTTCCATGCATGCGCACTCAAACTGTACCTCCTTTGATTCTTCCTCATCGAAGCGCGCTTCAAGCCGAGTTCATCCAACAATTCCAGATTGTCCTCCGCCATGGAATTATCTCCGATAGTTAGGTGCTTACTGTTGGAACATAATGATTAAGTGGTCTGACCAACCCTTAATTAATATGGGTCCATCACTATTATATAGGTTAAATATTTAATAATATGAAATACTTTTCTATTATTAAATATTTATACCTAGGTAATATACATTAGGTAAGTATTTAAGAATATGAATTATTTATGTTTATATTTATTAAATACACTCACCTAGGTATATGTGTCAACCATTTTAGGTTGAAAAGGTGGGTCGGGAGACATACCCGATCACCTTATATAAAAAGGACTCTAGGTCCTCATTTGATATATTCAGGAAATATATTAAAGGTGTGCAAATCAAGTAATTTAGTTTTACCCTTAGTAAATAGGGTTTCAAGGAGGAGGCGATCTTACTAGATGTAAAATAAGTTCTCTGAAGTAAAAGGTTATTTTCAAAGTGGTTTTTACCCTATTAGAGTTTTTCACTATAAATACCGTGTCACCTGTGTTATTTATTTCTGTAAGTATTTCTTTATTTACTTATGTTATGATGTAATGTTTATTTAAATATTTATTATAACATTATATAATATGTAATTTGATTAAATCCGTATTTATTAGAATCCTCAAATTCTAACATGGTAACAAAGCAAGGTAAATTAAATAAATTAAGATCAAATGTTTTGTATTTTATTTATTTAATTTTTACGGGTTTTTTCAACCAACCGGAAGGGTAAATTAAATAAATTAAGATCAAATGTTTTGTATTTTATTTATTTAATTTGTACGAAGTTTTTTTAACCAACCCGGAAGGGTATTTAAAATAACCGGCCCCTTCTTTCCATTGTGCAACCTAAAAGTTTTTCTTTGTGAAGAATCAAGGTGAATTCACAGGTGGAAAATTTGGAAACTTCTTACCTTCCGTGAAAACTTGTGTAGAGGTAAGGGTAAAATATTTGAAATATTTTTTTCTATAGTTTTAATATGTGCAGGTTGAATTTTTTCAATGGTAAATTAAGGAGGAGACAAAGCTCCATCAAAATAGGATTTGAATTTTTCCATTGGAAGTGTGAAAAATGTTGTCTCCTCTGTAAATTCTAAGGTTTATGTAGAATTTAAAATTACATGGCTTAGTAAATGTTTAAAAAAAAATCATGAGGGGCCCCCGTAATAAGGGTTATATGTGTTATTTTTTTAAAAAAGTATATATACTATAGTTTATAATTTTTTATAGACTATATGTTGTTTTTATTTACATTATATAAACTATATACCTCTTTTTTAAAGTGAATATATTTTTACATTATAAATTATAATAGGTTAATATAATATATTAAAATATACAAGGTTAATATAATGTATTAAAATATAACTTCCTAATATTATATAGAAGAAGAAATTCTAGAAATACACAACAAGTTTTGACTCCATTAAATTTGACGGTCAAATGACTGTCACGATAGACCAAACATAAGGCAGTATGATGGTCATTTAGACGTCAAATTTAAGCTGGCCGGATCTTTGTCTACATTATTTTTTTCTAAAAATTTGAAGTTGTTTTGCATTCTTAAGGGTTTCTTCTTCACTTATATATGGTTAGAATTTTTTTATATATAAGTCTAGGGTATAATGCAAAGCCCTTTATATTGTGGGTTATTATTTTGATCATGGGAGGTTAATTAATATGCATTGTAATGACAAAATTAGTTATGATTAAATATTTTATGTAGATCTATAAAATTTAGATCTATTTCTATTAAAAGTGTTTTTTAAAAAATATTTGTAACTATGTTGTACATTGTATATTATAATGGGGTGTGTTTTATAGGTTCAGTGGAAACAATGATGTTTAACTATTTGTCTTGACAAAACCCAGATCCTGAATGAAACCAACTACAACATTTGGAAGATCAAGGTCAAATCAGAACTTATGGCGAGGAAACTCTGGAAAATTGTTTCTAGATCTGAGGTTGCTCCCACCGGTCGTAAAAAAACTGTAGATAACATGAATGCATTTTCACAACGAATGCAAGAGGCTCTTTCCATGATTTTACGCAATGTAAACAATGAGTACCTTCTACACATTAATAATATCGAACATCTGAAAGAGGCCTGGACACAACTAGAATCCATGCATGAAGGTATGGGTTTATCTAAAATTATTAAATTAGTTTTAGAATTGCTTACAACTCCTATGAAAGAAGATGAAAAAGTAGTTAATTTTTTAGCCAAAATTAAAAATATTAAAGCACAATTAGATGGATGCAATTGTGATTTAATTAGTGCAAAACTAATCTACTTTATTGTTTAGTTAAATATACATGAAAGATTTAGGAATTTTATTTCTATCTTGAACTCTAAATATTAGAACGAAAATGATCTACTTGATTTAAATACGTTGAGTTCATTTCTGATACAGGAAGAGCAAGTGATTATGAACTTTGACTCTAAGGAGAATGCCTCTCAGGCACTTCTTGCTCAAAATTCAAAGTTAAAACCTCGCAAGCCCTTCTTAGATCAAAAATTTAGATCTAAATCTTCTTTTGTTGATAAGAAAAGTTTTTTTTTGATCAATTGCGTGTTAGCTTTAGTGGTAAATGTCACAAATGTGGTAAATTTAGACATAAAAAGGAAGATTGCAAAACTAAGAAACCTATCCATAAAAATAAAAAACAAATTGTTTCTTTTAAATATAATTTAAGGAAAAAGTATATCTTTAATGATATTCCTAAAATTGTTGCATTATATGCTACGTTGTATTCTTCCTCTAATTCTCAATGAATTTTAGATTCAGGAGTGCATCAAATTGTATGAATGGTGTTTCAAATTCTTTATTTGATGTTGTGAAAATAAATGAACGTGTGTATTTTGGTGATAACTCATCTTTAGATGTAATAGAGAAAGAAAAAGTAAAATTTGCTAATGGTGTGTTAAATAATGTTTTATTTGTTCCTAAGCTCAAAAAGAACCTTTTATCATGTTCTCGGTTAACTCATGATGGTTTGGCTATTCAAAATTTGAAATATACTTGGTATATCAAAGATAGTAATGATAATATAATAGTGTAGGAATTCAAAGAAATGGTATGTATATTTTTGATGATTTCTATTCTGCATCTTGTTTTGTTTCTCAAAGTTTGAATAATTCAAAACTATGGCATGAAATATTAGGACATGTTAATTATCAAAGTTTATATTAAATGGCTATATATAATCTTGTGAAAGGTTTGACGGTGTTGTCTTCTTCTCATGATGCATGTGAAGGGTGTTTACGCTCAAAACAAAGTGCTAAACCCTTTCACTCACATCTTGAAGAGAGTTCCTTTTCACCACTAGAACTTATTCATAGTGATGTTAGAGGACCTCTTGAAGTAGCTTTATTAAATAGTTTTTTATATCTGTGATTTTCATTGATGATTTCACTAGGATGATTTGGTCATATTTTCTTAAAAATAAATCTGATGTACTTGAGAAATTTAAGGAATTTAAAGCATATGTTGAAAACTCTTTAAATTATAAAATTAAGAGATTTAGAACATATAATGGGGGTGAATATGTTAGCAAAACATTTGAAATTTTTGTATTGATTGTGGTATTAAAAGGGAATTAACTTCTCCTCATTCTCCCCAATCTAATGGTGTTGCAGAATATAAGAATATGACTATTTTAGATATGGCTCGCACTATGCTTCATTTTGCTAGTCTTCCCAAATTTCTGTGGGAAGAAACAATGAACATAACAGTCTACATTCTAAATAGGGTTCCCACCAAAGCTATTTATCTTTCAACTCCTTTAAAAAAATGGTCAAATCAAAAACTTGATATTTCTCATCTAAAAGTTTTTGGTAGTCTTGCTTCTTTATACATTCTTAAAAAGAAAAGAAAGAAACTTGATATGACTTCTTTCTCTTGTGTTTTCATTGGATATGGTATTAACACTGCAGGTCTAAGGATTTACGACCCTGTAAAAAGGGAAATAACTGAAAACCGCAATGTGGTGGTTTTGGAAAAATACTTTTGTTCATCTAATAATGGTAAATATGTTCCTTATTCTACTAATGTTTCTAATGATGGTTATGATTCGATAATGAGAATATAGTAAATGGTCATGATGATGTTTCTTGTGTTGATACTATATATTCTTCTCGAAACTCCTAACTCCCTAGTTAAGAAACTAAAATGAGATCAATATGTGTTAGAAAGTTCTAATCCTATTGATATTATGAAAATGACCAGAAGCCATTATACGTACCATGCATTAAAGACCTTGTATGAACCTGAGACACAAAGTTTTGAAGAACCTTTTCAAGATGAGAAGTGGATCAATGCAATGCAAGCTGAATATAATGCCCTAATTCAAAATCAACCTTGTGAGTTGGTTCCACCTCTAGAGAAAAGAAGTATCATAGGGTCTAGGTGGTTATACAAAGTAAAATATAATGCAGATGGTAGTATTGAAAAACATAAAGCTAGACTTGTTGCTAGAGGTTTCACTCATAAACCTGGTATTGATTATGTTGAGACATTTTCTCTGTAACTAAAATGAGTACTGGTAGGACCTTATTTGCAATTGTTGCTCAATTTGAGTGATAAATCTACCAAATGGATGTGAAAAATACCTTTTTGAATGGTGATTTAAAAGAAGAATTTTACATGTCTCAACCTAAAGGATTTGAAGAAACTCGTAAAGAAAACTATGTTTGTAAATTAAAAAAATCCTTATATGGTTTAAAGCAAGCTCCTAGAGCTTGGTATGCGAAAATTAATTCTTTATTAAACAGTTAGGATTTATTAATTGTTCTTCTGACAATGATCTATTCATTAAGCAAGAAGGATCACATATTATCATTGTTTGTATATATGTTGATGATTTGCTTATGACTAATGATAATCTTGCTTTAACTTGTATAATTAAAGAAAAAATGAAATTGTATTTTGAAATGACTGATTTAGGTCTCTTACATCATTTTATTGGCATGATTTGTATTTCAAGATAAATATTCTAGTGTTGTTTCTCAAGCACAATATGCAACCAATGTACTGAATTTTTTTAACATGATTGATTATAAACCAATTTCTACTCTTATGGAAGTTAGGTGAAAATTGATCCTAAACCGCATGTGAAAAATTTGATCCTATTTTATATAGGAAGTTAGTTAGTAGTTTGATATATCTAACTATCACCTGGACCAAATATTTCCTATGCAAAGTAGGAATTGCTTCTAGGTTTATGTAGGCACCCTATTGAGATCATTAGAATATTGAAAAAAGATTCTTAGATATATTAAAGGTACAATCAATTATGGGTTGCATTATACTAAGAATGAAAATGCTAAATTATATGAATTTTGTGATTCGATCATCTTTGGTGATGTATTGGGTAGAAAATATACTTCTAGTTGTGTTTAAATTTGGTGCAGTGCCATTACTTAGTGCGGTAAAAAATAACCAAGCTGTTTCTATTTCTTCAATAGCAGTTGAGTATAGAAGTGCAATGGAAAGCTGCAAAAGAGGCTCTATGGATAAAGAGGTTGTTCGATGAGATAAAGATTAAGGATCCACGTAGTGTTCCTTTGATCTATGATAACCAAAACACAATAGATCTTGCACATAATCTAGTACAACATTAGAGGACGAAACACATTGAGATACCTATACACTTCATCCATGAGAAGGTGCTAAGTTGTGAGATAGATCTCAAGTTCGTGTCGAATGAAGAGCAAAGTTCTTTGATATCTTCACAAATCCACGAGTCTGCAAAGTTTTGTCACTTTTGTAAAAACTTGGATTTTGGAGTGCTTGGTGAGGGAGAGTGTGCATGAAAATTTCACCTCCTAATGGAACTTGGTTTTTGTAAAAAGACCTTCGGGCATTTGTAAAAAATACCTTCGGGCAAGTGTAAAAAGACCTTTGGGCATGTATACCTCCTCGATTTTTTAGAAAGAAGTGTAGAAATATCTTAAAGATGATCTTCAGTAAACTCTTTAGTGCTATTGAGTTTACTGGTAAACATCCAGTACAAGCATATTATTAAGGAGGTCCTTGGTTATAAAAGACTCCTATATGCTTGGGTTCAATAACCTTTTATGAGAACCTGTGAGAATATGTAAAACTCATAAATCATACTTAGCCACTGATCATGGGATGATGTTTGGGATTTCAAATCCTTTTACCAAAAGGTAACTTGAGTATGATGAATGTGTTATAATTCCTTCACTCAATATGCTATCCTAAAACATTTATGGTTTAAGGATTGTAAATCTTGTAGTGTACCACGAGAATGTAATTTATTAGCATATGTTATCCCACTTAATATTAAGGGGGAGTGCTATAACATAATGATTAAGTGGTCTGACTAACCCTTAATTAATATGGGTCCATCACTATTATATAGGTTAAATATTTAATAATATGAAATATTTTTCTATTATTAAATATTTATACCTAGGTAATATACATTAGGTAAGTATTTAATAATGTGAATCATTTATGTTTATATTTATTTAATACACTCACCTAGGTATATATGTCAACTATTTTAGGTTGAAAAGGTGGTCGGGAGACATACCCGATTACCTTATATAAAAAGGACTCTAGGTCCTCATTTAATATATTCAAGAAATATACCAAGGTGTGCAAATCAAGTGATTTGATTTTATCCTTGGTAAATAGGGTTTTAAGGAGGAGGCGATCTTACTTTGGATGTAAAATAAGTTCTCTTAAGTAAAAGGTTATTTTCAAAGTTTTTTTACCCTATTAGGGTTTTCCACTATAAATACTTTGTGTCACTTGTATTATTTATTTCTGTAAGTATTTCTTTATTTACTTATGTTATGATGTAAAGTTTATTTAAATATTTATTATAACATTATCTAATATGTAATTTGATTAAATCCGTATTTATTAGAATCCTCAAATTCTAACATTAACATGTAGCACCCCATTCACCAATGGTTTAGTACTCCAATACTCTAAAGCTTGAAGGAGATCATCCGTAAAATCATGCTAGTTTCTTATCCGACGGCACAACTCTGAGTGAATGTACCATGCACGCGCGTAGCCTTGTAAAGTGGAGTAAAGCTTATGCACCCATAAAGATGGAGGCAAGGATTTTGCGCCTTCCATCCAAACCTTCTCACATGCCTAGACATGAAACGAGGCGGGTTCCTTCCCATGATAATCTTGTATAGCAGTAGGTGCATTAATTAAGAGAAACCTAACAGAGAACATGCATCTTACCTCGCACCACTCTATAAGGTTATCTTGATGGGTTTCCCAACAATGTGTTGTGGTCCCAAGCAAAGTATAGCTAAGAATACTTCTCCTTTCGATCTCACATCCCTACTAGGTCTCCATTTTTCACGGGAAAAAATCGGGGTGGCTCCCGAGTATAACTTGGTAACTATTTTCCTCCCATGCACAGATCGAGCGTGCCTTTGTTACTCTCTCATCACAAAGCCTCCTAACTACCTTTAAACTAACTCATATGTCTCATGCACCCAATTGTCACATGCCACACTAGTTGTATCACTTATAGATTGGGCGTCTTCCCATTGAATAACACCTTCTTTTATTGGTTGCACAACCTCAGGGTCCCTGATAGTGCACACATAGATTTTGTCTAGGTATTATTTTCCTAAGGGATCAGTATAGGGCACTGAATTTCCATCTGTTAAAGGAGTGATAACACGTTTCTCCTTGTTCTCAAAACTTATATGTACCCCTTATTGAAACGTAAGTCAACATTGTTCTTATAGCACCAAGGTCACCTAAGTAACACTGGAAAATTTTCTCGCCTCAGCAAGCACCAAGACTTGAAGTCTCCAATGAATTTCACCCCTTGGATAGTGATAAAAGCATCCTTTAAAACACCAATGGGCATTGCCTTTGTCTTATTATCCATATACAACACATTTGAACATGACTGTAATGGAGGTCTTCCCATTTGATTCCATGCGTTCGAGGTGAGAACATTAACTTTCACGCTCGTGTCAATCGGAATATTACTTATTAGCCATCCATCAACAATTGCATTCAAGGTAATCTCCTTATCATAGTCAAGGTTGTGAGGAGGTAGATTAGCATGCAAAACTGCCTCTCATGCTCTCCTCCGACACTTGGTACTTTTCCCATTAGCCACTCTCCTAACAGAGGAATGATATTATCCTACCTCAGTATCTTACATACTTCCCTGATTTCATCTATATCCTTATGTGGAGCCTCAACGCTCTTCTTCTAGTCTAACTACCATGATTGCTCCTTTAGGCATTAAATATCTCCTTGTAGGCTTCAAATAACATCCATGGTTTCTGATACACTTATTTTTATGGGTCGGATTAGGATACTTCCCATGCAACACTTATTCTCTTGTAATGAGAGGCCTTTGCTTTGGAATCTCCTTTACGCGTGCAACCTTAGCTCGTGTGGTCACTAGGACATGTTCTAATTCTGAATAACTCACCACCCTTGGCATCCACTATTGATAAACACACTTTACACTCACCATCCCAACACCCTTATCCTTCTGCTGCTTCTGGATCATGTGTTCAAACAATTCAGGCATTCCTCATACTTGTGTTTTTTCCCACACCAAGAGCACTGCAACAAATCGGGACACTCACACTTGTAATGTTCTGTAGATCCATAGTTATAGTAGGTTCCATGAGGGAATTCAATCCTTCCACCCCCGCGATTTCCATGACCTCTAAATCCTCCTCGAAAGCCTCTACCTTGACCTCCTCCATCTGCGCGCCCTTTATAATGATGACCATCATCCTTAGAGCTAATGACAATGCTGGTCTAGTGCACACCAAAATCAATGGCATCATGTATTTGATCAATCAATCTACAATCCTTGGTGTCATGTGTAGTAGATGTGTAAATTTTGCAATAACAAGACACATTCTTATAGATCGCATGCTGCAGTAGCGGACACCTACTTGTATTATGATCTTCGTGGAAAATATCACGATCCCAAAGCATCATTGCGCGTGACTCGATCTTCGAGGAAAACTATCCTTCGTATGCCCTTCTACCTCACAATCTAGTACACCATAACCCATTGCGAGTCTCATGAGACGAGTTCGTAGATAATTTCTCCATTGCTTTGTCATTGCAACAATTTGGCATTTTAGGAACATACTAACTCCTATATCAACACTTCCTACGCCTCATTGCACAAGGAAGCCTCCATGGCCTCACGTGGATATGTGAAAACACCTTGTTAAACGGTGTGATTTTTCCTCTGACGAACCACCGAGCATGTTGCAAAGAGTGAATGTCATAGGGTGAATGTCATAAGATAACTTAGATAGGAGAGTCTTGAAATGTGCATCATACTCCCACACAATCTTTGTCATTCCTTATTGATTTTCCTTCAATGTGCTGATGCTTTTTTGTTCAAAATCAGGTATGTGGAATTCCATCAAAAAGACATTACACAACGCAATGTAATTCACCACCGTCTGGTGTGGGCCATACTTCCTTTACCAACTATGTACGTGCCCTTGCAATGTCATTGCAACCGACTTACTTTCTGCTCCAGGGTAGTGATTCCCTTCGCGCGCCATAGTAACTCACACTGTGTACATGTTTTGCAACATCCTCAATGTCCTTGTAATCGTGTAAGTGAAGCAACATCTCATAAAACACTGTTGATGGTGTTGTGGAACTTGTCCATCGAGATCTAGGACCTTGATTCCCTCTGGTGTTGCCTCCACCATTAGATCCACTAGATCCACTAGTTCCAACTCCTCCAAATCCATCGAGTCCTCCTATCGTAGGTAAGGCCTAATGCGGTTGCGCCATGTGATCCCACCGCCGTGCTATACTACGTGCCGACAGGTTTGTGATAACTAACCGCTCCCATATGTGTTTCTTGTGCCACTCCTAGACATGATACTCAAACCTTGTGATCCCACACCTTGCCCAAATGTTGTGCCAGAAAAAATACCCCCAAACATTGGAAATGATTGTGTAGCCATAGATGTACCAAATGAAAAATTATACCTCCTAGGTGTCGATCGACTACGAATACCAATACCAAATTGATTATTAAAACTTATCTCAAGAATTGGAAAAATATGCACATGGGTATGGTTGCCATGTGGCTTAAGATGCATGCCTACGTATATCCTCCTTTCTTCATATGACGAGATATCTCCAAAATATGAGGGGGTTTCTCTTCCCTACTTACCAAGATGAGGTAGCTTACACTGCGCTTATCGTCCTCTGTGCAAACCTCAAATCCTTCCCGCAATGTTTGCCTCCATAAATCCATCACTCCTGCAGCTTCACACTGTCTTGCCAACTCCCTCTCCTGAGCTTCGTTATACTTGAGCCACCTCTCCTCTCTCTTCATTTATGCCGTAAGGTCTTCCATTCTCTACCACGTCGCCTTCACGTGCCCGTGCCTAGAAAGAGTTTAGCTAGCAATGGGAAAGACTTCCAAACTCAAAGTAATGACCAAGATCTTGATAGCCAGTGGAATAACATGCAAGAACAATCCTCTAGGCTCCCTTAAGAATTCAATCTCAACAATCTTCAGAAAGAATACGTAGAAATAATGTATTCCAAGGTATAACTATTCAACACTCTACTCCACCAGTGATCAACAATACATGTCTAGCTCAGATTGACATCATGCAACCACCGATATTATTCTTGGGTCCAAACACAAGGTCTATAGTACCAACTTGACCTTGATGCATATGCCGATAGCCATTAATACAACTCTCTTTGGGAAACATCATAAAAAGGTCTCATATAACTCATGATACGGTGATCCTCTACCCATTTATATGCATCCAACTCAGGTCTAATGTTAAATATTTGAGAAAACTCATCCTCCATGTTTTTGAGCCACGCTTCGATACTATCCAAGGTTAAGTGCTCCCTCACTACACATTTCTCTCACAATAGGTTCAAAAGAGGTCTCGACAATGCGAAACAAGATGTAGTCATTGTTTTTACCTTCAATACTTATTTCTAACCCAAACCACGCTGACCTATCACCCAACATACGCTAGGCTCTCACTCGAGGCATGTACAGACACCAAGACCCTCCTTTATGCGAGATTTGCAAGAGAGTTCTGCCATTAATGGAGGATTATTTGTAGAAGTAAGTATACATGTGTCTACTTAAAAGGCAAGAACATATAACTAACAAATCTACACATCAATGCATCAAAAAAGGTAAATAAACATTGTATGAAGCACAAAAACTAGATCTGAGTCATGAAAAGCCAAATAACATGAGGGTTTACACCCATAAACAATATGTATAGAATAGATCCATGTATATTGATTTAAAATAGTTTTTAGTAGCCACACTACATTCAAAAGGGTCATCTCAGACCATATACATCAAATGAAAAATATCCAACCCCTCCAAACTAATTTGATCAGATATCCTAACTATGTTTTCCCCATTATAACCCTTGTTATAGACCCCAACACCCATACATATGCTTAATGATATCCTTTACAACCCTCTAGCATCAAGAACTCTAAACCCTAACATCATGAGCTCCAAACCCTTAACATTACCTAACATTTCTACAACACCTTGTTACCCTCCTTATCTTAGCACTCCCATACCCTCTAGCGCCTTCTCACTACCTTCTCCCTTCTCCATGTTTCTATCCAATCATTCCTTTAAATAGGATCAATGTCCACCACCATGAATTCTTTCATGAGAATATCACGTGCCAAGTGTCAATGTGGTCATCCATAGGCAAATTCTTATCCTCTTCGTAAAACCTTCCACTAACTATAATGATGCCTCTAGGATTATTCCCGCATGGAATATCCTTTTCTTGGCCCCCGTGGTTCCAGTTGGCACCTTATCCACTTATCATGCCTAGTCGGGTCATCAAGATTTTCCTCAAGTAACTCCATGATGCCAAATATGGCTAAGTTCATTAAACCCTTGTTCTACCTCTCGTGTCCCCTGGTTTCACTTAAACCCTTCTTAAACCCTCTTATTGCACGCTTTTCACCGAGTTCCCTTCTATTTAGTGGTCTGTTTGTGCACCTCTTGGTAATTAGCCAATATTTAGGGTCCAAGAGTGATGGTGAGGGAGGAACCGAAGGAGAGTTTGTTGTGACAGTGTTCGTAGAGGCGGTGGAGATACATGTGCATCTAGAGGTATTCCTACTCCTAGAGGTGAGGGTGGTGGCAAAGCACGATGTTAGGAGATGTTGACTTTAATACATGATTGTATATGATGTTATAGGTTCTTTGAAGCCCATTTTGACACATTGATTATCCGACATTTGTGATGTATCTTGGACTTTGATGTGTGTGTGTGTGTGTGTGTGTGTGTGTGTGTGTGATGATGGTTTATGATTTATTCTTGTGATTTGATTTGTATATGTTGGATGTTGTATGTTTTTGAAATGTATTGATATTATGGATGTATTTTGATGGATATGATATATGTTAGGATTTATGATTAGACATGTTCCAAATGTGGTCTTTGATATTTGATTGATTTAAATGACTTTAAAAAGTAATCCAATAATTATGCCAAATCAACAATGTAACTAAATAAAATAGAGTGAGAATAGAAAGATAGCCCCACTATGAAATTGGTATATGTGATGGATTTCAAGAAAACTTTTTATACTTGTAGCCTTTCGTATGTTAAATAAAATTATCAATGGGTAGTTATGCAAACTACAATAGGAATGAGAGTTTGGGCAATTGCATTTTACTAGGATAACAAAAGGGATTTGATTGTGTATAGCAAAATGTGGGAGAAAGGGTTCTCCTTTTCAAAAGATTTATAGGAAGTTGATGCCCCAAATTTTATATATTATTTTGAAGCAAACTGATCGATGCAAAAATCTTGCTATAATGGGAAAGCTAATCGATGTGGGAAGCTTTCCTAGATGATCTTGATTTTTGAAGGCTGATCAAAATGAGAATCCTTTTATATGAGTATCCATCCTTCAAGGGTATGATCTAAATTTTGATTTTTGACTGAATGACCATCCTTCAAGGATCGGTCCATAATTTTTAATGGTAGTTGTCCTTCGAGGGAGCAGTCTACTTTTTTTTGATTATTTTTGATAATGATTCATACTATGTGAATATTTGTCCTTCGAGGGATCAATCTATTATAATTTGATATTTGATGAGATAAGCATCCAAATGAATTTTTACATATATTGTTGAGTTGAGGGTAAAAACCCTAATAAAATTTCTTGAGGAGGGGATAAATGTGTTTGCATCCTACATACACATGCCCCATGTCATGGTCTAGATGGATAGGTGAAATGATTTTAAGAAACTTGGGAAAACGAAGGAAATCATTGCAATGATGTGATGGTGTGATAGGATTTAAACCGAACTACTATCATGATAATCCATTATTTAACAATAGAAAGGCCACAAGTGTGAAGCATCCAAGGGTTCTACCTTGGGTTCCCCATCAAGAAAAGCTATACGATACGCTCCTGACCCATACTTATGTGTGATAACATATGGACCAATCCAATTGGGGAAAACATTCCACGTTTACTCCATTCTAATGTAGTAACATTTTGATTCTCTTTGAGTACAAGATCACCAATTTTAAAATCATGTTCTTTGACATGTTTGTTGTATGCTCTATGATTCGTTGTTGATAAACTTGATGATGTTCGAGGGCCACTAGAATTTTTCATCTAACAATTCTAGTTGTGTTAGACTGTCTTGGTAATATTCTTCTTCAGGCTGAAATCTTTGAGGGATACACGTAGTGATGGACTTTTAATTTTCAAGAGTTACAATGGCTTTAGAGCCATAATAAAGTGAGTAGGGTATTGCACATGTAGGTGTGAGATACTAGTTCAATAGGTCCAAAGAGTGAACAAGATTTGGAGGTGCCAATTCTTGCCCATGTCATCTACCATGTTAATGAGGATTTTGTTAAGTGTTTTGTTAGAGGCCTCAACCTATCTCTGTTTGCTTGAGAATGGTATGGTGATGAAAAATAAAGTTTTATGTTGAATGTGTCACGTAGATTCTTAACTTCCTTGGTTTTAAAGGATTTTCCATTATCTATGATGAGCTTATGTGGAATGCCAAAACAACATATGATGTTTTGATATAGGAAGTTGATGATGGGTCTGGCTTTTGTCGAGGTTAAAGGGATAACTTCAACCGATTTAGTGAATTATTCATTGGTGTGATTATGGAATGATGTTGTTGAGATGGCTTTGGATTAATTACACCAATGAGGTCTAACCCCCATTGAGAGAAAGGTCATATGTCATGAGTGGGTTGTAATGCTTTACTAGGAACGTGGATGAGATTTGAATGGAGTTGGCATTTAACATATTAATTTACGTATGAACAACAATATTCAATGATAGTAGACCAGTAATACCCCAGCCGTATGACGTGTTTAGTGATGGCATTGCCACTAAAGTGACCACCAAAAATGCCATCATGGACCTCTTCGATTTCTCTGGTTAATTCATGTGATTTAAGACATCGTAGTAGTATACCATCAAAACTACATTTGTAAAGGATGCCCCCTATGATAACAAAGCGAGTGACGTGTTGGAGGAATGCTCGTTTAACAGACTATGATAAATATGATGGGAATTTACATTTGGTGAGATAATCATATATTTGTGTGTACATTGATGGAAGGTGGTTCATTTTGATGTGAAGGATGATCCAAGCATTGAATAACTACAAACATTTTGGTTTTATCCTTTGATTTTTATATTTCAAAAGGGACGAGGGATCCGAGGGATGCCATAGTATCTACAAATCTATTAGAAGAACGTGGAATGGTGTAATGATCAAATGTGCCAAGGATAAAGTCAATGTCAACTTTATATTTTTGAAGGATTTTGTTTTTACATTGATATTCTCCTTTAACTTGACTAATGACGTGTTGTGAATCTCCTTAGATTTCCAGGAAGTGGGAACCTAGGAGAATGGCGGCATTTAGACCCATGATTAAGGCTTCGTATTCTACCATGTTGTTAGTAAACTCGAAGTTAAGTTTGAACAATAATGGAAGTAGAATTCCCTAGGGTGGTATGATAAAAATATAGATCCTCCCTCTTCTTGGCATTTAACACCGTCAAAGAAGAGAATCATTTTAATAAGGATGGAATCAGATTTGTCAATATCAGATTCAATGATGTTGTTGATGGATTTGTTAGGAAAATGTTCGTGAGGTATTTGATTATCTAAAAGGGTGCATTGGAAAGATGATATGAAAATTTTTGACCCTTAATAAACTTCGAGATATGATTTCGAGTTCAAATTCAGTCATGAGGATAAGCCATCGAGTTATGCAATCATTATGGTAAGGTTTAGCGTGCATGGCCTTAAGCGGGTTAAAAATGGCGACGACATATGTCTTGTGATTGAGAAGATAATGTCTCGAGTTAGGAGGTGGAAAAATACAATGCTCAACATATTTTTTTGGCTTCGATGTAGCGTGTTTCATATTCGTGGAGTGTGAGGCTAATGTAATTAATGACCTATTCATGACCTTGATTATCACGATGGACAAGCATAGCTCTAAGAGCATGTTCTAAATTGGATATGTATAGATAGAAAGGCTCCCTTCACAAGGTGGAGCAAGCACAAGTGGTGATAATAGGTATTGTTTGATTTCGTTGAAGGATTTATGGCAATAAAAATCCCAACAAAATTCTATGTCCTTGTGAAGGAGATGGTGAAACGGTTGAAAACGGTCAGAGAGCTGTGATATGAAATGTTGAATGAACTGTAATTTACCTTGAAGGCTACATAGTTTCCTGAGATTGGATGGAGGAGGCATTTCAATGATTTCTTTATCTTTTTTTGGGTAAAATTCAATGCCTCGAGATGGATATGATAAGCCCCAAAAGTTTTCCAAGAAGGACACCAAAAACACACTTTGCAAGATTAAGGCGAAGACAAAACATGATGAGGCGAGTGAAGATTGATTCAAGGACATCAAGACAATTTTTGTGTGATTTGGATTTTTCTAGGAGATCATCAATGTAGTCTTTGACAATTTTGTGGATGAGATTGTGGAAAATATGTCATGGCGTGTTGATATGTAGCCCATGCATTTTTAAGATCAAAGGGCATGCCGCGATAGCAGAAGGCTCCCAGGGGGTAATAAAAGAAAATTTTGTGTTGATCATTGGGAGAAATGAGGATTTGATTATAACCAGAGAATCCATCCATGAGGGAAAGCATTTCATGGCTGGCTATTAGGTTGACGGGATGATCTATGTTTGGGAGAGGGAAATCATCTTTCAGATAAGTGAGATTGAGATCCTTGAAGTCTGTGAAAATGCATATTTTACTTAAGGCTTTGGTTATGGGGAAAAAATTTGAAACCCATTATGTATAGTCAATGGATATGATGAAGTTAATGGATAAGAGGCATTGCAACTCTTCCTTAAAAAGGAGAGCTATACGGGGATGCATTTTATAGAGTTTCTGTTTGACTAGCTTAGCATTGGGATACATGATTATGTTGTGTATGACGATGTTAGAATCGATTATGGGAATATCACTATATGACCAAGTGAAGGCTTGGTGATATTTTTTTAGTAATGCAATGAAATCATTATGCTCTTGTGGAGTCAAGGATTGACCTACCTTAAGTATGAGAGGATCTGTGGTGCACCTAAGTTAACGTCGAGGGTGGATTATATAAGGAGCGTTGGTGTGTCGGATGGTAGGGGTTTTGAAGGAAACAATCTTTGACTCCCATATAGGAAAGGATTTCCGGTCGCCCTAACACCTGGAGGATATCTAAGGTAGGTGAATCTTCTTCAACCATTTTTGGCCAAACAAGAGGTAACAATTTAATGGAGTGATTGGATTAATAAGTAAGTGGCCCTAAATATATAACATTGATTAAAAATAAATATTAGTGGGATGGGTAAAATGTCTTCTCGTGTCCATGGGATCTTCGGGGTTTGTTCACGATCTTTGGTTCTAATTCGAAATAGTTAGGGATGTGACAAGTTTAGAGGTAGTGGCTTCACAAATCTTGGAGGTGAATATTTTATAACCTAATCCTCTTTTCTCATGAGCTTTAAGGGAATGCATGCTAGGTTTATCATGGGTTCCTTGTTCATAACGCTCGAGGCCAAAACCTCTCCATGTAAAACAATGAAGATACATGCGAGAAAAGTTGGGATTGTCAAGGGATTTGAAAATTAACGTGAATGGCATGGCACAAAGTGTGGATTGATGGCTTGAGATGGAAGGTTATTGAATCACCCATAGAAAAGGTTTGTTTTGAGATAAGTAGGACCATAGGAAATAACATCTCCTACGTTTGGGTCATACATGGGTTTCTTGTCAAGGAGGCCATATGTTTTAGGTGAAGGGATGGAGTTAATCACGAGAATTCGATATTCCCTTAGCATAAGGCATTTTATCCCATCATTAAGAGAGGAATCATCTGGTAACTTAGAAGATAGATGCACTATTGGATGCTTCATTAGATGGCTCAAGTGCAAATTTAGGTACAAGGATGTTCATTAGGTGGTACATATGGTAGCGAAAGAAAACTAATTTGGATAAGTGGGGATAGTGAAAGTCCGATCCTCATGTTCATATTTGAGACAAAAATGGAGGGTGGAAGGAACACAACTCATGGTACACATCCGTGGTCATCCTAATAATATGTTGTATTAGAAGTATCCTTCTATAATGTAGAAGAGTTAGGTAGGGTTTTGACGCCGAATTTAAGTAGAAGTATGACTAGTTCCTAATGTGGGTGTGATAGTGTCGTTGAAGGATCTTAATAGAACCGGAGTTTGTGCGGCGATGGTATTAGCTAACTTGAGTTGGTCAAAAGTGAGGGATGATATGTTATTGATGGAAAAACCACTATCAATCATGACCCTCTTAATTGAGATGTCATTAATCTGAGAAGTGATGAATAGTGGTAGGTCATGATCCTTTGGTCTAAGAGAGGGAATTTCAGACGGTTCGAAAGATATAGAGGTGTATAATCCGAGAGCACTCACGAATTTTGTGAATGAAATTGGAGCATTGGCAGGCATAATGATGGATTGAAGGGATTTTATCACGGTATGATTGTGAAAAGAAAATGTTTGAACTAACTCGTAGAGTGACATCCGGATAGGAAATTGGTGTAATTGTTTGATAATGTCTTTTTGTATTACGGTGAAAGGGGATGTTTCTACTTGTATAAAAACTTTGGCTTTTGATGGCGGCATTTGATTAGAATCTTCAGGAGCCAAGGAAATGGACACCTTAGGCTTACCAGATGGAGTTGATAGTTCAGAAGGTTGAGGTATAACGACGAAGGTTTTACCTTTCTTAGGCTTTGATGTTTCTTTGTCGTAATTTTGCGAATGGGTGGTGATGTGTACATTATCAACTCGATGACAAGATGCTATAAAGATAGATTTTTATGTTTTGATGATGATGATATTGATGTTGATGTTGGTGTTGTGTTTGATTGAGAAGGAAGAAAGAGAGGACTACTAAGTTCCTGTAATTTAAAATGAAAGGCTCTACAATTTTCTATGGAGTGGCCACGTATCCTGTGGTAATCACAAAAAACATTGAAGTCATACTAGGCAAGGCTTCCATCCGTGATGATCCAATGGATTATGAGGTGGTAGTGTAATAAGTGATCATTGCAGGAGGTCTTATAATATGGAGGTGTAATGCCCTTTAGGTGTAGATGAAAATGGGGATAAGGCCACGTCTATATTTCTCTCAGGAGGGAGTAATGATTTTTTTGTCACAGGTTGTTTATTTGTTGGTCATGGGGGATTTTTAGATGTCGTGGCGAATGGTGGATGAGGAGCCTGTATAGGTGGTCGTTGGTGCAAATAGTCAAATTGTGTGACATGTGAGAGTGAAGGACTAGGTACGGGTGGTCGCTAGTGAGGATAGTTGAGCTATGCAACATGTGGGGGTGAGGGACCCCATATGGGTGACTGTTGGTGTGGATATTTGGTTTGTGTAAAAGGTGCAGATATGGACTTACTATAGGGGTTTGATTGGGAAAGTTTGATCCTGTAATAATGGAGTGATTAACAGGTATAAGGGAGCAAGGTCCACACAAAGGACCCTGATCCATAAAAACATATTGAGGACTTTAAAAGACTTGAACAACACCCTTCTTATGAGGTGTTTTGGTAACTTTGGATGAACTAGGTGTGGTTGATGAGGATGGTATGAAGGATGCAATTTTTCTAAGGTGGTGGGTATTTTGGTTTATTTTTGGATATGGTTTTGGGTGTAGTAAAGGATGTGAGTATCGGTTTGGTAGTGGTGTGTGATGAAGGCGTAGGAATAGTTTTAGTAACATTCTTAATGGGCGAAGGTTTAACAAATTTGAGCTCATTGGATTCTCGTGTTGATTCGTAGATGTTGATCTCTGTTAAGTGACGAGGATGCATGAAAGGTTTTAGTGATGCTTTCAACGGATGAATGCTCCATACCTAGTGATGCTCTCAACATATATCATATCCATCAACAACCCGAGGTGTTGATGGATATGATATATGTTAGGATGTCCGATTAGAAATGTTCTAAACATGGTATTTGATATTTGATTGATTTAAATGACTTTAAAAAGTTATCCAACAATTATGCCAAATAATTAATGTAAAAATAGAGTGAGAATGGAAAGACAACCCCACTATGAAATTGGTATATGTGATGGATTTCGAAAAACACTTTTGTACTTATTGATTTTTAGATGTTAAATAAAATTATCAATGGGTAGTTATGTAAAATATGGTAGGAATAGGATTTTGGGAAATTTTATTTTACTAGGATGACAAAAGGGATTTTTATGTGTATAGGACAATGTGGGAGAAAGGGTTCTCCTTTTCAATGGATTTATAATAAGTTGATGCCCCAAATTTTATATATTATTTTAAAGCAAAGTGATTGATGTGAAAAGTTTGCTATAATGGGAAAGCTGATTGATGTGGGAAGCTTTCCTGGATGCTCTTGATTTTTGAAGGCTGATAAAAAAGGGAAGCCTTTTATATGAGTAGCCATCCTTTGAGGGTATGGTCTACATTTTGATTTTTGAGTGAATGACCATCCTTCAAGGGATCAGTCCATAATTTTGATGGGTAGTTGTCCTTCTAATTTTTTTCGATATTTTTTTGATAATGATTTATACTCTGTGAATAGTTGTCCTTCGAGGGATCATTCTATTATAATTTGATTTTGATAAGATAATCATCCAAATGAATTTTTACATATATTATCGAAGTGAGGAAAAAACCCTAATAAAATGTCCTGAGGAGGGGATAAACATGTATGCGTTCTACATACACATGCCCCATGTCATGGTCTGGATGGATAGGAGAAATTATTTTAAGAAACTTGTGCAAAGGAAGGAAATCACTGTAATGATGTGATGGTGTGATAGGATTTGAATCAAACTATTGTCATGATAATCCATTATTTAATAGTAGAAAGGCCACAAGTGTGAAGCATTCAAGGGTTCTACCTTAGGTTCCCTGTCAAGAGAGGTGGGATGATACACTCGACCAATACTTATGTGTGATAACATATGGACCAATCCAATTGGGGAAAACATTATAGGTTTACTCCATTCTAATGTAGTAACATTTTGATTCTCTTTGAGTAAAAGATCACCAATTTTAAAATCATGTTATTTTAAATGATTGTTGCATGCTCTCTACCGATTCGTTATTGATAAACTTGATGATGTTCGAGGGCCGCTCGACATTTTTCATCTAACAATTCTAGTTGTGCTAGATGGTCTTGGTGATATTATACGTCAGGTATGAAATCTTTGAGGGATACATGTAGTGATGGAATTTTAATTTCAAGAGTTACAATGTTGTCGAGCCATAATCAAGTGAGTAGGGTGTTGCACATGTAGGTGTGCGGATGCTAGTTTGATAGGCCCAAAGAGTGAATAAGATTTGGAGATGCCAGTTCTATCCATGTCATCTACCATCTTCATGAGGATTTTGTTAAGTGTTTTGTTAGAGACCTCAACCTGTTCGTCTACTTGAGAATAGTATGGTGATGAAAAACTAAGTTTGATGTTGAATGTGTCATAGAGCTTTTTAACTTCCTTATTTTTAAAGGATTTTCCATTTTCTTGTGATGAGCTTACGTGGAATGCCAAAACAACATATAATGTTTTGATATATGAAGTTGATGATGGGTCTAGATTTTGTCGAGGTTAAAGGGATAACTTCAACCCATTTAGTGAAATATTCAGTTGCTGTGATTATGGAATGATGTTGTTGAGATGATTTTGGATTAATTGTGCCAATGAGGTCTAACCCCCATTGAGAGAAAGGCCATAGGTCTGAGTGGGTTTTAATGCTTGGATAAAGATGTGGATGAGATCTGAATGGAGTTAGAATTTAACACATTAATTTATGTATACACAATAATATTTAGCGATAGTAGGCTAGTAATACCCTATCCGTATGATGCATTTAGTGATGGCATTACCACTAAAGTGACCACACAAATGCCATCATGGACTATTCGATTGCTCTGGTTGATTCATGTGATTTAAGACACCGTAGTAGTATACCTTCAAAACTATGTTTGTAAAGGATTCCCCTATGATAACAAAGTGAGTGATACGTTGGAGGAATGATCATTTAGTAGACTCGTGATAAATGTGATTGGAATTTACATTCGACGAGATAATCATATATTTTTGTGTACCATAGATCCGATGGATTGTTGTCAATGATATTGATGGAAGGAGGCTCATTTTGATGTGAAGGATGATCCAAGCATTGAACAACTATAGACATTTTGGTTTAACCTTCGATTTTTCTATTTCAAAAGGGATGAGAGATTCGAGGGATGCCATAGTATCTGTAAATCTATTAGAAGACCGTGGAATGGCTTAAATGGTGTAATGATTGGACGCTACGAGGAGAAATTCAACAACTTTATATTTTTGAAGGATTTTATTTTTACATTGATATTTTCCTTTCACTTGACTAATGAAAAGTTGTGAATCTTTGTAGATTTCAGGATGTGGGCACCTATGAGAATGGAAATATTTAGACCCTGTGATTAAGGCTTCATATTACGCCATGTTGTTATTACACTCGAAGTTAAGTTTAAACGATAATGGAAGTGGAATGCCCTAGGGCGGTATGATAAAAACTCTAACTCCTCCCCTTATTAGCATTTAGCACCATCAAAGAAGAGGGTAATTTTAATGGGGACAAAATCAGATTCGCCGATATCAGATTTGTCGATGTTGTTGATGGATTCGTCAAGAAAATGTTCATGAAGTATTTGATTATCCGAAAGGGGTGCATTGGCGAGCTAATTTACAATGGTTTGACCTTTAATAGACTTTTGGGATATGATTTCAAGGTCAAATTCAGTCATGAGCATAAGCTATCGGGTTATGCAATCATTAGGGAAAGGTTTAGCGAGCATGGCCTTAAGTGGGTTAAAAGCTGGTGATGACATATGTCTTGTGATTGATAAGATAATGTTTGAGTTTGGAGGTGAAAAAATAAAACACACAACATGTTTTTTGGCTTTGGTGTAGCGTGTTTCATATTCATGGAGTGTGTGACTAATGTAATATATGACCTGTTCACCACCTTGATTATCACGATGGACAAGCATAGATCTTAGAACATGTTCAAGTGGATATGTATAGATAGAAAGCATCCCCTTCACGAAGTGGAGTAAGCACGGAGTGGTGATAATAGGTATTGTTTGATTTCATCAAAGGATTTCTAGTAATTAAAATCCTAACAAAATTCTATGTCATTGCGAAGGAGATTGTGAAACTTGATTGACAATGGTCAAAGATCTATGATATGTAACATAAAATGGTGTAATTTACCTTCAAGGCTACGAATCGCTTAAGATTGGATGGAGGAGGCATTTCAATGATTTCTTTGACTTTTGCTGGGTCAAATTGAATGCCTTGGATGGATATGATGAACCCCAAAAGTTTTCCGTTAAGGAAACCAAAAACACACTTTGCAGGATTAAGGTGAAGATAAAACTGGATGAGGCGAGTGAATATTGATTCAAGGACATCAAGATGGTTTTTGCATGATTTGGATTTTCCTAGAAGATCATACACATAGTCTTCGAAAATTTTGTGGATGAGATCATGGAAAATGTATGTCATGGCACGTTGATACGTATCCCCTACATTTTTAAGACCAAAGGGCATGACACAATAGCAGAAGGTTCCCCAAGGGGTAATAAAAGAATTTTTTTGTTGATCATCGGGAGTGATGAGGATTTTATTATAACCAGAGAATCCATCCATGAGGGAAAGCATTTTTTTGCTAGATGTTAGGTTGACAAGCTGATATATGTTTGGGAGAGGGAAATCATCTTTTAGATAAGTGAGATTAAGATCCCTGAAGTCTATGCAGATGCGTATTTTACCTAAGGCTTTGGTTATGGGGACAACATTGGAAACCCATTGTGGATAGTCAATGGGTATGATGAAGTTAGCGGATAAGAGGTATTGTAACTCTTCCTTAACAAGAAGAGCTATACTGAGGATGCATTTTATGAAGTTTTTGTTTGATTGGCTTAACATTGGGATACATGACTATGTTGTGTATGATGATGTTAGAATCGATTATGGGCATATCACTATATGACTAGGTGAAGGCTTGGTGATATTTTGTTAGGAACACAGTGAAATCATTAAGCTCTTGTGGACTTAAGGATTGACCTACCTTAAGTATACAAGGATCTTGTGGGGTACGTAAGTTAACTTCAAGGGTTGATTCATTAAGGAGCATTGGTGTGTCAGATGGTAGTGATTTTTAATGGAGTGATTAGATTGATAAGTAAGCGGCCCTAAAGATATAAAATTGATTAAAAAGAGTTTGGTGGGATGGGTATAGTGTCATTTGTGTCCATGAGATCTTTGGCGTTTGTTGACGATGTTGGTTCTAGTTCGAAATAATTTGGGATGTAACAAGTTTAGAGGTAGTGGATTTGCACATCTCAGAGGTGAATATTTTATAAACTAGTCTCGATTTTCTCATGAGATTTAAGGGAACACATGACGGAGTTGATCATGGATTTCTTGTTCATGACACTGAGGAAAAAACCTCTCCATGCACATTGATGAAGATACAAATGGGCGAAGTTGGGATTGTCAAGGGATTTGAAGTTTAACATGAATACCATGACATAGTGTGGATTGATGGCTTGAGATGGAGGGTTATCAAATCCCGCATAGAAAAGTTTTGTTTTGAGATAAGCTGGACCATAGGAAATAACATTTCCTACATTTGGGTCATACATGGGTTGTTTATCAGGGTGGCCATATGTTTTAGGTGAAGGAATGGAGGTAAGCATGAGAAGTCGATATTCCCGAGTGTAAGGTGTTTTAACGCATCATCAAGAGAGGAATCATTTTGTAATTTAGAAGAAGGAATCTATGTGTTATTGGATGCTTCATCAATTGGATCAAGTGTGGATTTAGGTAAAACAACGTCATTTGGGAGGTACATCATGTAGCAGAACAATAACGGATTTGGATCGCTGGGGACAATGAAATTATGACCCTCATGTTCATATTTGAGATAACGATGGAGGGTGGAAGGAACACAAAACATGGTACATATCTAAGGCGTCCTAATAACATGTTGTATTGGAACTCTCCTAAAATGTAGAAGAGTTTAGGTAGGGTTTTGACGTTGAATTTAAGAGGAAGTATGAAAATGCCTAATGTGGGTGCGATAGTGTCGTTGAAGGATTGTAATAAAACTAGAGTTTGAGTGATGACGGTATTGGGTAATTTGAGTTGGTCGAAAACGAGGGATGATATGATATTGATGGCAACACCACTATCAATCATGACCCTCTTAATGGAGATGTCATTAATAGTGAGTGGTAATGAATGGTGGTAGGTCATGATCCTATGGTTCGAGATAGGGAACTTTGACAGTTCAAAAGATATAAAGGTGGATGCTTTGAGAGTACCCAAAAATTTTGTGAATGGAATTGGATCATTGGTGAGCACAATGATGGATTGAAGGGCTTCTATCATGGCCAATTTTTAAAAATGTGATGTTTAAACTAAATCGTAGAGTGACATCCGGAAAAAAGATTGGTGCAATTGTTTGATAATGAATTTCTAAATTGTGGTGAAAGGGGATGTTGGTGCTTGTATGGAAACTTTGGGGTTTTATGGTGGCGTTTGATTAGACTCTTTAAGAGCCAAGGAAATAGACACCTTAGGCTTGATAGATGGAGTGATAGTTCGGGAGGTGGAGGTGTAACGATGGAGGTTTTATCTTTCTTAGGTTCTGATGTTTCTTTGTTGTAATTTTGTGAATGGGTGATGATGTGTACAATATTGAATCGATGACTAGATGCTTTAAAGATAGAATTTTCATGTTTTGATGAAGATGACATTGATGTTGATGTTGGTGTTGTGTTTGATTGAGAAGGAAGAAATAATGAGACTTCCAAGTTCCGTACTTTCATATAAAAGGCTCTATAATTTTCTATGGAGTGGCCATGTGTCCTATGGTAATCACAAAAACATTGAAGTCATATCGGGAAAGCTTCCATACACGATGATCTGATGGCTTAGGAGGTGGTAGTGTAATAAGTGATCACTAAAGGAGGTCTTCTAATATGGTGGTGTAACACCCTTTAGGTGTAGATGTAAATGGGGATAAGGTTGTGTCTATATTTCTCTTAGGAGGAAGTAAGATGGTTTGCTTTGTCACAAGTTGCATATTTGTTGGTTGTGGGGGCTTTCTAGACGTCACGGTGAATGGTGGATGAGGAGCCTGTATAGGTGGTTATTGGTGCAAATAGTCAGATTGTGTGACATGTGAGAGCGAAGGACCGGGTATATGTGGCCCTTTGGTGAGGATAGTTAAGATGTGAAAAATGTGGGCGTGAGGGACCCTTTAAGGGTGAATGTTGGTGGGGATAGTTGGGATGTGTAAAAGGTGTAGGATATGGACTTAATGTAGGGGTTTGATTGGGAATGTTTCATCTTATAATAATGGGGTGATTAATAAGTATAAGGGAGTGAGGTCTCGCAAAGGACTCTAATCCGAAAAAACACATTGAGGATTTTTAAAGGCCCGAATAACACCCTACTTATGAGGTGTTTTGGTAGCTTTGGATGAACTAGGTGTTGTTGATAAGGAAGCCACATAAGGGTCTTTTTTTTCTAAGGTGGTGGGTATTTTGGTTGTTTTTTAGATATGGTTTTGGGTGTAGTAGAGGATGTGAGTATGGTTTTGGTAGTGGTGTGTGACGAAGGCATAGAAATAGTTTTAGTAAAATTCTTAATGGGTGAAGGTTAATCAAGTTTGAGCTCGTTAGATTTTGGTGTTTATTCGCATGTGTTGAGTTGGTAAGTGACGAGGATGCATGAAATGTTTTAGTAATGATATCAATAGATGGAGGCTCTATAGTCATAATTTAAGGCTCATTGGATGTTGGTGTTGATTCTGCAGATTTAGTTTCGATAAGTGATAAGGTGGATTGAGGGATAAGCTCAATTTTTGTTATTGTATTGATGGTGTGGACAACATTCGTTTATGGTTGATTGGAGGATGAAGGGTGATTAGGAAAAGGTTTCTTAAATATGTCAATATTTTGATTTGGGGTGCATTTGGATTGTCTAAGTGGAGGTCACCCTTGTTGATCAAATCTTGAAGTACATTGCATGGAATGTATGACACCTTTTGATGTCATGTCCATTGACCCTATGGTATTTACAATAGTCATTATCTCGGTACCAAATGGGTTTAGATATTGATATGTCAATGGGTTAGATGGGAGGGAGAGATCATGTTGGAGGCAAGTAGTTTGTCAAAAACTACACTATAAGTCTCTCCTATGGGTGTGTAGTTTCGTTGTTGATGGGGATGCTCGACGACATGTTTTTCCTTGGGAGTGGATTTGACTATGACGGCATTGGTAGTTGTTTTTGACTTATCAGACTAGATGTTGACTTGGATGGGAACTCAACTTTTGGTTTCTTAGGATGAAGCTTTACCCATCCATATTCTAGAGCTCATAATTCTAGTTTACGGGCCATGGTAAAATCCTCATCAAAATTTTGAAACGGTTTGATTTGTAAGGCGGATGAGATGTGTTTAGCGCATGCACAACAAAAGACCTTGATTAAATCTGTTTTTGGTAATATAAATGATAGTTGATTAGTCACACCCCTCCAACACATGAAAAAGTAAGCGATGGATTCATCTTTGAATTGTCTGATGGCATATAGGTCATTGATAGTGATTTTGTGGGCTATGTTTATGGAAAAATGGTCTAAGAAAAGTTGGGCAAGCTACGCAAAGGAGAATAGGGAATGTTGTGAAATGTTGTTGTACCAATCTAAGGTAGGACTGAAAAGGGACATGTGGAAGGTCCTCAACATTAGGTATTGATCATGGGATATGAGATAGCATGTGTGACAAAAGGCGTGGGTATGCTTTGTTGGGGATCTTCCTTGCCATAGAAATTTATAAACTTAGGAAGTTTCCAGTGAGGCGGATAGGGTTTATATGGTACTAAAGGATGAATGGGCTCATTGAAAATTTGATCATAAGAGAGCACATTCTTGGATGAGGATGAAGAAACTTTGAGACTAGATATGCAGTTTAAAAGGGATTGGAGAAGATCAATTTGTGTTTGTTGTTACGAGGATGAGCCAGAGTTGGAATAAGGACATGACGTGTTGTGAGTATGTCTTATATTGTTGAGGAATGCCTTGCTGGTAGTGAATGTTTTGTTAGGGGATGTTCATTGATTCAAGGAATTATGTTGATAAAAGTTATTCTGTTGAGGGATATGGTATTGTGGAATATTTTGTTGAGGTGTGTATTCTTGAGGTATGCTATATTGAGGTAGGTTTTTGAGGTACACATTGATTCTATGTTGTGGAATGTTTTGATGGGATGATAAACCTTGTTCTAAAGCTATAGGCTATAAGTTTGTATGTATTGATATTGTAATGGTATATATGTATAAGTGAGTGGCTGTGAATATGTAGGTGTTTCTTTGGGAGTACATGGTAGAGGAGGAAAGAGATGGTGCTTGTTGTTGAACACTTTGCTGTGGGATACTGTATTGTGAGATGTTTTGTAGGGGTGTGGATTTTGGAATGGAGATCAGTGGTTGTGAAGGTTGTGGTATCTATTGTGAAATAAGATGTGTGCTGGTAATGACATTGGTATTGGCCAATGGTGTAGTTGTAGAAATGAACATAGTGATGTTTTGAATGGGACTAGTAACCTGTTGGGAGCATATAATAGTAGAAAAAGCCACGGAACCCAATGGAGATGTTTGTACTGTGAGGATACGAGGAGGAGTAGATGAAGAAGGTGGTACTACTTAGAGGACATGTAGAAGGACTTGGTGAAGATGTGGATTGATGAGTAGATGTCTTTTGTGATGAAATCATGTGGAGATCATAAATGGGGACTGAAGAGACCTCAAATGCTTTGGGTAGATTATTGTTTGGTGTAATTGTGTTGGTGTGTAAATGGTTGCATTTGAACATAGGTGCTAAGTAGGCATTTAGGGAAATAGGGTTTGAGTCTAACATTTCTTCAACGACACAGTCTTCCCTATTATAGAAGGGAGGTTCAGATGCTCTAGGAGAAAATACATGTTTTTATTCTGGTGTATGAGAAATTTGACCATGATATCGATATGGGGAATGAAAGGGTTGTTGTTCTATTTCATTGTTATAGTTGACCCTTAATTCACTCCAAGTTTGTTGGGTGTCAGAAAAGGGATTGGATGTAACTGTTTGATAATATGGGATTTGTTGTTGTGTTGGTGTCAAAAGTGTTGTAGTGTAAAATGGGACATGTTGTTGAAATGTAGGGGGTGGAGTAGACATGTTTTCAGAAGTTTGGTTATGAGCTTGTTGTCTAGTAAGTACCATGATAAACAAACACACAAACACCTAGAAAATGAAAAATAACTAATTGGGTTGATTTACAAACAACAAGAAAATGCAAAAATATTTTTTTGTATTTATCTTGATTAATTATGAAAAAATGAAATGTGTAAGATGGTTAACGAGGGTCCTAGGAAGTGGTAAGCTATGGATGGTTTCAGGTTTTTTAAAGGGTGGATTCCTCGATATACTCGAAGGTACATGTGAGGCCCAACTCTGTACTCCTACCGGTACATGCATGTATATGGGGCCTACCCCCTCACTTCATGGTCCCCTGTTGTGATAAGGGAGTCGGGTGTTGAGCTGATATATATCTTGTGAGACAAGAGATTATACTCATCTAGAATACTAAGCCGTTTCCTTGTTGGGTGATGAAATCCCAATCAGTTTCACTTGGGTTGGAGTTGTTTGAATACATTTTTATTTGATAGTGATTTGGTTGTGTGTGAGGGAAAAATAAGTGAATGCAATGAATTTACTTCCTAATTAAAACTAGATGATCAAGAAGTATGAGATGGTTCATTTTAAAACCCAAAATGAAATGTTTATTTTTGATGAGAGAAAACAAACAAAAATTCAAAACTGAAAGTAAAGGAAATATTTTAGGACTTATAGTGAGAGTGCTCCTTTTTTTTATAGATTTTTAGAAATATTAAAGTGAAAGTAGTAAATCTACCAGATGAATTTCCAAAAAAACAAGTGCCCCATGAACTAGATTAGAGAAAACATAGAACATAAAACAATAGATTGTGAAACAATGATAAAAAAAATAAAAACACATTCCAATTGTTGGCGATTGTACCTAATGCAGTGATTAGCCTAATTGTAGAGCGATTAAAGACAATGAATATTTTATTGATAAAGTGAAACAAAAGAATAAGGGACAAGGGTCCTACCAAGCGTGCGAGAATGTTGAATGTTGTTTTACATTGGGGGTTTTCTTGACGTGTCAAGAGGGGTAAAATTATCTCAACCTTAGTATGGATGAGGTTTTTAGGATACTCACGAGATGTGATGGATGTTTTTACGCTCCATGAAGAATGTACTAGACTTATTTTCCTATAAGTAATCCTGCAAATCAAAAACACTTACAAAAATAGAGTTAGTAAAATAAGATGGGAAGGCTTCTTGAAAAAAGGCTAATTCCCGAGAAGTCAAGAGACTCCTTATGGTGGATATCAACTTGCTTTTAAGACAATTAAGCTTTATTGATGATAATTTGAAGTACAATATGATAAATGGAAAATGTGATTAACTGTTATCACTTATTTAGGTGATTACATACATAAGATGATAATAATGAAATGAAAACAACAAGACTAGAATGAAAGTTAGAATCTAGGTTAGAATCTATGTTTTCTAAGAAATTTGAGCCTACATAAGAAAACATGTTAAGTCCTCATCTTCTGTGAAGTAAGAATCAGGATCTGAGATGTAGTCCTCAAAAAGAAGTAAGAGATCTTTCTTCTATGTCATGTAGGTGTGAAAGATCAAAATCAGTGTCTGGAAGGTTGATGTTGCTTTTCGATGTCGATTCGATGATGAAGTGTGGTTGTCCTCCTCTGGTATGTCTAGGCCTACTTCATAGTTGTACTCAAATGATGCGAGGTCAGCTTGGATCCTTGGACCTCATAGTATGCCTCCCAGAATTCCTCAGTTTCTTCATGAATGCATTGAGTTGATATAAATATTGCCTCCAAATGGTCAAGGGGTGCAGTGTGGATAACACAGAGTTCTAAGTCATGTAAAAATCATATTGTTCCTAGTGTAAGGGGTGACAGATGATTGGGAGTGAATCAATGTTGGTAATGGGATAACTGTCACCTCCTATGGCCATCTAATAACATCCATTCTTGGAAACATGTTAGAAAAATGATAAAAATAGAAAGATTGTTAGGAAGATTGGAAGAAATGTATGAAAAAAATATTATATAAAGGAATGTTAGTGATCAAAGCTAATCACATGCGTGATTACTATGAATTCTAACATACTACCAAAACAATAGTTTAACTTAATTATTTGCAATTTTGAGGACTTATAAAGCTTAAACGAGACTCAGTAATGAACAGATGAGAAAAGTTACTTAAAAATGGAAATAAAATTTAGTGAAAATAAGTTCTCACCTTGGATGATTGAACAGATTGAATGGTAGATAGGTGAAAATGGCTTGATGATGTCTTGATAATGATGATGATGATGTTGATCATGTTGATGCAGCATAATGATAGTAATGCTCTATTGAAAAGGATTGATCTCTGAAATGCTCATGGATGGGCATAATTCCCTATAAAATCCAAAAATCCTCCCCCAAAGAGGCTGAGAAACTTGTTTATATAGATCACCAATGATCGAGATAATCGTTAGAGATTTTGGAAAATTTGAGTTAGGGGATAAAAGGAGTGATTTTCTTGCCATTTTGATCTTGATTTGGAGGGATTTTGAAGGAGGTTGAGATATTAAGAGGGATGAGCTTGGATTAGGACTAGGTTAGTTAGGATAAATGTAGAGGTATTTTTAGAAGGTTTCCAAAGTTAACTTAGTTCTAACTAGTTAGGGGTGGGAAGTAGTTATAGGGATAAGTTAGAGGTAGTTAGGTTATATTTATGGAAGGTTTCTAAACTAACTAGTTACAACTAGTGAGTGTAGGTAAGTTGACATGGTGAGGAGGGTGAGGGTGTGTTTTAATTAATTTAATTAATTATTTCATGAATGGAGATGTGGTGGTGTAAATATTAAATTAATTAATTGAAGGGTAACCTAGATCATGGAGTGTCGTAAGTGGCACATTGTTAACTATTAACGATTGATAATGGGTTTGGATAATGAAGGTGAGAGAGTGTAGATTTTTGGTGTCTACATTTTCCCTTTTTGTTTGGCAATTTTTAGCAAATCGTTAGACAAAAATAATGAGAAGGTTTTTCTTGTATGGGTGATTCTACTGCAATGCAATATAGTGAACACCAATGTGCTTTGTTTCAAAGGCTTCCCTAATCGAAGGGGTACAAAATAGGTTACCAGAGAATCAATTGATAGAGTGGCCAAAGGGCTTCGATGCCTGTGGACATATGATCCTCATTGGGTAAATTGACAAATGGGAAAACCAAGTGATGGGGGCCAAAGGGCTCATCTCCCATAGATGAATGGTAAATCCCAATGTTGATTATGTTTGTTTGATTCAATATTTCAAGGGCTAAGGCCTATTAAAAACATGGAACACTTGTGCAAATGGTGAAAATGGCATGGTTTAGGGAAATGTGGGCATGAATCCTAAAGGGTAAATCATCACGATTAGTGTAATCATCGCATGATTGCATCACGTTAAAAAGGGGGCTATAAATAACCCAAAAGTAATGTTATTTTACCACATTGCAACTGTGGTGAAAATGATTTTTAAGTGACTATGTTTGTGTGAGAAAATGTGTTTGGGAGAGGAAAGCTGACAAAATGGCATCTTGAGTAGAAAATGAAAGCCTTGTGATGGCCGAGGTAGGCTTCTAATTCATTTTTGTCTTGTTTTTGTGAATTTTTGTGTAGTTTAGGGTATTTAGTTCCATATTGGGGGGGCACAGATGCCCTAATTTTGATTAGCAGGAATCGTTGGTGATTCATCCAATCACTAGCGATTGAGGTGAATCACCAATTCACCTATGATAAAAAAATATTTGTGTGTTAAATAGAAAGGCATGGTTTTTGGTAGATGTTTTTAAATTTGTGGAATGTTTAAGATTGTTATTGATGTTAGATGTATGTCATTGATGTTGATATTGATGTTGATATTATAATGTTATTTTTTGTTAATAGATTTTGGTCAATAAAGTTGACATTTTTAATACTCAAAATGAATGATATTTATGTGATAATACTAATGTTCATTTTGTGTGCTTGTGTTTTGTAGGTGGATGCACAATTGACTATCCGTGACGCATTCCATTGATGTTAGAGGAGGTGAGGAAGATTTATCAGATGAGGATTGGGAGCATCTTGAGGTAGTGGGTTTTAGTGGTATGAGATTTTATAGACGGGTTCATAGATGTCGTAGTTTGATATTGGCATTATTAGAGAGGTGGAATCCTTCCACCAATACTTTTGGCTTCCTACATGGGAGATGACCATTACCATTGAGGATGTTCATCGTATTATGAGATTACTAGTTTGTGGATAGGTGATTTATTATATCACATGGAGGATGAGAGAGAAGATACTATGCAGAGGTTATATGGAGAGCATGCTCATGGGATGTGAGGTATTCATCAAGGGCATTTGATTACCAGGTGTTATATGAGCCTGGGAGAGCTGGTTGTCCATGGATGATGTTGATGATGTTAGCTATTTCATGTTTTTCTTTTCAGATTTAGGGGGTGGTCATTTTCCTTGGATGATGACCGATGTTATTGCCGAGATGATAGAGCACCGTACAATATTTGAGTGGGCACCCACTTTACTAGCATAGACATTCAGAGAGTTGTGGGCTTGGATGGACCCACAAGTGTTATGACATTGATGTTGGATTTTTGTTGTAGTGTTGGGCACATGAGCACATTGTGATTGCTCATCCATTGGGTTTACCTTGTGACATTGATGTTAGACATCCTGGCTTCATGAGATGGAGCCAAAACTGGGTCGAGCGAGGAAGGCCAAGGGGCCTAGTTATTATAGAGATTTGATATCGAGGGCTACAGGTGGGAGATGTAGTGTGGAGGCCATACTTAGATTTTCATGATTGGCTTGAGTTTCCTTAGGATTTTCTATGCTTTATATAGAGGATATTTGGGTACATGGTCATAGAGATGGAGAGGATGAGCTTCTACATTTTAGTCATGTCGAGGATAGTTTGGTCTGACTAGGGTATACCCGAGGATCCAAGTATAGTATAGTGAGAGGATGGAGATATCAGCGAGACTCCATAGGATGTTGTAGTGAGGCCTGTAGTTATTGATGAGAAGCAGGGAGCTATGGGTCATGATGATGAGGGCAGATTATTTTGATTGATGATGTGGGGTGACTCAGATTTTACTGCATGGTGGGCCCGATCACTGAGGAATTTTGATCAGACTAGGGCAACAGAGAGGGTTACACAGACAGTTAGATGAGTGTGTGCTCGGGGGCAGGAGGAGCACAGGAACCAGGAGGAGAGAGGTGAGGGTGATGATGTTATTATTATGGCTATACAGTAGTAGTGATGGTGATGGCTGAGAAGGCCATAGTGGAGGGAGAGAGAGATGCTCACTCGAGAGAGCATGATGACCTTATGGGAGTTGGGATACCCTCATCGAGAGAGGGATGGTTTGATTGTTGAGTGTGATAGCCTTTAAGTGCAGCTTGTATAGGTATCTTTGATAGAGACAAGTACAAGGGACATAGAGATACACTAAGGAAGGCCTTAGGGATCACAGGGCCTTCCATATCTAGTGCATAGAGTTTTCGATGATGGCTCGCAGAGGGGAGCATCTATATGCAACACCTCCTCCTGGTATGATTTTAGTGGCACATTATGAGGTTTGTAAGCGGAGAGAGACTACTATGTTGATATGGTCATTAAGAACTACCCTGGTGCCACTTTATATGTTGATCATGTAGCTTCCCAAGGGGCGGCCACAATAGCAAAGTGAGGCCTAGTGCTAGTGGAGGAGAGTATGGGGAAGCCACCTCAGAGGCCAGTGGAGAGGGGTGATGGTGAGGAGGAGCTAGAGGAGAGGTTATTGTGATAGGTGTTCATAGAGGTGGTGGAGATACAAGTGTAGCTAGAGGTACTCTTACTCCTAGAGGTGAGGGTGGTGGAAGCACAACGTTAGGAGATGTTGACTTTACTACATGATTATATGATGTTATAGGCTCATTGAATCCCATTTTGATACATTGATTATACATTTGTGATGTATCCCAAACTTATATATATATATATATATATATATATATATATATATATATATATATATATATATATATATATATGTGTGTGTGTGTGTGTGTGTGATGATGATGGTTTATGACTTATTCTTGTGATTTGATTTGTATATGTTATATGTTTATGTTTTTGAAATGTGTCGATATTATGGATGGATTTTGATGGATGATATATGTTAGGATGTCTGATTAGACATGTTCCAAATGTGGTTTTTGATATTTGATTGATTTAAATGACTTTAAAAAGTGATCCAATAATTATGCCAAATCAACAATGTAACTAAATAAAATAGAGTAAGAATGGAAAGACAACCCCACTATGAAATTGGTATATGTGATGGATTTTGAAAAACACTTTTTGCACTTGTAGCCTTTCAAATGTTAAATAAAATTATCAATGGGTAGTTATGAAAACTATGATAGGAATGGGAGTTTGGGAAATTACATTTTACTAGGATGACAAAAGGGATTTTTGTGTGTATAGGACAATGTGGGAGAAAGGGTTCTCCTTTTCAACATATTTATAGGAAGTTGATGCCCCAAATTTTACATATTATTTTGAAGAAAACTGATCGATGCGAAGCTTGCTATAATGGGAAAGTTGATTGATGTGGGAAGCTTTCTAGATGCTCTTGATTTTTGAAGGTTGATCAAAATGGGAAGCCTTTTATATGAGTAGCCATCCTTTCGAGGGTATGGTCTACATTTTGATTTTTGACTGAATGGCCATCCTTCAAGGGATCGGTCCATAATTTTGATGGGTAGTAGTTGTCCTTCGAGGGAGTAATCTAATTTTTTTAATAATTTTTGATAATGATTTATACTTCTGTGAATAGTTTTCCTTTGAGGGATCAGTCTATTATAATTTGATATTTGATAAGATAAGCATCCAAATGAATTTTTACATATATTGTTGAGCTGAGGGAAAAAACCCTAATAAACTATCTTGAGGAGGGGATAAACATGTATGTGTCCTACATACACATGCCCCATGTCATGGTCTAGATGGATAGGTGAAATGATTTTAAGGAACTTGTGTAAAGGAAGGAAATAAGGAAATGATGGTGTGATAGGATTTGAATTGAACTATTGTCATGAAAATCAATTATTTAATAGTAGAAAGGCTGCAAGTGTAAAGCATTCAAGGGTTCCCTTTAGGTTCCCCATCAAGAGAAGTGAGACGATACGCTCTGACCCATACTTGTGTGTGATAATATATGGACCAATCAATTGGGGGAAAAATTTCCACGTTTACTCCATTCTAATGTAGTGACATTTTGATTCTCTTTAAGTACAAGATCACCAATTTTAAAATCACGTTCTTTGACATGTTTTTTATATGCTCTGTTGATTCATTTGTTGATAAACTTGATGATGTTCGAGGGTTGCTAGACATTTTTCATCTAACAATTCTAGTTATGTGTTAAGTGGTCTTGGTGATATTCTTCATCGGGATTGAAATCTTTGAGGATACATGTAGTGATGGAATTTGAATTTCAAGAGGTACAATGGCTTCAAGAGCCATAGACAAGTGAGTAGGGTGTTGCATGTAGGTGTGTGAATGCTAGTTTGATAGGCCCAAAGAGTGAATAGATTTGGAGATGTCAATTCCTGCCCATGCATCATCTATTGTCTTCATGAGGATTTTGTTAAGTGTTTTGTTAGAGGCCTCAACTTGTCCATTTCTTGAGGATAATATGGTGATGAAAACTAAGTTTGATGTTGAATGTGTCACGATATTTTTAACTTCCTTATTTTTAAAGGATTTTCCATTATCTATGATGAGCTTATGTGGGATACCAAAATGACATATGATGTTTTGATATATGAAGTTGATGATAGGTCTAGATTTTTCGAGGTTAAAGGGATAACTTCAACCCATTTAGTGAAATATTTAGTTGTTGTGATTATGGAATGATGTTGTTGAGATGATTTTGGATTTAATTGCGCCAATGAGGTCTAACCCCATTGAGAGAAAGGCCATAGGTCTGAGTGGGTTGTAATGCTTGACTAGGGATGTGGATGAGATCTGAATGGAGTTGGCATTTAATGCATTTCTTTACGTATGCACAACAATCTTTAGTGATAGTAGGCCAATAATACCCTAGCCATATATGACATGTTTAATGATGGCATTGCCACTAAAGTGACCACCACAAATGCCATCATGGACCTCTTTGATTTCTTTGGTTGATTCATGTGATTTAAGACATCGTAATAGTATACCGTCAAAAATACATTTGTAAAGGATCCCCCTATGATAACAAAGTGGTGACACGTTGGAGGAATGATCATTTAGATAGATTGTGATAAATCTGATGGGAATTTACATTCAACAAGATAATCATATATTTGTGTGTACCATAGATCCATGGTGGATTGTTGTCAATGATATTGATGGAAGGTGGCTCATTTTTATGTGAAGGATGATCCAAAGCATTGAACAACTACAGACATTTTGGTTTTATCCATTTGATTTTTTCTATTTCAAAAGGGATGAGGGATCCGAGGGATGCCATAGTATCTGCAAACCTGTTAGAAGATCATGGAATGGCTTGAATGGTGTAATGATCAAAATGCACGAGGAGAAAGTCAATGAAAACTTTATATTTTTGAAGGATTTCATTTTTACATTGATATTCTCCTTTAACTTGACTAATGATGAGTTGTGAATCTTGTAGATTTCCAGGATGTGGGCACCTAGGAGAATGGTGGTATTTAGACCCATGATTAAGGCTTCATATTTTGCCATGTTGTTAGTACATTAAAGTTAAGTTTGAATGATAATGGAAGTGGGAATTCTAGGGTGGTATGATAATGACTTTGGACTCCTCCTCCTTTGGCATTTAGCACCATCAAAGAAGAGGGTCATTTTGATGGGGATGAAATCAGATTCATGATATCAAGATTCATTGATGTTGTTGATGGATTCTTCAGAAAATGTTCATGAGGTATTTGATTATCTGAAAGGGTGCATCAACGAGATGATCTGCAATGGTTTGACCCTTAATAGACTTTTGAGATATGATTTGAGGTCAAATTCAGTCATGAGAATAAGCCATCAAGTTATGCGATCATTATGGTAAGGTTTAGCATGCATGGCCTTAAGTGGGTTAAAAATGGTGACAACATATGTCTTGTGATTGAGAAGATAATGTCTAAGTTTGGAGGTGGCAAAATATAATTCACAACATAGTTTTTCAGCTTTGGTGTAGTGTGTTTCATATTCATGGAGTGTGCGGCTAATGTAATATACAACTGTTCATGACCTTGATTATCACGATGGGAAAGCATAGCTCCTAGAGCATGCTCTAAAGTGGATATGTATAGATAAAATGGCTCCCCTTCATGAGGTGGAGTAAGCACAGTGGTGATAATAGGTATTGTTTGATTTCATCGAAGGATTTTTGGAAATCAGAATCCCAATAAAATTCTATGTCCTTGTGAAGGAGATGGTGAAATGGTTGAAAATAGTCAGAGAGTTGTGATATGAAACATCAAATGGACTGTAATTTACCTTGAAGGCTACATAGTTGCTTAAGATTGGATGGAGGAGGCATTTCAATGATTTCCTAACTTTTTTAGGTCAACTTCAATGCCTGGATGGATATGATGAACCCAAAAAATTTTTAGTAAGGACACCAAAAACACACTTTGCAGGATTAAGATGAAGACAAAATTGGATGAGATGAGTGAATATTGATTCAAGGACATCAAGATGGTTTTTTGTGATTTGGATTTTCCTAAGAGATCATCAACATAGTCTTTGACAATTTTGTGGATGAGATCATGGAAAATATATGTCATGTGCGTTGATAAGTAGCCCTACATTTTTAAGACCAAAGGGCATGACACGATAAGAAGGTTCCCAAGGGGTAATAAAATAAGTTTTGTGTTGATCATTGGGAGTGATGAGGATTTGATTATAACCAGAGAATCCATCCATGAGGGAAAGCATTTCATGGCTAGTTGTTAGGTCGATGAGTTGATCTATGTTTGGGAGAGGGAAATCATCTTTGGATAAGTAAGATTGAGATCCCTGAAGTCTGTGTAGATGTATATTTTCCTGAGGCTTTGGTTACGGGGACAACATTGGAAACCCATTGTGGATAGTCAATGGGTATGATGAAGTTAGCAAGATAAGAGGTGTTATAACTCTTCCTTAACAAGAGAGCTATATGGGGATGCATTTTATGGAGTTTTGTTTAACTAGCTTAGCATTGGGATATGTGACTATGTTGTGTGTATGAAAATGTTAGGATCGATTATGGGCATATCACTATATGACTAGGCAAAGGCTTGGTGATATTTTTTTAGAATGAGTGAAATCATTTAATTCTTTTGGACTCAAGGATTGACCTACCTTAAGTATGTGAGGATCTATGGGGTACCTAAGTTAATGTTGAGGGTGGATTTGTTAAGGAGCGTTGGTGTGTCGGATGGTAGGGATTTTGAAGGAAATGATCTTTGGCTCCCATATGGGAAAGGATATCCTGGTCATCTTGACACTGGAGGATATCTAAGGTAGGTGAATCTTCTTCAACCATTTATGGCCAAACAAGAGGTAATGATTTAATGGAGTGATTGGATTGATAAGTAAGTGGCCCTAAAGATATAACATTGATTAAAAAAAATTTGGTGGGATGGGTACAATGTCATCTATGTCCATGGGATCTTTAGGGTTTTTTGATGATGATGGTTCTAGTTGGAAATAGTTAGGGATGTAGTAAGTTTAGAGGTAGTGGCTTTCACACATCTCAGAGGTGAATATTTTATAACCTAATCCACTTTTATCATGAGATTTAAGGGAACAAGATGGGTTGATCATGGGTTCCTTATTCATAATGCTTGAGGCCAAAACCTCTCCACGCACAATGATGAAGATACATGCGGGAAAAGTTGGGATTATCAAGGGATTTGAAGTTTAATGTGAATGGCATGGTGTGGTGTGGATTGATGGCTTGAGATGGAGGGTTATGATCCCCCATAATAGACAAGGTTTTTTTGAGATAATGGGACCATAGGAAATAACATCTCCTACGTTTGGGTCATACATGGGTTGCTTTTTAGGGTGACCATATGTTTTAGGTGAAGGGATGGAGTTAAGCATGAGGAGATGATATTTCCAAGTGTAAGGCAGTTTTACCTCATCAAGAGAGGAATCATCTAGTAGTTTAGAAGAAGGAATAGATGCACTAGTGGATGCTTCATCAGATGGCTCAAGTGTAGATTTAGGTACAAGGATGTCATTTGGGTGGTACATCATGTAGTAATTAATGAATGGATTTGGATCAGTAGGGGATAGTGAAAGTCCAAACCCTCATGTTCATATTTGAGACAATGATGGAGGGTGGAAGGAACACAACACATGGTATGTATCCAGGACATCCTAATAACATGTTGTATTGAAACTCTCCTTCTATAATGTAGAAGATTTTAGGTAGGGTTTTGACGCCAACTTTAAGTGGAAGTATGATAGTGCCTAATGTGGGTGCAATAGTGTCATTAAAGGATCATAAAGAATTGGATTTTGTGTGACAACGGTATTGGGTAACTTGAGTTGGTCGAAAGTGAGGGATGATATGATATTGATGGAAACACCACTATTAATCATGACCCTCTTAATGGAGATGTCATTAATTTGAGTGGTGATGAATAATGGTAGGTCATGATCCTCTGGTCTGAGAGAGGGAATTTTAGATGGTTCAAAAGATATAGAGGTGGATGCTTTGAGAGCACCTAAAATTTTGAATGGGATTGGATCATTGGTGGACATGGTGATGGATTGAAGGGCTTATATCATGGCTATGTTTTGAAAAGGTGATGTTTGAACTAGTTCATAAAGTGAAATCGGATAGAGATTGGTGTAATTGTTTGATAACAAATTTTTGTATTGTGGTGAAAGGGGGTGTTTGCTACTTGTATGGAAACTTTGGATTTTGATGGTGGCATTTGATTAGACTCTTTAGAGATAAGGAAATGGACACCTTAGGCTTTCCATGATGGAGTGATTTAGAGAGTGGAGGTATAGTGATGGAGGTTTTACCTTTCTTAGGCTCTGATGTTTCTTTTTTGTAATTTTGTGAATGAGTGGTGATGTGTAAAACATTAAATCGATGATCAGATGCTTTAAGGATATATTTTTCATGTTTTGATGATAATGAAATTGATGTTGATGTTGGTGTTGTGTTTGATTGAGAAGGAAGAAAGAGTGGACTGCCAAGTTCTACTTTCAAATGAAAGGCTCTACAATTTTCTATGGAGTGGCCATGTGTTCTATGGTAATCACAAAAATATTGAAATCATACCAAGAAGGTTTCCATCCGTGATGATCTGATGGCTTAGGAGGTGGTAACGTAATAAGTGATCGTTGAAGGAGGTCTTCTAATATGGTGGTGTAATGCCCTTTAGGTGTAGATGCATAATGGGGATAAGGAAACATCTATATTTCTCTGAGGAGGAAGTAAGATTGGTTGTTTGGTCATAGGTTTCTTATTTGTTGGTCGTGGGGGCTTTCTAGACATCACAATGAATGGTGGATGAGGATCTGTATAGGTGTTTTTGGTAAATAGTCAAATTGTGTGACATGTGAGAGTGAAGGACCATGTATGGGTGGGCCACTTTGGTGTGTGGATAGTTGGGTTGTGCAACATGTGAGGGTGAGGGACCCGTATGGGTGATTGTTGGTGTGGATAGTTGGGTTGTGTAAAAGGTACAGGATATGGAATTACGTGTAGGGGTTTGATTGGGAATGTTTGATCTTGTAATAATGGGGTGATTAACAGGTATAAGGGAGTGAGGTCCATGCAAAGGAATTTGATCTAGAAAAAATATATTGAGGAATTTTAAAGACCTGAACAACACCCTGTTTATGAGGTGTTTTGGTAGCTTTGGATGAACTAGGTGTGGTTGATGAGGATGCCATAAAGGGTCTAATTTTTCTAAGGTGGTGGGTATTTTGGGTTGTTTTTGGATATGGTTTTGGGTGTAGTAGAGGATGTGAGTATGGGTTTGGTAGTGGCATGTGACAAAGGCATAGGAATAGTTTTAGTAACATTCTTAATGGGTGAAGGTTCAAAAACTTTGAGCTCATTGGATTCTGGTGTTAATTATGCAAGTGTTGATTTGGTAAGTGACGAGGATGTAGGAAAGGTTTTAGTGATGCTCTCAATAGATGGAGGCTTCGTAGTCATAATTTTAGGCTCATTGGTTGTTGGTGTTGATTCTTTGATTTAGTTTTTGATAAGTGACAAGGTGGATTGAGGGATAAGCTCAATTTTTGTTATTGTATTGATGGTGTGGACAACATTCGTTTGTGGTTGATCAGAGGATGAAGGGTGATTCGGAAAAGGTTTTTAAATATGTCAATATTTTGATTTGGGGTGCATTTGGATTATCTAAGTGGAGCTCACCCTTGTCGATCAAATCTTGAAGTACGTTACGGAATGTATGACACATTTTGATGTCATGTCCATTAACCATATGGTATTTACAATAGTCGTTATCTCGGTACCAAATGGTTTAGATATTGATATGTCAATGGTTCAGATGGGAGGAGAGATATATCATGTTAGAGGCATGCATTTGTTTGTCAAAAACTATGTTATAAGTCTCTCCTATGGGTGTGTAGTTACATTGTTGATGAGGGATGCTCGATGGCAGGTTTTTCCTTGGGAGTGGATTTGACTATGATGGTGTTGGTAGCTATTTTTGACTTATCAGAGTGGACATTGACTTGGATGGGAACTCAACTTTTGGTTTCTTAGGATAAAGTTTTACCCATCCATCTTCTAGAGCTCATAATTCCAGTTTACGGGCCATGGTAAAAGCCTCATCAAAAGTTTGAAATGATTGGATTTGTAAAGTGGATGAGATGTGTTTAGCACATGCATGGAAAAATACCTCGATTAACTTTGTTTGTGGTAATGTAAATGATAGTTGATTAGTCACACCCTCCAATGGGTGAAAAGTTAAATATAGATTCATCTTCAAATTGTATGATGGTATATAGGTCATTGATAGTGATTTTGTGGGCTATGTTTATGGAAAATGGTTTAAGAAAATTTGGACAAGTGCTGCACAAAGGAGAACAGGAATGTTGAAAATGTTGTTGTACCAATCTAAGGAAGGACTAGAAAGGGACATGGGAAGGTCCTTAACATTAGATCTTGATCATGAGCTATGAGATAACATGCATGATGAAAGGTACGGATATGTTGTTGGGGATATTCCTTGCTATAAAACTTGATAAACTTAGGAAGTTCCTAGTGAGGTGGATATGGTTTATATGACACTGAAGGATGAATGGGCTCATTGAAAATTTGATCATAAGAGAGAACATTCTTGGATGAGGATGAAGAAACTTTCGAGACTGGATATGTGGCTTAAAAGGGCTTGGAGAGATTATTTTGCATTTGCTATTGTGAGGATGAGCCATGTGTGAATAAGGACTGACTAGGTTGTGAGTATGTATGATATTGCTGAGGAATGCCTTGTTGGTAGGGAATGTTTTTTTGGGGGATGCTCTATTGATATGAGGCATTATGCTAATAAGAGTTATTCTATTGAGGGATATGGTATTATGGAATATTTTGTTGAGGTGTGTATTATTGAGGTATGTTATATTGAGGTGTGTTTTGTTGAGGTACATGTTGTTGATACAAAATATTTTATTGAGGGATACTTTGATGATAAGGGATGTTCTATTATGTGATTTGTTGATGGGATGAGAAACCTTGTTGGTCAATTATAGGATGTGAGGTTTGTATGTAATGATACTATAATGGCATAGATGTATAAGTGAGTGGCTTTGAATATGTAGGTGTTTTCGTTGGGAGTACATGTCAGAGGTGGTAGAAGATGGTGCTTGTTGTGGAATGCTTTGTTGTGGGATACTGTATTGTGGGATGTTTTTAGGGGTGTGGATTATGGCATGGAGATCAATGGTTGTGAAGGTTGTGGTATGTATTGTGAAACAAGATGTGTGCTAGAAATGACACTAGTATTGACCAAGTGGTGTAGTTGTAGGAATGGACATAGTGATGTTTTGAATGGGACTAGTAACTTGTTGGGAGGATATAACAACAAAAAAAGGCCACAAAACCCAATGGAGATGTTTGTACCTATGAGGAAACTAGAGGGGTAGACGAGGAAGTAGCAGTACTACTTAGAGGAGGTGTGGATCCTGTAGAAGGACTTGGTGAAGATGTGGATTGTTGAGTAGATGTGTTTTGTGATGAAATCATGTGGAGATCATAAATAGGGACTGAAGAGACCTCAAATGCTTTGGGTTGACTAGTGGAAGGTTGTTCATTCGATGTTTCAAAGGGGTTAGTAGAGCTGATAGATATCTAGGGTTGACTATTGTTTGGTGTTTTAGGTTGATTTGAAGTGTATGGATATAATTGCTAGATGACGATGGGGTCTTGATTTTGATCAATGAGATGTGTAATGACAGATGAAGGATTGTAAGTATGTTGGGGTGTAAATGGTTGCATCTGAACATTTCGGCTACTAAATAGGCATTGAGGGAAATAGGGTTTGAGTCTAGCATTTCTTCAAAGATAGGGTCTCCCCTATTGTAGAAGGGAGGTTCAAATGCTCTAGGAGAAAATGGATGTTTTGATTCTGGTGTATGAAGGATTTGACCATGATATCGATGTGGGGAATGAAAGGATTGTTGTTCTATTTCATTGTTATAGTTGACCCCTGATTCACTCCAAGTTTGTTGGGTATTAGAAAAGGGATTGGATGTGACTATTTGATAATATGGATTTTTGTTGTGTTGGTGTTGAAAGTGTGTAGTGTAAAATGGGACATGTTGTTGAAATGTACGGGTGGAGTAGAAATGTTTTTAGAAGTCTGGTTATGATCTTTTTATCTAGTAAGTACCATGATAAAAAGAACAAAAACACCTAGAAAATGAAAAATAACTAATTGGGTTGATTTATAACAACATGAAAATGCATGAAAAATGTTGTTTCATATTTATCTTGATTAATTATGAGAAAATGAAATGTGTAAGATGGTTAATGATGGTCCTAGGAAGTGGTAAGCCATGGATGGTTTTGGCTTTGTTTAAGGGTGAAGTCCTTGATATACCTGAAGGTACATGAGGCCCAACTCGTACTACTACCGATAGAGTACATGTGTATATAGGGGCCTACCCCCTCACTACATGGTCCCGCGTGATAAGGAGTCGGAGTCTTTGAACCAATATATACCGATAGACAAGAGATTATACTCGGCCAGAACACCGAGTCGGTTTCCCTATTGGGTGATGAAATCCCAATTACTTTCACCTAGGTGGGAGTTGTTTGAATGCATTTTTGATTTGATAGTGATTTGGTTGTGTGTGAGGGAAAAATAAGTGAATGCAATGAATTTACTTCCTAGTTAAAACTAAATGATCAAGAAGTATGATATGGTTCATTTAAAAACCCAAAATGAAATGTTTATTTTGATGAGAGCAAACAAACAAAAATGCAAAACCAAAAGTAAAGGAAATATTTTAGGACTTACCGTGAGAGCACTAATTTTTAAAAGATTTTTAGCAAATTTAAAGTGAGCAAGTAATAAGTCTAGAGATGAATTCCCAAGAAAAAGTACAATGCATTGATTAGAAAAAAAAAGAACAAAAAATAGTAGATTGTGAATTAATGATAAAAATAAAAAACATAGTCCAATCGCAAGTGATTAGCCTAATAATAGATGATTACTAGAAAGTGAAAACAATGAATATTTTATTGATATAGTGAAACAAAAGAATAAGGGACAAGGGTCCCACCGGTGTTCTAGAATGTTGAATTTTTTTACCTTGGGGTTTCTTGATGTATCAATGGGGTAAAACTGATCCAAAACTGAGGGGTTTCGGACTTAAGGAACAGTTAACAAATGTGCCAAATGAATTGCAAAACAACTATCTCTGAAAAGAGATGTAAATTACTCAAAGACTTCAAAATACATCAATTATCTCTGCCAAGAGATGTCTATCTCTTCTTCCGGTTACATATGTATTTATAATACTTTATAAATACGAAAGGACACCTAGAAAGATGTGGAAGGTCACCAGTCTTGAGGGAGACGAGGTGTTTAATCTTCCAAGACTTACATGTGCACTAATTTTGTGAAACATACTATTTTTAGAATTTACTATTTTTAGACAGCAGTACAAAAATCACAATTTGGGCCCCTTAAACACGGATTTCGGGGGTCAAACATTGCTGAACAAAGTTTGCACCTTCTCATCACATTCTACACATTCCAAGCTTTCCGTTTCCTTTTGAACGGAGTCAATCGGAGCTACGGTGCAAAAGTTATGGTCTCTGGAAGTTGCGCCACTAGAATTGCTGCCTGGATCATTCCTCCCTCCTTCAGAAGCAATGGTCCCCATTGCATTAAGATGCCCCATCAGCTGTGGAAATTGCTTCTTTACCTGGTATGCAGTGAGCCATTCACCTTGGTGACTGAGATTTCCTTTCTTTATCACACGATAGAGTTGAATAGGTTGTCCTCTGGTGGTCTTAGTCAAATTGTCCACAATCTGATCTTCTTCAGCTGGGGAAAGACTTGCTGGATTGAGCTCAGAGATGTCCAATTGTTCTGCTGTGACTGAAGTATCCAACAAAGGTGGATGGTATGGCTTGAGGAGGTCCACATTGAAGATGGGGTGCAGACCAAGGTAGGGTGGAAGATTTAACTCGAAAGCATTTTCCCCTACTTGCTTAGTGAGAGTGTAAGGACCATACCAGAGAGGTCAAATCTTTCTGTGTGGACCTGCAAGTCGTTCCTTACAAGCCGCAACCAAACCTTATCACCGACCTGGAAATGATGCGGAATCCTTTGTTTATCATGGTGATTCTTATATTTTTTATTCATTTTCTGTAAAATGTCATGGACTTGGTGCTGAATGTGCTGGATCTGCTCAACAAACCTTGTCGCCTTTTCTGCTTCACTTTTTCCATGAAGTGTGAATTCCATGGCAGGAATTGGGATGCATACATCAATGGGAGCCATAGGTTGGAATCCATAACAAGCTTGAAAAGGACTGTGTTTAGTGGAGCTATGCAGGGCTCGATTGTATCCATGTTGTATGTATGGCAGGGCCTCGTCCCATGTGCGGGAGTGCTTGGAGTGGTACATACGAAGCATGTGAACAATTAGGCGATTCACCACTTCTGTTTGCCCATCAGTCTGTGGGTGAAAGGATGTGGACTTCATCAACTTTGTATCTAGCATTCCCCATAAGGTGGACCAGAAGATGCTCAGGAACCTGCTATCCCTATCAGAAACAATAGACTTGGGGAGCCCAAAGTTGATCCATACATGACTGAAATAAATTTTAGCAGTATCTTCAGCAGAAATATTTTTCTTACAGGAAACCATTACAGCCATTTTAGAAAATCGATCAACTACAACAAAAATACCATCATTCCCATGTTTCGAAGTTGGCAAACCTGAGAGGAAGTCCATCGAGACAGATTCCCAAGGCTTGGTTGGTTCTGGCAATGGTGTGTACAATCCTTGTTTCTTGTTAGTTGGCTTAGCAATTGCACAAGGAGTGCAGGACTTAATATACTTCACCACATCAGTCCTTAGATTAGGCCAGTAGAAATGCTTCTGAAGTACTGCCAATGTCTTGTCCACGCCAAAGTGCCCTGCGGTCTTGCTGAAGTGTGCTTCCCAGATCATCTTCTGTTGTTCACTTGCTGGAACACAGATGTGTCCCATATGGCAGAGGAGATTATCCTGTAGATAGAAATCAGAGACATGTTTTCCTTCACAGAGGGCCGATGTATGCGAAAACTTCGGGATCCTTCTCATACAAACTGCACCAACTTGAAGTCTCATGTCCACAGAGATCAAGAATAGTTGTGAGGGCTGCAATTGGAGGGTGGCTTAGGCAATCTGCTGCTGAATTGGAACTTCCCTTCTTATGCTTTATTATCAGGTGAAACTGTTGTAGGTATGTGGCCCATTTCTGGTGTCTCTCATTCCTCAACTTGCTTTGTGTCTGAAGGAACTCCAAAGGCCTATGGTCAGTGTGGATTACTGTCTCCTTCCCCAGAATGTAGTGTTTCCACTTCTTACATGCCTGGAGAATGGCATAAAGCTCCTTGTCATATATTGGGTACTTCGACCGTGTCATTGAATTTTCACTATGGTATGCAACTTGGGGTGGCCATGTTGCATGATAACAGCTCCCAAGGCATACTCAGATGCGTCTGTCATCAGCTCGAATGGATGATGTAGATCAGGAAGGGAAAGGACAGGGGCTGAGCATAACCTTTCTTTCAGCCCTTCAAATGCTTTCTGTTGTGCTTCCCCCCATTGAAATTTAGCCTTGTTCCCTCCTTTAGTCACCTGATTGAGTGCCCAGGAAATATGTGAGAAACCCAAGACAAACCGGCGATAGAAATTGGCAAGGCCCAGGAAGCTACGAAGCTCTGTAAGATTCTTTGGGGTAGGCCACCTCTGAATAACCTGAATTTTCTCTGGGTCGACATGGACTCCTTCCTCATCCACGACGTAACCCAAGTACTGGACCTTTGTCATCCCAAATGTGCACTTATCCATATTTGCATACAGTCTGTGCTTCCTGAGGGTCTGAAGTACTTCTTGAACATGTTGCAGATGCCTCTCCCAGGTCGGGCTATAAATGAGTATATCATCTAGGTAGACCACTACGAAGGAATTGGTGTAGGGCCGCAAGATGTTGTCCATCATCCGCATGAATGTTGCAGGTGCATTAGTTAGTCCGAAAGGCATGACCAACCATTCGAATAGGCCTTCACGAGACTTAAATGCAGTTTTCCAAACATCAGTGGGCTCGACAGGGATCTGGTGATAGCCAGATTTGAGATCAATTTTGGTGAAAAATTTTGCACCGCGGAGCTGGTCCAGCAAATCATCAATCCTTGGGAGGGGGTAGCGATTCTTCACAGTGATTTTGTTCAAAGCCCGATAGTCTATGCAAAGTCTCCATGTTCCATCCTTCTTTGGCGCCAAGATAATTGGACTTCCACAAGGTGAAGAGCTTGGCCTAATATGTCCCTTTTGAATCAATTCCTGGAGCTGCCTCTTTATCTCCTCATTTTCAAGGACTGACCTGCGGTACACAGGGCTATTGGGTAAAGGAGACCCCGGGACCAAATCAATAACATGTTTTACCTGACACTGAAATGGCACTCCTTTAGGTGTCTGGAATAGATCATCATACTCAGTTATGATTTGGTTGAGCTGCTTCTGTTGCTGTATTGAGTGCATGTTCATGGAGGCTGCAACAATTTTGTTTGTAGGTTTTGGCCTGATCATCAAGATGACAAACTGTTTGGTTTTCTCCACTAACTTCTTACATTGTTTGGCACTGATGAGGGAGACATATTTTGGGGGAATGACCTCAGGTATCCGATAACGTCGACTCCCAATGGTAATGGTGACCCTTCTAGGTCGTGACTCATAGATGCCATGTCTATCCCACATAAATGGCTGGCCTAGGAGCACATCACAAACATCTAATGGAGCAACATCACACATGACTTCATCATGGAAGGGCTTGATGGCATATGGAAGGAGGAATTGTTGTGTGACTTGGAGGTCTCTTCCTGGGTTTAACCACCCAATACTATATGGCTGGGGATGTGGCTTTACAGGGAGGTTTAGGCTTTTTACAACATCAACAGAAATTAAATTCTTCTGACTTCCACTATCAAGGATAAAATGCAGTGGCTTACCTTTTACCCAGAGCTTGGAGTGGAAGAGCCTTTCCTTCTCATCCATATTCTTGACTTTTGAGGTGGCAATGATCACATCTGGATCAGCATCTATAATTTCATCATCTTCATCCTTGACCTCAGGGTCTGTAACTGCTGGTGCAGAGAGTGTTGAAGAAGATGATTCGGCGAGTAAGGACTTGATGGCTCGACATTCTTCCTTGGAGTGGCGATTTGTTTTGTGGAGGTCGCACCACTTCCCTGTCTTCTCCTTCTGCATCTTATTTCCTTGCGACTCCTTCTGTTTCCAACCTTGACCTCGGGTCTGGCCTTCTTTATCATTCTTCCCCCTCACGGGTTGGTTCCTAGCAGTCCTCCTTTTGTGCTTTTGTTCAATCTTGACTGAAAACTTGTATGCCTCACCGAGGGTTTGAAACTGAAAGAATTCCAAGTCCTCTCGGATGCTCCATTGTAGGCCACTGCGATATTTTAGAATCCTATGTTGTTCTGTGTCTTGAATGCCCAATCTTGCAGATAAAGAATGAAATTTGTCAGTATAATCTTGAACCGACTGGTCCTTACCTTGATGAAGTTCGTTGCCATTGTATGTACAGTTCATCATAGGCCCCAATAGGGTAATATTCTTCCTTTATGGCATCCACGAAATCATTCCATGTGGGTTCCTCTGTGATTCCTAGCTCATCCCTTTCGAGCCCATTCTTATACACACCCCACCAATTTTTGATAGCAAGAGATGATTTCAATAGAGAAAATGTTATCTTTTCCTTATCAGTAAATTGATTGTCAAAAAATATGAGGTCAATTGGTCCAACCAGTTTTTTACTACATCAGAATTGATCTTACCTTCAAAAATAGGAATGTCGAAATTTACTTGCACCTTGAATGGAGTCGGGGCACCAAAGGACTGATTTACAGATGAGGAGGCATGATTTCCTACTTGTAGTTGTTGCAGAATTTGGGTGAATTGTTGTAGCATCTGATCCTTTTGCTCCCTAAGAGCTTCATTCACCATATTTTTGAGATGATCATCCATCCCGGTGTTTTCCGCCATTGGAGGTCGCTGCAGCGAGCATGGCAAGTATTACGAAGGATTGTGTGTGGACCACCCAAGCTTTTTGTATTCCGACCTCGTTCGGGGATCATACACTCTCAAGACGACTTACCTCGATACCACCGATCCAAAACCGAGGGTTTCGGACTTAAGGAACAGATTAACAAATGTGAAAAATGAATTGCAAAACAACTATCTCTCGAAAAGAGATGTAAATTACTCAAAGACTTCGAAATACATCAATTATCTCTGCCAAGAGATGTCTATCTCTTCTTCCGGTTACATATGTATTTATAATACTTTATAAATATGAAAGGACACCTAGAAAGATGTGGAAGGTCACCAGTCTCGAGGGAGACGAGGTGTTTCATCTTCCAAGACTTACATGTGCACTAATTTTGCGAAACATACTATTTTTAGACAGCAGTACAAAAATCACAATTTGGGCCCCTTAAACGCGGATTTCGGGGGTCAAACATTGCCAAACAAAAGTTCGCACCTTCTCATCACATTCTACACATTCCAAGCTTTCCGTTGCCTTTTGAACGGAGTCAATCGGAGCTACGGTGCAAAAGTTATGGTCTCTGGAAGTTGCGCCACTAGAATTGCTGCCTGGATCATTCCTCCCTCCTTCAGAAGCAATGGTCCCCATTGCATTAAGATGCCCCATCAGCTGTGGAAATTGCTTCTTTACCTGGTATGCAGTGAGCCATTCACCTTGGTGACTGAGATTTCCTTTCTTTATCACACGATAGAGTTGAATAGGTTGTCCTCTATGGTGGTCTTAGTCAAATTGTCCACAATCGATCTTCTTGGTGGGAAAGACTTGCTTTGGATTGAGCTCGAGAGATGTCCAATTGTTCTGCTTTGTGACTGAAGTATCCAAAAAGGTGGATGGTATGGCTTGAGGAGGTCCACATTGAAGATGGGGTTCGAGAACAAGGTGGGGTGGAAGATTCAACTCGAAAGCATTTTCCCCTACTTGCTTAGTGAGAGTGTAAGGACCATACCAGAGAGGTCGAATCTTTCTGTGTGGACCTGCAAGTCGTTCCTTCTGAAGCCGCAACCAAACCTTATCACCAACCTGGAAATGATGCGGAATCCTGTGTTTATCATGGCGATTCTTATATTTTTTATTCATTTTCTGTAAAATGTCATGGACTTGGTGCTGAATGTGCTGGATCTGCTCAACAAACCTTGTTGCCTTTTCTGCTTCACTTTTTCCATGAAGTGTGAATTCCATGGCAGGAATTGGGATGCATACATCAATGGGAGCCATAGGTTGGAATCCATAACAAGCTTGAAAAGGACTGTGTTTAGTGGAGCTGTGCAGGGCTCGATTGTATCCATGTTGTATGTATGGCAGGGCCTCGTCCCATGTGCGGGAGTGCTTGGAGTGGTACATACGAAGCATGTGAACAATTAGGCGATTCACCACTTCTGTTTGCCCATCAGTCTATGGGTGAAAGGATGTGGACTTCATCAACTTTGTATCTAGCATTCCCCATAAGGTGGACCAGAAGATGCTCAGGAACCTGCTATCCCTATCAGAAACAATAGACTTGGGGAGCCCAAAGTTGATCCATACATGACTGAAATAAATTTTAGCAGTATCTTCAGCAGAAATATTTTTCTTACAGGAAACCATTACAGCCATTTTAGAAAATCGATCAACTACAACAAAAATACCATCATTCCCATGTTTCGAAGTTGGCAAACCTGAGAGGAAGTCCATCGAGACAGATTCCCAAGGCTTGGTTGGTTCTGGCAATGGTGTGTACAATCCCTGTTTCTTGTTAGTTGGCTTAGCAATTGCACAAGGAGTGCAGGACTTAATATACTTCACCACATCAGTCCTTAGATTAGGCCAGTAGAAATGCTTCTGAAGTACTGCCAATGTCTTGTCCACGCCAAAGTGCCCTGCGGTCTTGCTGAAGTGTGCTTCCCAGATCATCTTCTGTTGTTCACTTGCTGGAACACAGATGTGTCCCATATGGCAGAGGAGATTATCCTGTAGATAGAAATCAGAGACATGTTTTCCTTCACAGAGGGCCTGATATGTGTCTGAAAACTCAGGATCCTTCTCATACAAACTGCACCAACTTGAAGTCTCATGTCCACAGAGATCAAGAATAGTTGTGAGGGCTGCAATTGGAGGGCGGCTTAGGCAATCTGCTGCTGAATTGGCACTTCCCTTCTTATGCTTTATTATCAGGTGAAACTGTTGTAGGTATGTGGCCCATTTCTGGTGTCTCTCATTCCTCAACTTGCTTTGTGTCTGAAGGAACTCCAAAGGCCTATGGTCAGTGTGGATTACTGTCTCCTTCCCCAGAATGTAGTGTTTCCACTGCTTACATGCCTGGACAATGGCATAAAGCTCCTTATCATATATTGGGTACTTCCTGACCGTGTCATTGAATGTTTCACTATGGTATGCAACAGGGTGGCCATGTTGCATGATAACAGCTCCCAAGGCATACTCAGATGCGTCTGTCATCAGCTCGAATGGATGATGTAGATCAGGAAGGGAAAGGACAGGGGCTGAGCATAACCTTTCTTTCAGCCCTTCAAATGCTTTCTGTTGTGCTTCCCCCCATTGAAATTTAGCCTTGTTCCCTCCTTTAGTCACCTGATTGAGTGCCCAGGAAATATGTGAGAAACCCAAGACAAACCGGCGATAGAAATTGGCAAGGCCCAGGAAGCTACGAAGCTCTGTAAGATTCTTTGGGGTAGGCCACCTCTGAATAACCTGAATTTTCTCTGGGTCGACATGGACTCCTTCCTCATCCATGACGTAACCCAAGTACTGGACCTTTGTCATCCCAAATGTGCACTTATCCAGATTTGCATACGATGCAGTAGCCGAGGGTGCGAAGTACTTCTTGAACATGTTGCAGATGCCTCTCCCAGGTCGGGCTATAAATGAGTATATCATCTAGGTAGACCACTACGAAGGAATTGGTGTAGGGCCGCAAGATGTTGTCCATCATCCGCATGAATGTTGCAGGTGCATTAGTTAGTCCGAAAGGCATGACCAACCATTCGAATAGGCCTTCACGAGACTTAAATGCAGTTTTCCAAACATCAGTGGGCTCGACAGGGATCTGGTGATAGCCAGATTTGAGATCAATTTTGGTGAAAAATTTTGCACCGCGGAGCTGGTCCAGCAAATCATCAATCCTTGGGAGGGGGTAGCGATTCTTCACAGTGATTTTGTTCAAAGCCCGATAGTCTATGCAAAGTCTCCATGTTCCATCCTTCTTTGGCGCCAAGATAATTGGACTTCCACAAGGTGAAGAGCTTGGCCTAATATGTCCCTTTTGAATCAATTCCTGGAGCTGCCTCTTTATCTCCTCATTTTCAAGGACTGACCTGCTGTACACAGGGCTATTGGGTAAAGGAGACCCCGAGACCAAATCAATAACATGTTTTACCTGACACTGAAATGGCACTCCTTTAGGTGTCTGGAATAGATCATCATACTCAGTTATGATTTGGTTGAGCTGCTTCTATTGCTGTATTGAGTGCATGTTCATGGAGGCTGCAACAATTTTGTTTGTAGGTTTTGGCCTGATCATCAAGACGACAAACTGTTTGGTTTTCTCCACTAACTTCTTACATTGTTTGGCACTGATGAGGGAGACAGATTTTGGGGGAATGACCTCAGGTATCCGATAACGTCGACTCCCAATGGTAATGGTGACCCTTCTAGGTCGTGACTCATAGATGCCATGTCTATCCCACATAAATGGCTGGCCTAGGAGCACATCACAAACATCTAATGGAGCAACATCACACATGACTTCATCATGGAAGGGCTTGATGGCATATGGAAGGAGGCATTGTTGTGTGACTTGGAGGTCTCTTCCTGGGTTTAACCACCCAATACTATATGGCTGGGGATGTGGCTTTACAGGGAGGTTTAGGCTTTTTACAACATCAACGAAATTAAATTCTTCTGACTTCCACTATCAAGGATAAAATGCAGTGGCTTACCTTTTACCCAGAGCTTGGAGTGGAAGAGCCTTTCCTTCTCATCCATATTCTTGACTTTTGAGGTGGCAATGATCACATCTGGATCAGCATCTATAATTTCATCATCTTCATCCTTGACCTCGGGGTCCTGAAACGCTTGCAGTGCAGAGAGTGTTGAAGAAGATGATTCAGCGAGTAAGGACTTGATGGCTCGACATTCTTCCTTGGAGTGGCGATTTGTTTTGTGGAGGTCACACCACTTCCCTGTCTTCTCCTTCTACATCTTATTTCCTTGCGACTCCTTCTATTTCCAACCTTGACCTCGGGTCTGGCCTTCTTTATCATTCTTCCCCCTCACGGGTTGGTTCCTAGCAGTCCTCCTTTTGTGCTTTTGTTCAATCTTGACTGAAAACTTGTATGCCTCACCGAGGGTTTGAAACTGAAAGAATTCCAAGTCCTCTCGGATGCTCCATTGTAGGCCACTGCGATATTTTAGAATCCTATGTTGTTCTGTGTCTTGAATGCCCAATCTTGCAGATAAAGAATGAAATTTGTCAGTATAATCTTGAACCGACTGGTCCTTACCTTGACGAAGTTGCTGCCACTGTATGTACAGTTCATCATAGGCCCCAACAGGGTAATATTCTTCCTTTATGGCATCCACGAAATCATTCCATGTGGGTTCCTCTGTGATTCCTAGCTCATCCCTTTCGAGCCCATTCTTATACACACCCCACCAATTTTTGACAGCAAGAGATGATTTCAATAGAGAAAATGTTATCTTTTCCTTATCAGTAAATTGATTGACAGAAAAATATGAGGTCAATTGGTCCAACCAGTTCTCTACTGCATCAGAATTGATCTTACCTTCAAAAATAGGAATGTCGAAATTTACTTGCACCTTGAATGGAGTCGGGGCACCAAAGGACTGATTTACAGATGAGGAGGCATGATTTCCTACTTGTAGTTGTTGCAGAATTTGGGTGAATTGTTGTAGCATCTGATCCTTTTGCTCCCTAAGAGCTTCATTCACCATATTTTTGAGAGGATCATCCATCCCGGTGTTGTCCGCCATTGGAGGTCGCCTGCAGCGAACAGGCAAGTATTCTGAAGGATTGTGTGTGGACCACCCAAGCTTTTTGTATTCCGACCTCGTTCTGGGGATCATACACTCTCAAGACGACTTAGCTCTGATACCACTGATCCAAAACCGAGGGGTTTCAGACTTAAGGAACAGATTAACAAATGTGCCAAATGAATTGCAAAACAACTATCTCTGAAAAGAGATGTAAATTACTCAAAGACTTCGAAATACATCAATTATCTCTGCCAAGAGATGTCTATCTCTTCTTCCGGTTACATATGTATTTATAATACTTTATAAATATGAAAGGACACCTAGAAAGATGTGGAAGGTCACCAGTCTCGAGGGAGACGAGGTGTTTCATCTTCCAAGACTTACATGTGCACTAATTTTGCGAAACATACTATTTTTAGAATTTACTATTTTTAGACAGCAGTACAAAAATCACAATTTGGGCCCCTTAAACGCGGATTTCGGGGGTCAAACATTGCTGAATGGAGTTCACACCTTCTCATCACATTCTACACATTCCAAGCTTTCCGTTTCCTTTTGAACGGAGTCAATCGGAGCTACGGTGCAAAAGTTATGGTCTCTGGAAGTTGCGCCACTAGAATTGCTGCCTGGATCAAAAACTTAGCTCAACCTTAGTATGGCGGCATTTTTAGGATACCTGCAAGATGTGATGGATGTTTTTGTGCTCCATGAAGAATGTACTAGACTTATTTTCCCTGGAAGTAAGCCTCAAAATCACATACACTTACAAAAATAGATATAGTAAGATAAGATGGGAAAGCTACGAAAAAGGCCGGTTACAAAAGTCTAAAGACTCCCTTAGGTGGATATCAACATGATTTTAAGAAAATTAAGCTTTATTGATGATAATTTGAAGTACAATATGATAAATATAAAATGTGATCAGATGTTATCACTTATTTATGTGATTACATACATAAATAAAGCTTATGTATGTAATCACAACAAGAATAATAATGTATGTGATAATAATGGAAATGAAAACAACAAGACTAGAATCCAAAGTTAGAATCTAGGTTAGAATCTATGTTTTCTAAGAAGTTTGAGCCTACATAACAAGCTAAGTCCTCATCTTCTATGAAGTAAGAATCAAGCTCTGAGATGTAGTCCTCCATGAAGAAATCAAAGACTTCTTTTGTGTCGTAGAGGTGTGAAAGATAAAAATCAGTGTTTGGAAGGATGGTGTTTCTTTCGATGTCGATTTAGATACGGTGCGGTTGTACTTTGGTATGTCTAGGACTACTTCATAGTTGTACTCAAATGATGTAAGGTCAGCTTGGATCCTCTGGATCTCGTAGTATGCCTCCCAAAATTCCTCGGTTTCTTGAGTTGATGTGAATATTGCCTCCAAATGGTCAAGGGGTGCAACATGGATAACACAAAGTTCTAAGTCATGTAACAAATCATATTGTTCCCAATGCAAGGGGTGACAAATGATTGGGAGTGAATCAATGCTGGTAATGGGATAAATGTCACCTCCTATGGCCATCTGATAACATCCATTCTTGGCAACATGTTAGCAATGACAGAAACAAACAAATATTGTTAGGCAGATTGGAAGAAATGTATGATAGAAAAATATTATGTAGGAATCGCCAGCGATCAGGCTAATCACAGGTGATTACTATGAATTCTAACAGACTACCAAAACAGATAGTTTAACTTAATTATTTGTAATTGTGAGGACTTCTAAAGCTTAAATGAGACTCAATAATGTACAAAAGAGTAAAGTTCTTGAAAAATGGAAATAGAATTAAGTGAAAACAAGTGCTCACCTTGGATGATTGAACAAATTGAATGGTATATAGGTGAAAATGGCTTGACGATGTCTTGAAAATGATGATGGATGATATAATGATCGTGTTGATGTAATGTAATGATAGTAATGCTCTGTTGAAAAGGATTGATCTATAAAATGCTTGTGGATGGGTGTGACTTCCCTGCAAAATCCAAAAATACTCTCCTAAAGAGGTTGAGAGACTTGTTTATATAGATCAACGGTGACTGGATAATCATTGACGGTTTGAAGAAAATTCGAGTTAGGGGATAAAAAGAATGATTTTCTCACCATTTTTATCTTGATTTGGAAGGACTCCAAAGGAGGTTGAGATATTAAGAGGGATGAGCTTTGATTAGGACTAGGTTAGTTAGGATAAATGTAGAGGTCTTTTTAGAAGGCTTCCAAAGTTAACATAGTTCTAACTAGTTAGGGGTGGAAAGTAGTTATAGGGATAAGTTTGAGGTAGTTAGGTTATATTTATGGAAGGTTGCTACACTAACTAGTTAGAACTAGTGAGTGTAGGTGTTTGACATGGTGAGGTGTGAGGTGTGTTTTAATCAATTTAATTAATTATTTTATGAATGGAGATGTGGTGGCATAAATATTAAATTAATTAATTGAAGGGTAACCTAGATCATGGAGTGTTGTAAGTGGTGCATTGTAACTATTAAGGATTGATAATGGGTTTGGATAATGAAGGTGAGAGAGTGTAGATTTTTGATGTCTATAGTATGCTTTTAGAGGCATGAGATAATATACGCCATACTAGTACAACCGAGTGAATAAAGTTTAGAACAACCTATTGCATTTTTTAGTGAAGGTCTAGAGGATTATGAGGCGAGATACTCTTTTATTGAGAAACATCATTTTGTTATAAAAATATTGAAGAAGTTCGGACATTTGAAATCCAATAACAAGATCCATCTACTAGTTTCACATGATGGTGTAAAATAATTCCTTTTTAACAAGGATCTAAATGAGAAAAGAGCTGGTTGGATAAAAAAAGTAATGCAATATGATGTTGAAATCAAATTAATCAAGATGGTTCGAGGAAAATGGTTGTGTGAGAAACTAGTTTCATACCAACATCTTGATGAAGAAGCCATGCTCATACTTCAACATGACCAAGAATAACTAGCCAATACCTTGTTAGGATGATGTGATTAAACCATATTTAATCACATTAAATTAATATTTGAACAAACATTAATGTGAACACATAAATAAATAAAAAAAGTAACAAATAACACAGGTGAATATAAAGATTTACGTGGAAAAACCCCAAGGGGGAAAAACCACAAACAAACTAAGAAATTTCCATTAATGAGAAACAAAGTTTTACAGTCCAGGAAAATCCCCTTCCCTCACTTCTCTCCAAACCATTCACCCGAGGTGAATGACCAATATGACCCACGATCATATTTATTTGACCCTATCTTACCACCTAGAGATAGATGGAGAGACAGAGTGGGTGAACTAGATATTAGAGGATATGCTTTGTATGTATGTTATGGATCATCAACCATGATGGGAGGAGTATTTATATCTGGTAGAGTTTGCATATAACAACAATTTTAGAGTTCTATTAGCATGGAACCATTTAAAGCATTATATGGAAGGGAGTGCACGACTCCTTTTAGCTGGTTCGAGGCTAGAGGATAGAGCTTCTCTTGGGCCATCCATGTTACAATGTATGGAGTATTAGGTCATCTTGATCAGATAGAGATTACATGAGGCACATGATAGGTAGAAGAAGTATGCAGATTAGAGGAGAGTTGACCGTAGTTATGAGGTGGGCTTGAAGGTGTTCCTGAGAGTCAGACCTCATAAGATCCCCATCCGTTATGGAAAAGGATCTAAGCTAGCTTTGAGATTTGTGGGTCCATTCGAGATCTTGGAGTAGATCGGTCCCTTAGCCTACCGCTTAGCCTTGCCACACAACTTGTCTCACATCCATGATGTTTTCCATGTTTTTGTATTATGGAGATACATTCCATATCCTTCTCATGTCTTGGATTGGACCACTTTGTAGATACAGGAGTAAGGAAAGGTGACTATGGAGCCCGTGTGCATCATAGAGCGTAGGACCCTAGGCCTTGGAGGGTGCGATCATCGATCGGTGTACGTCTAGTGGGATCGTTATGATGAGACATCAGCTACTTAGGAGGACACCACCTTACTACGATCCCTAGCTACAACACTTGTTCTAGTGACTTCCAAGAGGAATTCAAGTCTCAAAGGAGGGGGATATAATGCCCACTCCTCTTTGACACTTATTATATTATGATTTTGATTATTGTTGATTAGAGACATGGACATCATTATTATATTTTGGTTAGTATGTGGATCGACAGTGTGGACTTTTATATTATCGATATGTTGTGACTCATTTTGTAGATTGTATGGAATCTTAGAGGCATGGATAGATATTCAATAGTGATGATGATCTAGCGTTGTTACTTTATTATATACTGACACCTTGGATTCTTGACGTATTTATTTTATTTAGATGATTGAGCTAGTTTTGTGATCTCATTGATGTTGATGAAATGATAGAATTGAATTTTTAGAAATCTTAAACAATTAATAGAATTTCTTAGCTATGATAATGATTCAGATATGTTTATGATGTTATGTATATGTGTTTTATTTCTTGATGCATTTGATCTAGCCTTGAGGCCGAAGGGGTATTATTTGATTGGTTGTAGGAAATTATATCACAATAAACAAGAAGAGGCTAGGAGACTAACCATGGAAGAATATCATATGTTTGCAACAAAAGTCACCTTGGAAACTTTGTGCTTGTGTATATTTTTGTTATATTTATAAAGTTGTTAGGAGATCCCCATAGGGGGAGTGATCTCAAATGTGACCATGGTTTTATGTGTTTATTTTCCATCTTTCATTATATTTATTTTGTTGTGTATGTGATCTCTTTTATTATAATGTATTCTCACTTTATTATTTCTTAACTAATGTGCTTATTGATGCGAAATCATAGCACCCCGAATGGCCTAGTTTTGTGTGGGGCATTCGGTGTGATCTGCATAACATTGGACCATCTCTCAAGTTGTGGGACTTGCAAACTTGAGATGATACTCAAGAGAAAGCTGGTTCTTGTTCCTAAACTACCTCCCACAATCTACTCTAATGCAGGAAAAGCTAATCTATCCTAATCTAACCATTCCAAGGAGATAGGGAGAGAGAGAATGCAAGAAAACAAAGCCTACACTAAAGCGGTGATACACTAGAAAAGGAAAGAGGCGAGATACTTTGTTAAGAGATGATGAAACATGGAAAAAGGAGATGAGGGAGGTCAAACAGAAGTGACATAGACCTAGATCCTAATCCACCATCAAAACTCCATGAAACATGACATATTACACCCTGTAAAACATGAAATACATGCATAGAAAACAAATCTGAAAGGGAGAGGCACGAGAGAAACAATAAAACATGAGAAAGGGTTGAAGAATGCACAAAATCATGAGTTTATTTCTCTAGAAGGTGCACAGACCATTACATTTCTGCTCAGAGGCAAAAATATGCTTTCCAAGCATAGGAGAAGGCTTACAGCTCAAATGGAGTTGGGAAACAAATTTGACAGAGTTTCCCCACATCCCAAAATGTCTCTCTTCTCAAATGAGAAGTGTTTATAATATATAGAAGGTCAAAGCGAGAGAGAAAGAAGAAAAATATGATTCTGCACCAAAAGATAAACCACCAACCATCAATTCCTTGGAAATCCACCTACAATCTATCAATTCTAGTTCCCCATGTTTGTTTCGCGTGTTGGAGAAGGAAAGATGGAAAATTAGATCAGATCTAGGTAGTTGAAGCAATCAGATCTCATATTAATGGCTTGAAAGAAATTTTCCATATTTTTACACACCAAAGCCTGCTGAAGATAATAATTTATGCTTCTATGGCATAGAGGAGGTAGATATCTTTCCAATGATACCAAATTTGTCAAATTTCGAGCACTGGATCGAATTTTATGCCCATTTGAATATTTGAATCGCATCCGTAAAAAAATGGTGAAAAAGTAGTTTTGCAAAATAGATCCGCGGACCTAAAATTCACTTTGGCACCTTTTGTGAAAAAATGAAAAATTATAAAAATCTCTTGCAACTCTGCAGGCTCAAAAATCACTTTAGGTGAAAAAACCCCCAAGCCCGAAAATTGCAAACTTTGCATTTGGAAAAAAAAAACTTCCGTGGGCTTACAGGCCCACACTTGCAAACTGTGCCATTTGCAAAAGTTGTAAAATTTCCAAAGTTTCCGTGGCTTGCTTCACTACATATGACAAAGGCCTGACACGTGGCTTCTCTAGGCGTCGACAAAGGTGTGGTTTACTTTTATACTTTACGCCTTTTCAAAACAAAAGCCAAAAATTCAAACTGCCTCCGCAACCCGCCTTCTCGCTTTGACTTGAAACATGGCCACGTGTCCCTTTATGGGCCTTAGGCATTTTTTCTTCATTTGGTGCAAAGATCCTCCACGGGCTCATGGGTGGGCCCGCAATTGTAAATTGCACTTTTAGAAAAAAGTGCAAAGTGCCAAGATATCTCCCTGCACCCCACCAGTCTGCAATCTTCCCCTTTGGTGAAAAGTCTTCCCTGTGCTCGCTCTTGGCAAAACTCCTTCCAAGGCCCGCCGACCCATAACTTAAAAAATATGAGGAGTTAGAAGGACTTATTTATATTTTTGGAAAGGGGAAGAAATTTCCTATCTGATGGAAATGCTTTTAGAAGATTGTTGACCAAAATAAGCTCACACTTATTTTGGTCAACTCGACACCATTTTCCCCTTTTGTGATTCAATATAAATTTTTACATATTTTAAGCACTCAAGCTCCTTGAAAGCATTCCCATCAGATAGGAAATTTCTTCTCCTTTCCAGAGATATAAAGAAGTCCTTCTAACTCCTCTTATTTTGCAAATGGCCGGCCGCGGGCTTAGGAAGGATTTTTGCCAAAAAAACGGGCTGACGGGCCCGAGAGATGACCTTTTGCCAAAAGTGGGTATACTGAGGCCGTAGAGGAAATTTTTCCCACGTATAAACTCGGGTGACAGGTCTATGGGGAATTTTGGAATTTTTCCCTTTTCACAAATGGCACAGTTTTAAGTGCGGCATGTGAGCCCTGTGGTCTCATCGACTATTGAAAAGTCATAGACCCGCGGAGGGTACCACGTGCCTCATCGACACAACTCCAAGGATAGAATCCAAAAGCAGAGACCCCAAACAAGTTCCGGGCTTCCACGTGTTTAGGGTCCGAGAAAGGCATCGGTCCGGATAAGATAAGTATCGCAGACTAGCAGAAAGTGTCACACGTCGGCTCGATGCATCTTCAAAGGTAAATTCAGAGTGGGTCTCTGAGACAAGTGCCAAAATTCCACGTCCCAGTCGAAAAGGGGACATAGCCAACCATTTAAATCGACTAAGTGTAAGAGACCGGCAGAAGCCTCCACATGTCTCATCGGTGCAACACCAAGGCTAGGTCCAAAGAGTGGGTTCCCAAATGTGCGTGAGACTCTCCACATGTCTTGGGTCTAACATAAGTCAAATGGATCGAGGCTCGAATCATCTAATAGAGAACCGGAGGACGACGCCATGTGTCGCATCAACACAAATTCAAAGGCGCAATCCAATGCAGAGACTCGAGTAAGCGTTGGCCCTCCACATGTCCAGAGTCTAAAAAGGTAGAATTAGTCGTTAAAAAGTCTAAGAAGAGGTACGCGGTGAAGGAGCCATGTGTCCACGATGCAACTTTAAAAGTAAAATCCAAGCGAGTTCCCAAATGTGTGCTGATCCTCCATGTGACTCGGGTCATAACATAAAGCCTCCACTAAGTAAAAGGGGCTTAGCCAAAACATGAAGAAATAGGGAAGAGTAGAGGAATCTTCCACGTGTCTCATCGACACAATTTCAAAGGAAGGGCCCAAAAGGTAGTTCCTAAACGAGCACCAACTCGCCACGTGGTCGAGTCACGAAAAGGTAAGGTTTGCCATTAAAAAGTCTAAAAGCCTCGCATAGGTCTCGATGTGTCTCTCGTCTGTGTAACTTCAAAACCAAAATCAAGGGCGGTTTCCAAACAAGCGCGAAGCCTCCACATATCTCAAAGTTAGGCATAACATCTCCGCCAACAGGAGAGACTCGGGCATAATAAAAGGAAACAAAGGAGCCCGTAGAAGCCGCCACATGTCAATCTGTTACAATTTTAAGAGTGAAAGGAAGGGGCTGAGTCTTCACGACGTGCGAGGCTGCCATGTGTACCTTGTATGGATAGACTCTTTTAAATATTGCGTGCCGCAACCCTGATCTTCAGATAACCATATCTTTTGACTGGAAATTGTAATGGAATTTTCTTGCATCTTACCCATTGATGATGTACTATGTGAACTTTTGGAGCAATAAAATATGTTTTGTGATGCTTTTGTCCATCCTTTCTTATTTTGTTGTCTCTTCTTTCCTCTCGTCATTGCAAGGTATATTGTGCATACTTTTATGTCTATTGTAGGTTATGGGATCCGCGTTTAATGGGTTTTGAAGTGGTGTTCCATGTGAACTTCATCTTTGGTATGTGGTGCATTTTTTCCACCCTCTCCTTTTCTCACCTCTCTCTACTTTAGGGGAGTTTGGATATGTGATCAACCACTTCCTTTTCTAGTATATCACCGCTTAATGTAGGATCTCTTTCACTTTCTCTCTCTCCATGTCTCCTTGAAAATGAGTTAGATTAGGATAGATAGGTTTTCCCGCATTGGAATAGCTTGTGGCGGGGAGATTAGAAAGTAGGAACCAACCTTCTCACGGAGGTCCATCTCAAGTTTCACAAATCCCATAGCTTTAGAGATGGTCCAATGTTGTGCAATCACACCGAATGCCCCACTTAGATACTAGGCCATTCGGGGTGCTGTGATTTTTCACTAATAATTTTGGCATGCCCAAAGTGGGACATAAGGTTAGATTCTCTCATCTTTCTAAGGTGTCTCATTATCAACAAAAAATATTATGCCACCATGCAACACTAACAATTTTGGCACGTCCGGTGGGATAGATCTGAAACACCTTACCACTTCATCTTAGTAGGTTGGTGTGTTCCTATTAAGATTCGAACTTTTGATGCACATGCATTTCACATATGGTGACTCCATCTCGGTCAAAAACCCATTCTCTAAGTTACTGAGACCTTCCTTCCATCCATTTCCACCCATTTTCATCCATTTTTCTTCCATCTCTTTCATTTTCTTCCATTCCATGAATTTTTGCAATCATGACTTCATTCCCATCTTGGAACTCACACTTGCATCAACAATGATGCAATCCACCTCCAATGTATTTCCCAACTCCTCTAGATCAGCATTATGATCAGATCCGAACCATTATGCTTACCCATATGAGCAGGGTCAAAACCAGTTTGGCCATGGAGCTTATCAAGAACAAGGGGATGCATACAATGGTGACAACTACATGGAAAATGCTGATCTGCTAGAGAAGATTCAAAGAATGGAGGCTAACATGGTGTAGTCTAGGGATACAACATAGATGAAAGCATTCAGATTGGTTATAGGGCACCTTGTCCATGGGTTGGCCCTATACCAAGACATTACAACCCTCAGGAGAAGGTTGACTTCATGATTAAAATGTTACCTCAACTTGCATAGTGGATTGAGGATATTGAGGCATATGAGAAAAGTGCGAGACAACCTTGTCAATGGGTAAGTCAATCACCAGCTCCTTGTCCTTCATTTTCTCTTTCTCAAGCTTTATCATTTCAGCAATGTCAAGATTCAAGCCCCTCAGTTGCTGCCCCAAGTGTTTATTTCCCTTCTCCATCTCCTAATCTTCCATCCCACGTCAATTAATTTGATCATTTCCCTTCCAAGTAGTCATCTCCTCCAAAAACAAGAACTTCTACTTCCCTCACCACCACAAACAATAAAAAAACTGGTTAAATCCCAACCTACCCCTCTTCTTGCTTTCCCAAGTCCATGTTGTGAAGAGACTCAAGAATCCAGTCAAGGAGAAAACAAAGAAAAGAGGAACCCAACATAGAAGAAATGATAGAAAATATGAAGAGTTGGGCTGCCAGATTTGGATTTGCAGAGATCCCCTTGATGGTTAAGCCAACATAAAAGGTCAAGGTTGAAGAGCCAGTGGTGGCTGAGGCTGAGTTTGCTGTAGAAGAAGAAAAAGAACAAGAAGGAGAGTATCAAAAATCTGTTTGCTCTGAATGCAGTGTCCATAATGGCACTTTGTTTGAAGAGGATGTTGATCTAATCCAAGCTGCACAACTAGTTAAGGAGGAAGAAAAACCATCTCCAAGTCCCATTGAAGAGGAGCAGTTGGGAGAGATCAAATCAAAGTTAAGGCCACTTAGTGAAGAAAGAATTATTGAAGATTTTTTTCTTTCATTTGAAGGGCCTAATTTGATTGATGAACCGATGAAAAAGGAGAACCATACAGTTTTAAAGGCTCCTAAAAGGAACGATAACTAGATCGTACCAAGCTAAGAACACAGATGCTAATCAAACACCATGATCAATAAGATGAAAGTAATTCACCAAAATAACTTTACATAAAACTTTGCAAACAAATGAGCAACAATATCATATATTATTATGGAACTCAATGTAATACAATGAGAATGGGCCTTGCTTAAATAGGCAAGGAATAACAATCTAAGAACCGGTCAAGGTTGTAGATCCAGACCATAAATCAAAGAAATAACTAGTTATTAAAGAACTAGTCAAGACCATAGATTTAGGAGAGAACTAGACATCAATGATCTAGTCAATACCATAGATCAAGGAAATAACTATACCTAACAACTATATAATATCTCTTAATATCTAAATAAGATAAAAGAAATATCCACACACATAAGTGGGTGAGGATAAATACAATAAAGGTAAATGAAGTATCTAGGTGAATATGAGTTAAGGTAAATACCTACTCTAACACTCCAAGTGCGCAAAGTGTAGGCCATATAAGAACCTTAAGTTCTTCCTCCCACTTCATCCCCTTTAAGCTCTAATGTTGAAGAAGAGTTTGATCTTTCAAACTTCATGTTTGAGGATGAAGGGAACCATGGTGAGCAAGTTGCAAATTAGGAGGACACCATGGAGGAGGTAGAGCACATGCAACAGGACAACAAGGAGACAGACTGTCTATCGACTTGGAAGATTGCTTCGATGGAGAGGATCCTGAGGAGATAACATCATTTTCTCCTCCATCATCCACCTTCCAAGCACATGATCCTGTTACCATGAAGGAGAGCATTCAAGAACAACAACCTGCACTTCATAACAACCCTATGGAACAAAGGTTGGAGGATTTTAATCTTCCATGTTCTCCAAAGGAGGAGGAAGGGAAAAGGAAAGAGGATGTCATCATCTCTCTCACACCATCCATCTAGGAAGGTCCACAAGAAGACTCCATTCTTGGAGTTGAAATTTAGAGCAATGGACACATCCAAAGGATTAGACCATGACTAATCAGGTACTTGGCTTCATTGGAGCCAATGGGAAATCCAAAACTAGTCATGCCCACTTCAGGGCATGAGGATGAGCTCCAAAGTACCAAAGATCAACTGCAATGCCTCTTCAATCCAAATACAGAGTAACTAAAAGAGGTGTTTGTCTTGTTTCTAGCTGACACCTTGATGATTTGGGTGGAGGACCAGATTATAGTCATTTTTTTACTCATACAAGCAACCATATTCAATGTCAAATCATTTACATGGTTTCCATTTTTGAGAAAGGAAGTTACTTCTCCTGCCGATTTGCGGGATTTGTTTGAGTCCCCTTTCTCTCCGGTTAGCGTAGAGTAGGAGTAGGTTTAGGTTTGTTTTCAGTAGAAGAAGTTCTTGTGCAAACTTTGCATATCCCACTTGGGGTGTGTATAATTTCAATTTTTTACATAGTGTGTTGTGGTGTCTTGTTGCTCGTGCACGAGTGACATTAGAAGTAGCATTTGATGAGGTCAGCTCCGGTTCCAACGGTGTTCCAAGTGGCTCAGGAATCAAATTTTCAAAGTTTAGATCAGATTTGTGTTTACCAGGTAGACTCCATGCCAAATGGATGCTTCAAGGCCACTGATATTTTCACCTAGCAGCACATGATCCCCACGTCACCAAATTGTTGACCAAAATAAGCTCACACTTATTTTGGTCAATCGACACCATTTTTCCCATTTTGTGTTTTAATCTAAATTTTTACATATTTTAAGCACTTAAGGTCCACTAAGAGAATTCCCATCAGATGGGAAATTTCTTCCCCTTTCTAGAGATATAAAGAAGTCCTAACTCCTCGTATTTTGCAAATAGCGGGCACTGGGAAGGATTTTTTTCCCAAAAGTGGGTGACGGGCCTAGGGAAGACTTTTCGCCCATGGAAATTGTAGATCGGTGGGGTGGCGGGAGATATTTTATCATTTTTGCACTTTTTGAAAAGGCATAATTGGAAAATACGGGCCGGCAGGCCTAGGGATGACCTTTTGCCAAAGTAAAGTGTCTGCAGGTCGCAGAGGAAATTTTGCCCAAGTATAAATTCGGGCAGCGGCGGTCTGCAAGCGGGTATTTTGGAATTGTTTCCCTTTTCGCAAATGGCACAGTTTTCAAGTTCGGGCCCATGAGCCCACAAGGTCTCATCGACCATTGAAAAGTCACAGACCCGCAGAGGGTGTCATGTGCCTCATCGGCATAACTCCAAGGATAGAATCCAAAACAGAGACCCCAAACAAGCACCAAGCTTTTACATGTCTAGGGTCCGAGAAAGACATTGGCTGAAATTGGTTAAGTATCACAGACTAGCGGAAAGCGCCATGCATTAGCTCGACGCATCTTTAAAGGTAAATTGAGTGGTTCTCCCGAAAAGAGCCAATCTTCCACGTGTCCTGTGTCTGAAAAGGGGACAAAGCCACCTGTTTAAATTGACTAAGTATAAGAGACCGACAAAAGCCTCCACATATCTCATCGGTGCAACACTAAGGTGGGTCCAAAGAGTGGGTTCCCAAACATGTGCAGACTCTCCACGTGTCTTGGGTCCAATAGAAGTCAAATGGATCGAGGCCCGAATCGGCTAAGTATAGAGAACCAGTGGATGGTGCCACGTGTCACATCAAAGCATAAATTCAAAGGCGTGACCCAAAGTGGAGACTCAAGCAAGTGCTGGCCCTCCACATGTCTAGAGCCTGAAAAGGTAAAATTGGTTGTTGAAAAGTCTAAGTAGAGGTAGGCCAATGGAAGGAGCCATGTGTCAAAGACGATGCAACTTCAAAAGAAAAATTTGGAGTGGGTTCCCAAATGTTCACTGAGCCTCAATGTGTCCCGAGTCGGACATAAAGTCTCCACCGAGAAAAAGGGACTTATCCAAAACATGAAGAAATAGGGCAGAGCATGAAAATGGAAGCTTCCACATGTCTCATTAGCGTAATCTCAAAGGCATGGCCCAAAAGGTAGTTCACAAATGAGCGCCAACTCGCCACGTGGTTAGAGTCTGAAAAGTTAAGGTCGGCGAGTTGAAAATTCCAAAATCGTGTGGAGGTCTCCATGTGTCTTGTCCGTGCAACTTCAAAACCAAAATTTGGGGGCAGTTTCTAAATAAGCGCGAAGCCTCTACATGTCTTGGGTCAGACACAACATCTCCGCCAACAGGAGAGACTAGGGAAGAATATAAAGGAAACAAAGGAGCCTGCGAAGCTGCCATGTATCAATCGACACAATTTCAAGAGTGAAAGGAAGGGGCCGAGTCTTCATGATGTGCAAGGCGCCACGCGGACCATGTATGGAGAGACTCTTTTAAATATCACGCTTCGTAACCCTGATCTTCAAACAACCATATCTTTCGACTAGAAACTCAGATTTGGGTGGGAGAGGACTTTTTGGAAAGATCTCGATGTCGGCTTCTCACTTTCCTCCATTAATGTTTCGGCTTGCTAATTTGGGGCTATCAAGTCTCTTATGCCATGATGAATAATGGGCCTATTTCTTGCCCAATAAGGGACATCAATGGGGGCATGGGTGTTGCAGTGAGACTCTTCATTGTGGCAGGTGGATTTCAATGTTTTCGGAGTGGTTGGAGTAGGTGGAATTCAATGCATATCTTGTAGGGGTGGTTGGAACAAATTTTGATTTTCCCTCTCTTTCTCTCTCATTCTTCTATATATTGTAAAAGAGGGGCATATTCAAAGGGTTGGTCATTGTTTCTCCTTTGCCACCCCTTCTCTATTTATTCCTTAGGGTAGAATGCAGAGTCTAAGCCTCCTCTCATGGCTCTGTAATGGAATTTTATTTCCTCTTGCCCACTGATGATGTACTGTGTGAACTTTTGGAGCAATAAAATATGTTTCATGATGCTTTTGTCCATCCTTTCTTATTTTGTTGTCTCTTCTTACCTCTCGTCATTGCAAGGTATACTGTGCATACTTTGATGTCTATTGCAGGTTTTGGGAGCCACTTTTAATGGGTTTTGAAGTGGTGTTCCATGTGAACTTCATCTCTAGTGTGTGGTGAATTTTTCCACCCTCTCCTTTTCTCACCTCTCTCCACTTTAGATAGTTTGGATCTGTGATCAACCACTTCCTTTTCTGGTGTATCACCGCTTAGTGTAGGCTCTCTTTCACTTTCTCTCTCTCCATGTCTCCTTGGAATGGTTAGATTAGGATAGATAGGTTTTTCCTGCACTGGAGTAGCTTGTGGCAAGTAGATTAGGCAGTAGGAACCAACCTTCTCTGGAGTTCCATCTCAAGTTTTGTAAGTCCCACAACTTGAAAAATGGTCCAATTTTATGCAATCACACCGAATGCCCCACTCGGATACCGTGCCATTCGGGGTGCTTTGTGATTTTGCACTAACAAGGACCTTAAGTGCTTAAAATATATAAAAATTTAGATTGAAGCACAAAAAGGGGAAAAATGGTGTTAGTTGACCAAAATAAGTGTGAGCTTATTTTGGTCAACAATTTGGCAACTCATGGGGATCACCTACTGCTAGGTGAAATGATCAGTTGCCTTGAAGCATCCATTGGGCATGGAGTCATGAATGATAGCTTGATACTGATCTTTAACTCTGAAATCTGATCCCTGAGCCACTTAGAACACCACTGAAACTAGAGCTGATCTCACCAAATGCCATTTTCAATGCATTGTGCACGAGCAACAAAATACCAAAACACACTATGTACAAAATTGGAAATCATACACACCCCAAGTGGGATATGTAGAGTGTGCACAAGCACTTCTTCTATTGAAAGCAAACCTACCTACTCTACGCTAACCAGAGAGAAAGAGAACTCAAACAAATCCTACAATTGATAGGGAGAAGTAGCTTCCCTTTCTTACAATTGGAAGCCATGAAAATGATTTGACACTGAATATGGCTACTATTAGGAGTGGAAGGTTGAATTCAAATTGTTTCTTCACTCCCTCCATCAAGGTATCAATTGGAAACAAAACAAATACCTCTTTAGTCTGCTGTTCACTTGGTTCCAAGAGGTATTGTTGTTGATCCTTGACACTTTGAGTCTCTCCTCATGCTTAGAATCAAGCATGACTGGTTTTGGCTTGTCCCTTAGCTCCAATGAAGCCAAGTACCTAATTGGGAATGGTCTGATCCGATGGGTGTGCCCTTTGCTCTAAAATTCAACTCCAAAAATGGAGTCTTCTTGCTGACCTTCCTGGGTGGATGGTGTGGAAGAGATGATGACATCCTCTTGCTCTTTCCTTCCTTCTCCTATGAAGAACATGGAAGATTCATATCTTCCAATCTTGGTTTCAGAGGGCTGTTATGAAGTGCGAGCAGTTATTATCTTTGAATGCTCTCCTTCATGGTAGTAGGCTCATGTGCTTGGAAGGTGGATGATGGAGGAGAAAATGATGTGATCTCCATGGGATCCTCTCCATCAAAGCAATCCTCCAAGTTAGACAGATAATCTACCTCCTTGTTGTCCCGCTGCATGTGCTCGACCTCCTCCATGGTGTCCTCCTGATTTGAAACTTGCTCACCATGGTTCCCCTTATCTTCAAACATGAATTTTGAAAGCTCAAACTCTTCTTCAACATTAGAGTTTGAAGGGGGTGAAGTGGGAGGAAGAACTGAAGGTTCTTCTGTGGCATGCTCTATACTTGAAGCCTCTTGAAGCGTTCTCCTATGGTTCTCTCTATAGCCAAAATGCACTCCTCCTTTTTTGGATTTGGAGTAGCTTCTTCTTCCGTCATTTGAAATGATTGTGTGGATTGAATTGGATCAACATTCTCTTCAGATAAAGTGCCATTATGGACACTGCATCGTGAGAGCAAAGCATTGCTGATCTTCTCCTTCTCCTTCTTATTCTTGTTTCGCTTATAAACTCAGCCTTAGCCACCACTGGCTCTTCAACATTGACCTCCTTTGTTGGGTTAACCATGAAGGGATCTTTGTAATCCCAAATTTGAGAGCCAAACTGACCAAGCTTCTAATATTTTCTTCTCTTCTTGGCTCTTCTTCTTGTTGCTCTCCTTGACTGGTTTTTGGAATTTCTTCCCACATGGAATTGGGAAGGTAAGAGGAGGAGTGGATGGGGTTTCAACCAGTTTTGCAATTGTTTTTAGTGGGGAGGGAAGTGGGAATTATTGTTTGTTTGGAGGGAATGACTGCTTGGAAGGGAAAAGGGTAGAAAAATTGATATGAGATGGAATATTAGGAGATGGAAAAGGGAAATCAATACTTGGGGCAGCAAGTGAGGGGCTTGACTCTTGACACTGCTAAAATGATAAAGCTTGAGAAAGAGAAAATGAAGGACAAGGAGCTGGTGAATGACTTACCCATTGACAAGGTTGTCTCAAAATTTTCTCATATTCCTCAATATCCTTAGTCCCTGTGTAAGTTGAGGCATCATTTCAACCATGAAGTCAAGCTTCTCCTGAGGGCTGTAATGTCTTGGAAAAGTGCCTTCCCATGGACAAGGTTCCCTGTAACCAATCCTGAATGCCTTCATTTTTATTGTAGCCCTTGACTGAACCATGCCAACCTCCATCCTTTGAATCTTCTCCAGTAGATCAACATTTTCCATGTAACTGTTATCATTAAATGGATACCCTTATTCTTGATAAACTCCATTGCCAAATTGGTTTTAGCACTACTCATATGGGTAAGCATGATTATTCTGGATTTGATCATAATGTTGATTTGGAGGAGTTGTGAAATAAATTTGAGTGGACTACACTTTGCTATTGCTGAAAATGTGAATTCCAAGGTGGAAATGAAGTCATGATTGCACAACTTCATGGGATAGAAGGAAATGGGTGGAAATGAATGGAAGGAAGTGTCATGCAACTTAGAGGATGGGTTGTTGACTAGATAGAGTCCCAGATGTGCTTTGCATGTGCCTCCAAAGGCTGAATCTCACTAAGAACACATAAAATTGATGAAATGAAGTGGTAAGGTGCTTCAAACCTATCCCATTGGGCGTGATAGAATTGTCGATGTAAAATCATAACACCCCCAAATGGCCTAGTTTTGTGTGGGGCATTTGGTGTGATCTGCATAACATTAGACCATCTCAAGCTGTGGGACTTACAAACTTGAGATGATCCTCCAAAGAAAGCTGGTTCTTGTTCCTAAACTACCTGCCACAATCTACTCTAATGCAAGAAAAACTAATCTATCCTAATCTAACCATTCCAAGGAGACAGGGAGAGAGAGAATGCAAGAAAACAAAGCCTACACTAAAGTGGTGATACACCAGAAAAGGAAAGAGGTGAGATACTCTGCTAAGGGAGGATGAAATAGGGAAAAAGGAGATGAGGGAGGTTAGACAGAAGTGACATAGACCTAGATCCTAATCCACCATCAAAACTCCATGAAACATGACATCTTACACCTGCAAACATGAAATACATGCACATAAAATAGATCTGAAAGGGAGAGGCACGGAGAAACAATAAAACACGAGAAAGGGTTGAAGAACGCCACAAAATCATGAGTTTATTGCTCTAGAAGGTGCACAGACCATTACATTTCTGCTCAGAGGCACAAATACACTTTCCAAGCATAGGAGAAGGCTTATAACTCAAATGGAGTCGGGAAACAAATTTGACAGAGTTTCCCCACATCCCAGAATGTCTCTCTTCTCAAATGAGAAGTGTTTACACTATATAGAAGGTCGAGTTGAGAGAGAAAGAAGAAAACATCAGATTCTACCTTGAAAACTCAACCACCAACCATCAATGCCCTGTAAATCCACCTAGAATCTATCAATTTTGGTTCCCCATGTCTGTTTGGTGTGTTGGAGAAGGAATGATGGCAAATCGATCAGATCCGGGTAGTTGAAGCAATCGGATCATGTATTAATGGATTGAAATACTTTTTTGAGATTTTCACCCACCAAATTCTGATGAAAATAATAATTTATGCTTCCATGGTGTAGAGGAGGTTGATACCTTTCCAACGGTACCAAATTTGTTGAATTTTGAGCAATGGATCGAAAATTATGTCCATTTGAATCGAATCTGCATACAAAAATGGTGAAAAACTAGTTTTGCAAAACGGATCTGCGGGCCCAAAATTCACTTTAGCGCCTTTTGTGAAAAAAAAACAAAAATTATAAAAACCTCCCACAACTCAAGAGGCTCGAAAATCACCTTAGGTGAAAAAACCCCCAAGGCCCAAAATTGCGAACTTTGTATTTGGCAAAAAAAAAAAAAAAACTTCCGTGGGCTCGTGAGCCCACACTTGCAAATTGCGCCATTTGCAAAAGTTGTAAAATTTCTAAAGTTTCCCCAATGGCCTGCTTCCCGCAACTAACAAAGGCCTGACACGTGGCTTCTCTGGGTGTCGGCGGAGGTGCGACTTACTTTTATACTTTATGCCTTTTCAAAACAAAAGCCAAAAATTCAAACTGCCTCTGGTGACCCGCCTTCCTGCTTTGACTTGAAACATGGCCACATGTCCCTTTACAGCCTTAAGAAATTTTTCTTCATTTGGCGCAAAGATTCCCATGGGCTCATGGGCCCATAATTGTAAATTGCACTTTTTAGCAAAAGGTGCAAAGTGCCAAGATATCTCCTCAAAGCTGCGCTTCTTGCAAAAATCCTTCAGAGGCCGCCGCCCAGTAACTTGCAAAATATGAGGAGTTAGAAGGAATTCTTTATATTTATGGAAAGGGGAAGAAATTTCCTATCTGATGGAAATGCTTTTAGGGGAACTTAAGTGCTTAAAATATATAAAAATTCAGATTGAAGCACAAAAATGGGAAAAATGGTGTTAGTTGACCAAAAATAAGTGTGAGCTTATTTTGGTCAATGATGTTCTTGTTTAGTTAATTAATCATGTTGATTAAGTAAAGTTGAGATGTGGCTATGTGGGAATTTAATGTCATAGATAGTCCTTGTTATATTATTAATTTTTATGGATTTATTTTGAATTTGAGTTGTGTACTCAACCCCATCCTTGAAATCTCGTATTTGGGCTTGGAGGCCACTTTTAGAGGCTTTTAGGACAAGTTAAACTTGTCACATATCTCTTAAAAATTCCTACTAACCATACCTTTGATGTGAAGGGTTAATTTTAGCCATCATTATGTGTTTTGGAAGGAAAAAGAGGTAATTAATTGTACTTTCTTACAAACTCTTTTAATTATGTCCTTGGAAGTATGGAGTAGTGGTTTGTGTGTTGAAGGAAATTTGTCATATCCTCACCCACCCATTTATGATTCTTGGTCTTTGTGTTTGACTTGGTGAGGTGGATTGGAGGAGAAGTGATGTGGCATCCTACATGGAGCCACCTCACCATCCTCTCCACATTTTCTATTTATTTGAGTTATTTTGGAGTTTTGGGGGTTACTTGGTTTGGTTGCACACTTGCATATTTTGGTGATTTTTCTTGAGTTTTTTTTTTTGGAGCTTGGGAGCTTGCTTTTGGATTGGCTTGGACTTGGAATAATCTTGGAGTTTGTTTCTTGAGGATTTAAGGTTCTTGCAATGGCAAGGTAGGGTCTATACCCTTGCATTTTATTTTACTTGTTGTGTGTTGTATTGTAAAATGAATGAATGTATGTGTTTGTTTTGGATTTGGGTAGTATGACCTGAAGTAAGGTCTAGGGAGAATGAAAATGGGACCATTAGGGAGGGAAAATGGAGTTGTGAGGTATTGTGGAGAAAGTGTGAATAGTGTGTTCCACCTATGAGGAGAGAAAAGGAAAATATTGCTACACTTTGTATATTTTGAAATGGGAAGACATAATGATATTTTGAATATTTTTAATGTGCACTTGGAGGTTATTGAGTGGAATCCCTATTTCACTTGGAAGATAAAATGAGGTGGTTCCCATATTTATCTTCTCCCTTGGCTTAGATATTAAGCCTATGTGTTGGAAAGTTGTATATTATTAGTATGATTATTTTGTGCTTTATGTGTTACAAAGTTTGTTAAAGCATGAATGTTTGTATTGTTGAAGTATTTGTAAAGAGTTTTCATGGTTTCAAACATTCCCTATTTCTCCATTTTTGGGGCTCGGGGGCCAATGAGAAGGGTGAATTTATCTTCTCATTGGAATAAAGATTGGGAGGTGAGTTTTCCTTGGATCCCGTCCTTGTTGTTGTAATTATAAGATGAATAAAAGCTTATGGAATTGCAAGATGCTCATGGGATGGAGACATATCTGTTGATACCAAAGAGAGAATCCTATTGTTGTAAATTTTATCATGTTGTCTCCACCTCGAGTGGAAGACTTGTATGTACTTGTATTTTAAAGAGAGTCCTTGTAAATTTATTTATCAAACCAGGTATTGTAATGGTTGAATGAAGTAAGTTGTAAGTTGTATTTTAATGGGAATGGAACTCTTTCAAATCTGGAATTTAATCAAAAATTTTGCATTGTGTCTTCATTTTGAAAATGGTTTTCTTGCATTGGAAATACATGAGAATACATGCTTGTTTCTCCCTTGTAAATGCTTTGTTATTCTTGTTTATGAAAGAAAAAGAAGTTATACTTAGTTGATGATTATATTTATTCCTTCTTTTTGATAGATGCATTTATAGTTTAAATGAACCCTTATAGTCAAATTTTAAACAATATTACAAAGGAAAATGTATACATTTAGTTCTCTTAATCAAGAAAGAAGTTATTTTCATTTGTGTATTCTGTTGAATTAAACTTGTAAGTTCAAACCTTGTTTAGGTATATATATATATATATATATATATATATATATATATATATATATATATATATATATATATATATATATATATATATATTACATAATATATATGTTTATATAATTCCATTTTTAAAACAAATTGTTTAACATAGTGATCGGCGTCGGTCGGTCAACCGGTATCGGTAGAATAGAAAGCGCTTTTGATCTCTAATACATAGTTACGATTTTATATTTTCACTTTTAAAACTTAGTTGCATAATGATACTTCAAAATCAATATAACAAAGATTGTTATATATTTGAACCTTGATCAAGATGTATACGAGATGTATGTATTTGATAATATATACATCTCTGCGTACATTTTTATATAAAATGCACGGATTCATAAGAACCAGCGGACAACAGTGCGGTGCGTCGGTGTCGGTAGCACAGAGAGGCGTGAGTGGTTAAGCGATCGACACCGGGCCGCCTATGTGTAACGCCCACATTTTCCATACACACAACCCATAATAAAATCCAATAATTAGTTAGGTAAATTACGGAATATTATAGTTTAAAAAGGTTTGCATCCAGATAACTAACAACTAGATTAAATATTTCTCGTTTAATAAGTTCCACATATCTATAAAGTTATTGTAACTAAATTAATAATTAAATATTATTAATTCCTTCCAAACCATTTCGGGTTTAAATCCCCTTCAGGGTCCCCGTTAATTCCCATTAATTAACTCTTATAAATCATTATTTAAGTTACCCTTTTTACAAAATTATTTAATTTATCCTTATAATTCTAATGTCATTTATTTACTTAATAATCTAAGGCTAAGGTCTCAACTTACCCTAACCATTAAGTGGCCCCATTCAACCCATTACCCATACCTTTTATTTAATTTTTTCATTCCCCAAAAAATCACATCACTTAAAATTGTAGGGAGAAATCTCATCCATTAGATTAAGCCATTTTGGGCCCTTGGATTAGAAATGCCATAAAAATACTTACGAGGTCTTCTTATTCATTATATTACCCTATTTTATCATTTTCACTTTGCAGGGGGTTTGGAGAAAAAGGAGGATGGAGGCCATGGGAGGTTGCTCTCTTGGATGGATACACAAAAATTTGGAGGATTGTTTAATTTATTTTGGATCACTCTCCTACGGTTTGCCATGAGTATTATTTGTTATTTGTGTATATAGTTTTTTTGAGTTTACCATATTTGGGTATGGGCATCTTTACCCCATTTATTTCTGGTTTATTTTCTTTTTTATGATAATCTCTTGCAGGCTTGGTTGAATATACATTGTGTATGTTTTAATTTGATTGAAAATATAAACCATATAAATGTTTATTTATGTATTCTAATAAAAAGAAAATGATATATATATAATATTAGGTATTAATATATTACTGGAAGTAGAGGTTATGCCGACCCATTTATATGGCGCACTGTACACTATATATATGTTTTACGGCGTGAGACTAAAATAATAGGCGTGGCCCATGTTTATTTGGGGTGTAAGATTTATATGGTGAGGAAGCGATGCCCTTAATAAGGGGTTGGGGTGGGGTGTTGCATCCTCCCCTATACGGGTCTTTCCCCATTTAAATCAATACATGTATTTTATTTATAAACCTGCAACATTTGCTTTACAAAGCCAATATGGGCCGATTACATAGGGTCCTTTATATATATATATATATATATATATATATATATTATTAATATATTATATACTTAGAAGATATATTTATACTATATAATTACTCCATTGATTGAATTTGTTCGTAATTTGTGTAATTATATGAATCTCTAAATACAATTCTATACAATGTAGGCATTTATAAATACAAATATATTATTTTTTTAGTTATACACCCTTTATCAATTCAAATTCATTATAAAATGACGGATAAGGTTGTATGTAATTTGTTACATTTAATTTCTATCCTTATATATGGGATAGTAGTAACAATTTCTTTTGCAAAAATTATTATAGATCAACTCAATCACCCCTTTTACATATTCCTTTGAATGGAATGAAAATAAAACATTCATAATGAAACTTATTCCTTTTCTTTTTAATCTAGTTTACCAATAATGCAAGAAAGAAAACAACATATACTTCCATACAAGAACACTATCCTTTCAAAATCTATTTATAATACAAATTTTAAATAAAAGTTTAGATTGGGGAGAACTCTATTTTCAATACAAAACCCTTTCAAAGTCCATACTTCAACTAAAATAATACAAGTCTTAATAGTTTCATTTTACAAGAAACTAACCCAATAAATACAAGATTACATCAAATCCACTCTTGGTGAAATTTTAGAAGTTTTGAATGAATTATCATAACAAATGCATCTTATCTTGCCTCCTTTACACATATACATTTTTGATAATCAACACAAATCAAACTTACATAATACATTTACAAGAATACGAGTCTATTAAAATGCAAGTTACAAGCCTTCCACTTAGGTGGAGACAACATGGATTTTTTTTTACAAAAATAACTATTTCTTCTTCCCTGTATCCTCGACATAACAACTCTTCCAAGATGAAAACTTGAGCTTTTCCATTTCTCCAAAATCCAACCAAAACAAAATAAGGGGAGTAGGAAACACTCTCCACCCTACCAATAATCCAATGAGAATGATAATACTTCCTCCTTGTTGGCCCGACCCCCAACAATGAAGCAATAAGAGGTATAAAACAACCAAGGAAACTTTTACATGGATTCAACAACAATCATTCACACAAAATTTAACACAATAAACACAATACAAAAACCACAACAAGCTTACAATTTTTCCAAGCACAATGGCTCAATATCCAAGCCAAGAGAGAGAGAAGAAACATGGGAAAAACATTTATGCCTACCAATGGATTAAGTGCCCACCTTAAAAGCCTCTAAAATGCAAGAGTGAAAATAAAATATTTAACCCAAAAATCATCAAACAAACATGAATAAATAGAAAAAGAGAAGAGGAGGGTGAGGTAGCTCCATGTAGGAGGCCACATCACTTCTCCTCTACTCCACATCACATGGTAAAACTCCAAACCCAAAGCTCAATAATTTTTTGGGTGAGAAATAACATGGTTTCCTTACACACAAACCAAAAACCATACTCCAAAAGACAAAATTAAAATATAATGTAAGAAGGCGCAATAATTTCACCGTTTTAGCCTCCAAATCACATAATGGGACCTAATTTTGACTCCTTATCCCATAGGTATAGTTGGTAGGTGAATTTAAGAGGTCTGGGACAAGCTTAAATTTTCTCGCAAGCCTCCAAAAATAGCCTTTAAGCCAAAATATGAGTTTTACATGCAAGGTTGAGTACACAACACTACAAATAAGAAAAATCCATTCAAATCCATAATAAAATAAAGTAAAATCTACCAAAATTAAATACCCCTTGGTAACATCCAAAATTAATTTAAATAACCATATTAATTAACCAAAATAAGAGCACATTAATTAACAATAATAAATATTTGCATAGATTATGTAGCTAATAATTATATATTATTAGGAGAGTTTGTTTTTATGTATCCCATTATTCTCTCTCTCCGTTTGTAACCTCTCCTTTCATTGTGGGGAGTATTGTTATTTCTCTTCACTATAAATTTTTACGTGCTTCTCTATAATAATAAGAAGAGATATATGATCTCTATTCTTCCTCCACTAATTTCTCCTAACAATATGGTATCAGAGCGAATCTTATCTCTTCGAGCCTATATGCAAGTGCATTGAATTTGTATGCAAGAAAAAAATCTTTGTACAACTACCAACGTGGAAGGACCTGCGTGGTGGAGGAAGCAGTGTGGAAGTTTTAAGAGGCATTATTTTTGTCAAAAGGAAGAAATGCACTCTACCCATGTGGAAGAGAAAAAGGTTGAGGGAAGGAAGACCAACCAACTATGTGGAGAGAAGACCATTCTCAGCGTGGACATTTTTTTTGTTGAACCAGTGTGAAGGATCAAGGAAGCTCGTGGAGAGGAAAATTGGTGTATTTTGTCTTTCTTCCTGGCTGACCTGCGTGGAATTGCCCACACGTGGAGACTGCTGCGTGAGAATTTGATGGAAATTTTATTTTGTTTCCTGCGTGAAGTTCTAATTCACCTTCGTGGACAACATAGAAATATCTATTGCGTTGAAATTTTACCTCTAAGACACAGGCGTGAAGTATAAGAGGCTAACAAAATTTTCTAATTCTTCGTGTTGTTTCAGCATCCTGTTCTAAACTTGTTCTCCTTCTACGTGCAGTCTAGCTGATCTGAAACACACGTCTAGCACTAACAACTGGGTGGAATTTTTATTATTATTCAAGCTTGACATTTATGCCTGCGTGAAGGCTTCTTTCTTAGCTACGTGGACATGGGATCTGAGAATAGTAGAATATCTTCTCACATAACTTTAATTTGCGGCCTATATAATGCATTCCTCCATATAAAGGAGTACCACCATTGTGAAAGAGAAAGAGGTAAACCTATCCATTAAAATAAAGGGATAAAATCCTACCAAGCCACACCGGATGTCGAGCATGAATGAAACGATCAAGACTACTAAAAGCCGCAACATCAACTCACAAGTAGAAGAACACCATCTAGAAGCTCCTAAAAGCTCCGGGTTCTACTTTTCACTACTCAATGAGCTACGCAACACCGGAAACCTTGTCTTTGACAAACTGGTTCACAAAGGACTCTTGGAGTACTTTTTTTACGTCCACCGCCAAGCCAAGCGAGTTTGAGAAGAACTAGAAGTTAGGTATGAAACCGATTGCAAAGATGAAGAAGAACTCCCCACAAAGTGCCACCGTCTCTCAACACATGATTATCATGAGCATCAACGAAATGGTACTTCTCATCAGTGAGTAAAGTTGTAATATCTCTTGGAATCAATAAATAAATAAATAAATAAATAAATTTTATTTTATTACAATGTTTGCACCAAAATTCTTCTCTTGGATGCTCAGTTACTTAAAGGGAAAATTTTTATGGCCTGGAAAACAAAGATGCGAGATGATCCTTCAATTTGAAGGATTATGGGGCATCATCACCGGATCTGTGCAAGTCCCCACGCTGATGAACTCATGAAATATGAGATGGCTAGTGCCAAAGCTCTAATGTTGATTATGCTAAGTGTCAGTGATGATGTGCAACCACATATCCGAAATGCAGAGAAGCTGAAGGAAGCCTGGGATAAATTAGAAACCATCTATGAAGCCAAAAATCAGACTAAGATCCTCCATCTTCAGTCAAAACTGCACACCCTTTCTATGGGGTCAGATGAGAAAGTTAAGGAGATATTACACCGCGTGGCTGAGCTGTGATAAGAGTTATTAGCACTTGGTAAAACAGTGGAATTAAAACTTCTCATGCCAATCACCTTGAGAGAACTCCCTTCTCAATTCTGAGTGTTTGTTATGACACTAAATGTATATAAACAAACAGTGGCATTCGAAGAACTCGTGAACTTGTTGTAGCAGGAGGAGGCCATCAATTTAGTCCAAGATGAGGCCTAGGATAAATCCCTTTTCTCAAAGCCACATCGTGGCTATGAAGTATAGAAAAGGTCCCCCAGAAAAGTAAACACAAGCACATCAAAGCATCAAGGGAAACAAACTCAAAATTCCAAGAGGTGGTGTCAAATCTACAAAACCAATACTCATGACATTGATCACTACCGAGTACAATGGCTTGAAACAGGGGTCTTCGAGTCAAACAAGCACATCAGGGCATGAAAATTTTCAAAAGTCCAAACGATGTCCCCGCCAAAAGAAGAAGAAGGGACATCTTATAGCCCAACATGATGATGAATATGATGAGGAGTCATTAGAAGGAGCTAATTGTGGTAAGAACCTTGTACTAGTCTCTCAGACTTCATAACCCACAAAGAAAGTATGGTTGATAGACTCTAGTGCAAGTAAGAATATGTCAAGTGACAAGAAAATGTTTGATTCACTGAATGAACAACCCACTTATGATCGGGTTCGGATATCAAATGACAAAAAGTACGTTGCAAAGGGATAGGCCAAGTGACCATTCCTCTGGGACCACGAAAATGTACACTTACAAAGGTACTATATGTTCCTGGATTGACTAGTAACCTCTTGTCAGCGTTAGCTCTGAATCATCATCTAAAGGTATAATTTCTTGTTCAAAATGGCATCAAATCATGCTTGATCTCAAGACAAGGTATGGTTATTGCTAGAGAATTTCTAAAAGATAAGTTATTTGCTTTAGATACTGTTTCATCTTCTACAGTAGCTTTATCTACCTCAACAGTAGAATCTACTACCCTATTGCATTTTAGATATGGTCACTTGTTGGTTAGTTCATTGCATTAGATGAGTTCAAAATCAATGGTACATGGACTTCCAAAATTGTCCAGTTCCTTGCCTATTTTCCTTGGCTATCTTGCAGGAAAACAACACAGGGATCCGTTTAAGGTGAGCACATTCCATGCCAAAAACATCTAGAGGTAGTTCATACCGATCTGAACGGACCATTGCCTACTTCATTTTCAGGATACAAGTACTTCCAATTGTTTGTGGATGACCACTCTTGAAAGATGTGGGTGTTTTTCCTAAAGAACAAGAGTGAGGCTCTTCACCATTTTCAGAATTTCTATCAACGTGTTGTGAAAGAGACCGGACAACCACTTCTTCTACTCCACTCAGATCGAGGGGGGAATTCACATCAAAGAAGTTCTTGGCCTTCATGAACCAACAAGGCATTAAGTAGAACCTGAATGCTCCCTACATACCCTAGCAAAACAACATTATTGAGTGACGCAATCACATAGTGATGGAGATGGCTTCTTGCCTGCATGCTATATCAACAAAGAAACCGAAGGATTAATATTGGGCTGAAGCAATACAGAAATATGTTTATCTTCTCAATAGGGCACCGAAAAATATTCTACAAAATAAAATTCTAGAAGAGGTATGGAGTGGTAGAAAGCCATCAATTTCTCATTTACAAGTATTTGGTTACACAACATACACGCATGTCCCATATCAGAAGAGAAATAAATTTGATCTCGAAGACAATACCGTACATATACTTTGGCTATAACACTACCTTAAAGGCATACCATCTCATGGATCCTGAGACAAAGAAAATATACAAGAGTCGAGACGTGGTCTGTGATGAGTCATCCTTTGAATCAGTAGTAACAACAGAAGAACCATTACCAACCACCTCTCACCGAATAGTCTCTGAATCAGATGATCAACCAGAGGAGACTACTCTAGAGAAATGATGTGTTGCTAGGGGATCTATATGTTGACCTTGGAGAACTGGATAATGTTACTCGCATCCATCCTCATGTCAATGCAACAGTTCTTCACAAAATTAACCAAGTTCTCATCCGAAGTGGGTACAAAGCACCATCAAAGACTCTCCATTTGCAACAAATTCCAGATACTTCATCCGAAGTCAAAACAAGAATTCAAACAAGAAATGAGGTAAATTTTGCACTCATGAGTTCACTGATTAATAGCTCTGAGCCTGATAATGTTCGTGAAGCATTTAGTCAACCTCAATGGAAAGGAGCCATGGATGCAAAATATGACTCACTCATGCAAAATAGGACATGGGAACTTGTCGATATGCCTACAGAAAGAAAACCATATGCTGTAAATGGGTTTTCAAGTAAAAATATAACGTAGATGGATCCATCGACAAACATAAATTACAACTTGTAACAAACGGATATTCTTAGAAAGAGGGCATCGACTATTAAGAAACCTTTTCACCCACCGCAAATATCAAAACCATCGAGTAGTTTGCACACTTACAACATAGAAAGGATGGAGAATTTAGAAGATGGACGTCAAGAGTGCTTAAATAAATGGTGATCTCAAAGAAGAAGTGTACATGACCCAACTTGAAGGATTAGTTGATGAAGAGCATCGTAAGAAGGTATGTCATCTCATCAATTCACTATATGGATCTGAAACAAGCTCCAAGGGCATGGTATATCAAGATCGATGAGCAAATTTTGTAACATGCATTCACTCATTGCCCCTCATTCAAATTTGTATATAAAGAATGTAGGAAAGAAATTGTCATTCTTTTTGTGTATATGGATGATCTTATGATCTTTGGCGGTTCGAGAAGATCAAAGTTGATATTGTAAAGAATGATCTCAAAAGAACCTTCGACATGACAGATTTGGGGTTACTACATTACTGTCTTAGCTTGGAGATATGGCAAAAGGAGCATCACATTTTTATCTCCCAGATAAAGTATGCAAAGACACTCCTAGAAAAGTACAATATGTCTAACTATAAACCTATATCCACTCCCATGGAAAAATTCTTGCAACTTTCAAGATTCAAGTTCTCACCTCAAGTAGATGTTACTCTCTACAAGAAATTTGTTGGAGGGCTCATCTATTTGACATATACTAGACTAGATTTATGCTATCATGTCATCTATCGCTCCAAATTCATGCAGAACCAAAGAAATATCATTGACTGTCGAAAAGCATGTATTGAGATATGTTAGAGGAACAACTGATTATGGTCTGGAATATAAGAAGAATGATCAATTCTTCTTACAGGGATATGTCAACTCGGACCATGCTGGATCTATTTATGATAGGGAGTCAACCAAAAGATACATTTTTCATCTTGGATCTGGACCTATCTTGTGGATAAGTAAAAATCAAAATATTGTTTCTATTTCATCCACAGAGGCAGAATATCACACCGCATGAGGAGCTGTGTGTGAAGTGATATGGTTACATCACATTTTGGATGACATGGAAATTCCTGAAAAACATTCACCTATTCTCTACTATGATAATTATAGTGTGTTGAACAAATAAATCATATTGAAATTGATTTCCATTTAATTCGACAAAGACGTTTTGATTCATCACATTAAGCTCCAAGATCGTCCCATAGAAGCACAAGTAGTCATTGTAGCAAATCAAATACTCAAAAATAAAAATAAAATGAAAAGGGGAACAACACATTTACCGTTGGTCACATTTGAGGCCACCCTACGAAAGGAAACCTCCTAAAAATATAACAACCATACAACATACAAAAACACAAGTTGCCAAGGTGGCTAGTTCTTTAATACCCAAAATTATTTTATTGTTGGTCTCCTATCCCATTTTGTTTGTTGTGTTATAATTTCCTACAAAATCAAAAGAATACCTCTCGACCTCGTGGCCATATCAATGAAATCAAAACAATAAAACACACATATACATATCAATTCACATCATCAAATAATACTACTAAATCATCACTAAAATCAAGCAATTTCATCAATTGTTTATAATTCCAAAATATTTCAATTCTATCATTCATCGATAACAATGAAATTTCAAGAATAGTCAGACCCTCTAACAAAAATCCATACGTAAAAATCCAATGTGTCAGTATATATATAAAGTGCTAACTCTAGATCATCATTAATAATGAAATATCACTTCATGTATATAATTCACACTATAAATCACCATGTATATGGAATCAAAGTATTTATAATATCTATCAAAATACTAATCACATATAATAATGTCTATCTATCAATGTCTACCAATCAAATATGATAACAAGGTCCATGCCTCCAATCCATAGTAAGCAAAAATCATACTAAGATCAATGTCGAAGAGGAGTGGGCACTACATCTGTGAGTGAACACTTTTTTCAAAAAAAGTGATTTTCAATCCAAACCAACATTTTAATGGAATATCTAAACAAAATATAGATCTAGCTTATATATATATATATATATATATATATATATATATATATATATATATATATATATATATATATATATATATATATATATATATATATATATATATATATGTATACATATATATATGCGCGCGCACACACACACACATATGTATGTATGTATATATGTATATGTATATGCATACAACATATACATATGTATGCATGCATACATGCATGGATGTATGTATATATGTATATGTATACATATACAACACACACACACACACACACACACACACACACACACACACACACACACACACACACACACACACACACACACACACACAACTCTTAGATCAAACAAAATGGATTTACCCAAATGTTTCAACTCAAGAAAATGTGAGCAAACAAATACCCACAACCAGATTATGGTTGAATCCTTGCAACAAAAAATAAAATAAATAAATACACACTCAACCTAAGAACAACTAAACTAAAATGGAGAGTAAAATGGAGGAAGTCTCCTCCCATTTACAAATCTAGATCTAAAATAAAACCTCCATGGTTTCCCTCAAGTTTCCATGGCCTCCACCTCCTTCAACCTGCAAAACACAAATGAGAAAATGAAGATATTAGTGCAAGAAAAGAATAAAAAGAAAATATAAGGATATTTAGGGATTTTAGGAAAACCTAAAATCTAAGGGCCCATATTGATCTAATCCTAGGGTAGAGATTTAATCCTATACATTTTAAGTTGTTGGCATTTTGGGAATGGGTATTTTAAAATTAATGTGTATGTGTATCTTGTTACGAATATATTGTGTAACATTATTAATAATACAATTTAGAATAATGGGTTGTGATTTGGGAGAGTTTTGTGGAAGGTTGAGAGAATCATGTTGGAGAGATAAGTGGGAATGTGATAAGGGTTGACTCCGTATTCTAAGGATGTCATTCTCCTATATAATGTAATCTCTCATATGAATAAAATATCCCTGAATGATTTCAAAATTCTATATTATAATATTCGGTGTTTGTTTTTTATATTATAGTGCACTATTTAACAATGGTATCGAGTAGGTGATCAAGTTCAATAATGGAAGCAGGTCATCAAGTTCAATAATGGAACTGTGATGTGTTATACGGGGAAGAGCCACTGTGATTCTTGGCTGACCCGACTAATGAAGAGATAATTAATTTTACATTACAAATCATAGTGAAGCAGAGCTTTTCCTTTTGTAAAAGGCGTTCTAAAGCCATTTATTTGCGTAGTTTAGTTTTTGTTGTGAACAAAAATTCTTGTTTTGAATTTTTCAATTCCCTTATAGCTGAAGTTTCGTGGTTTGGCCGTATTGGTGAGGTGGGCAATGTTTTTGACCCAAGTCATATATTTGAATTGCAATTCAAATGAGGGCTTGAAATTGCATCATTTCCAAGTGTTTTTGACTCACCATCAGAGTGTACACAGAGCATGCCTCGCTAGATCTGACCCAAATCTGATCTCCTAATACTCGACAGTGTATTAGACTGCAAGCCTTATTCATTTGCCATGAAATGTCTTTGTGCAAAGAAATGTCATTATTTTATTGATCTGCATGCCTACGTAGAGCTCCTGACACGAACTTTCATCCAATCTGAAGTAGATTAGAAATTGCTGACAATACGTGGATAGTCAAATTTGTATTCAGTCTTCACGGATTTGGTGATTAGCAGATCCTTGTAATCTGGAGTTTGCAAATCTACAACTGAAACATTAGTTTGATGGATCCACTTTTGGCACCAATAACCCAGCATACGTGTCATTTTTCATTCCATTCAAAGTGTCGTATAATGGTATTATTTGGGTATTTTTAAAGATATAGTTGTCTCCGTATTAGTAGTTCGGTTTTGTTTATTATCTTCACTTAGAAAGTATTTTAAGCTTCAAAGTTCATTCGGTAGTTTAGGTCTTTCAATAGTAATAAACATTTGTCTAGTTCAAGGTTTTGTAGTTTATATAGTCTTCTTTTTCAATAACTCGGTGGTTATGTATGTGTTACCGAATAATACATATATATTTTTAGTATTATTTCATTTCAAATCTCGTTGTCGTATTATTCAAGTTGTAAAAATTTGTCTGTATTATTTGTGTCATGTCTATGTTATAAAGAGTCGTCATCAAAATTGAGTAAAAAAAAGGACAAATGAGTGCATTTTTGGTGTAATCCGACACTCATTTTTAAAGGGAAAATGCAAATGAAAATATTCCTAGCTTTGGGGGCTCTACCCCTCGACCCTACCCCCGTATCACAATAGGGAACACATACCGTCCTTGATTATACTTTCTGCTAAGTAAGAAAGCAACACTAGAGGATGGAGGCTAGAGGAAACAAAGGAAGGAGGTTGATCGGTGACCTCTCGTCAAAGATCGATCGACGAGGCCGCGGATGCTCGATTTGGTGGCCAAGTATTTTTAGTTGTGTGGTAGATAATAAAAATATATGATACATTCCTATTATTGTAATGTGTGAAAAATTCTTATATGTAACTTTCTGATGAAAATATAGTGGGGAATTAAAAACACATGTAGACATGGATCTTGAAACCATTCATGGAGATCCAGAAAACCACATGAGGTGAACAATAGAGTGGAGAATTGTTCATGTACAGGTTGGTGGTAAACCTATTGTAAAACAATAGAAAGTTGAGTGTTGCTCCCTTCATTTATATAAAGGTCATGAGCTACAGTGTGTCGTCGAGGGTTGGCATTCTCACGAGATGTGAAAATGTTTTTCTACCTTGTTCACATTAGGGGAGTGTATATTAGGAATTAATAATGTTAACAATAGGGGAGTGAATGTTATGAATATATTGTGTAACATTATTAATAATACAGATTTAGAATAATGGGTTGTGATTTGGGAGAGATTTGTGGAAGGTTGAGAGAATCATGTTGGAGAGATAAGTGGGAATGTGATAAGGGTTGACTCCATATTCTTTGGATTTCATTCTCCTATATAATGTAATCTCTCATATGAATAAAATATCCCGAATGATTTCAAAATTCTATATTATAATATTCGGTGTTTGTTTTTTATATTATAGTGCACTATTTAACATATCTAACTAATGGGGCCACCTAGGGTATTTTTGGGACATGGGTTTTAGTGGTGAGAATGAATAAAGAACATTTAGCTATGGATTAAATAAATAAGATATTTTGCATGGGTATTTTAGACAAATTAGAAAAAGGGAGCTTCGTCAGAATGCCCGAAAAGAAAAATAATTAAAAAAAAACATGGTGCGTGGATTGGTGAGAAAGTGGGTAAGTGGAGTATTTGTTTCCATGTGAAGGCACATGGACCTCTCTGACATAGCACATGGGCACCCTCATCGGCCAGTCAAACTTGTCATTCTCCTTGCTTAATAATACAAACACTTTATTTGAGATCCGTAGGCTTGGACAACGTTGAAACGAAGTTAACATTGTAAATATAGTAGTATTGGATACTTGCTTTGTGGTTTAAATTGTATCTAAGATGAAATGCCTTTTACCGCTAGTTTGTTTCTCAGAATGTAGGCAGAGAAATTTCCTTTCTTGTTATTCCACTCATGTCTCAACAAGATTTTTCTCTTCCCTCTCCTTCTCGCATGAAACCCCCGTATTTCATTTTCAAATTCTTTTAATGGTATCCCAAAACTCTATACCATCCTAAAGAGTATGAAGACGGGTTCATATCATTATCGATGAAGACAAAACTATGGATGTTTGTGCACATGCAAAATTGATACAAGTTTCATTGAGTAAAGTTACAATTTATAACTTGACAACGTTTGAAAGTTATCTCCAACCTGATCGCTTTGCTTTTTGCTCGCGCACTTCTAGCTTGTGCAAAAATCGAGCTCGTCAGAACAATGTATGGACATCTAGCCAAGTGAAAAGATAGAGGAATGCTTTCAGTGTGTTTTAGTTGCAAGTGCTCTAGTAGGTATGTATGTAAATGTGGAATCATGCGATTGGCATGTGAACTGTTTGACTAAATGCCTAAAAATTGGGTTGATGAAGTGTAATGATGGCAGAATATGTACAAAATGGGTTTGTTAAAAAGGACGTGGATGGTTTCAAGTAATGAAAATCCAGACTTCATAGCCTTTTCCAACATCCTCTGCCCTATGCCAAAATGGAGGATTTAGAATAAGGAATGGACATCCATCACAACATAATGAAGGAGGGGTAGGATTTTGTTAGATGATGTAATTACAAATGTTTGGGTAGTCTTGGATGCAAACCGTGGGAGCATACACATGACATGTGAATTGTTTAACAAGAAATATGGTCATTTTTTACTTGAAAATCAGCTCACCTTTACCGCTGCTGCATGTCCCTAGCTTGCGTTGAAAGAAAACTACCACCTCTGTGTTGTTTGTTGTAAGACATAGAAGAAGAAGACTAAAGGTTGGGAGGACACACTGCTGTAAGGTGCAATGTCTAGTAGTATTGGCTCTAGGTATGAAATTTTTGTTGCAATGAAGAGTTGAGTCTCTAAGTGTCAACTTGTAAAATTAAAAAAATGGATAATTCTAAACATTGCGAGTATATTGAAAATGGTGATGCCTTGAAAGTATTGCATAGGAGACATTGCTTTGACATATAAAATGAAAGGGAAATCCAATCTTTAATTGGTTTTTGACAACAAGCAAAAGGGAGGGAGAAAGTTGGGATAGACAGAGTAAGACAAGAGCTACTAGGGGTTGTGTCTAAGTGGAGAATAAACTCCATTGGATCTAGAGTCCATTTGAGGGACTCTTGTAATGTTTGCATCTTCATATGGGCTTATCATGGTTCCTAACGGTGAGTTATCTACTTCAACTTATGCCTCCACCAACAGGACTCGTTGGACACCTAACTCCGGTGAACCTTTGCTTAGCATGCAATAAGTTGTGTAAAGCCTTAGGAACATTGATTAATAATAGGGTTTCCAAATAATTTTTATTCTATTTCTCTTCCCTCACATGTATTCAAATATGTTAAGCCATAGAAATTTGATGCTAGAAGGAAATAAAGGAATGAACTAAGGTGGGGAGGTGCGAACCTAAAAACAAAGTGTGAAAAAATAGGGAATATTTCAACAAGCATGTTAATAGTTTGATAAAATTTGAGAGGGATGGGTGAATTTAGTGGTGGTTGGGAGTCAAGGAAAAGGCTTTAAAACCCCTCTAACAACTACAACCGGATCATGGAACACTAAAACCGCCAATCTTATATCATCGATCAATTCCAGACATGGTTCATCTCTCCTTATCTTTCATAATTCTTGTTCTTTAGTTTTTCATTTGCAACGAAATAAAATTTTAAACCTGTAGGATTATCGTATATTTGATTTTTTTAAATAACTTGTTTTTTAACAATAAAACGTTATATCGTAACTTACAGAATTCAATACTCCTTGGTAGACAACCATGAAATTAATCATTAACTTGAGATGATCTAGAAAAATTCCTAACCAAACTATATTGCAAGAGTACCCTTTTATTGATAGGTTAAGGTTGAGTTCCTTGTAAATATGTTGATTTGTTTTCCTTGTTAAAACAAGTAAATCACAATTTTCGACGACTCACAAAAAACCTTCGTAAATCCTTAAAAGAGATGATAATTTTCTTCTGTGGTCCTTGTTATGCAAGGAGACACTTCAAGCATGAGATTTGCCATTATTGATAGTCTGTTCTCATTTTGACACTCCTCTAGGAGACCTGTTACCTCATTTTGCACTTTTAGGAAGTTGTTAAAATTGAAAAGTTGGGTATTGTATCAGCTTTCCTTTTGGACCCTAAACAACAAAATTCTTATCCGCCTTCATAAAAATATAGTATTTTTCATAGACAATTTCCCGGAACCTTCAGTTTGGGGAAGAAATCTCTTCTTGATAGATTTCCAAAGGCATTTTTTCATCCTCTAGTCATAGTTTTACTAGGTACAACTGGGCCAATTACGACTGGTGGCTCCAGAAAACATGTCGCCATTTGAAAATAGTTTGCTAGTTCTCACCCGTCGACTTTGGTGAATTCTAAATAGTAGGGGAACTTGTAGGAAGTTTCTCGTTGCACGTTTTTCCATTGAACGTCGAGTTTTGGACGTTGTTTTCGACCCTCGACCTAATTTTTGATCGTTTATAACTAGGTCAATTACGACCGATGGCCTCGAAAAAAATAGGCGCCAATCGTAAACCGTTCGCCAATTCTAAATTTGGTCGATCCTGTGAATTATTGGTATATAGGAGGACACATATAAATTTACCCATGGTGTTTTTTCTCATCGAGAAGACAATGTTTGAAAGTGGTTTCTTAGCCTTTGAGCCTAAATTGAACATTTTTGCAACTAGTAGGAAAACGTAAAAAGAAAGTTGTAGGACCCTCGTCGGGTTACCAAACCATTGTGGAAAATTGTTGACACTTGTAAATACTGTTTGAAACTCTATCATGTGACTTGTTTTGTGAAATTGGACTTTTGGAAAAATAGTGTTTCTCTCTCTTCCCTATCTCTTTCTCTCTCCTGGGTTAACAAATGAAGTGAAATGAAATGAAATGAATATATGTCTCTAACCCTCTCCTTTCGAATGAAAATTATTATTATTATGTAAATGGAACCTAAAATCATTAATTATGCTAGATCGGGTGGATTCCATGTGATTTATCGTTGATTTAATGCTCATATGGTTTTATAGGATGGAAGTAAGATGACGAAAAGGTGTGGTGTAATTCATTGTTTATTATTGTAATTTATATATGTTATTAGAAAATGTATATATGTATAATGTATTTCCATGTTTACAAAATTTTATATTTGAAATTTGGTAATATGTATGAGATGCTAGTTTTAGGGATGCCTTGGGAAATGTGCATTTAATCATAGGTGTAATTTTAATTCAAATTTACATATGGTAAAAAAGGTTGGATATATATATATATATATGTTAAATGAATTTGAATTTAATATCTTGTAGTGCATTTCCAGTGTGTAATAGATGATTAAATAATTGGTGGGTTGTATTTTTACCTTTAAAATGTAATAAAGAAATCTAACCACAACAGCCACCTTAGTAGTAAACTAGTGCATATCTACCCTTCTCACATGATCTTTCTTAACATAGAAGAAACTGAAAACCGTAGAATGAGCTTAAACCTTCACACTGGCATTATCGGTTTAAGTAAATAAGAGCCCAAAATTTTGAGTTTTCATCATAGCATGTATGTTTAGCGACATCATCGCGAACTTGTGATTAGAAACAAAATGGTCAAACTTTTCTAGAGTAACTAGAAATAACACTTCCTTAGTATCCTAGTGGACTACCAAGTATTACGAAGTTAGATCTAGAAATTAACTTCATCATCGAATGAATTCCTTGTAGGATCCAGATGACACAAATGGAGCTAGTGAAATAGTTGTACTATGACTTAAACTCTTGTTAATGATCTCTTTAGTTCCTCACAGCTAAATGTGTTACCTTGGCTAGTGACAATATAGCGCCTTGGTCTTTTATGGAGGGTTTATAGGGTAAATATATTTTCACACCTTAATCTGATCTATAATAGGGTGTAGAGCCCTGAGTGCATATTGGAATTAAACTAAACCTCAGTTGATTAGGAGGTTAACTTGTGGGTAGAAAATTATAAGTAACTCTTTGCAAACGAAATTGATTTGAAATATGTTGACTTAAGAGAAACCAAGAAACTAAAAACTTGGTCCCATAATCCCTTGTTATGCCCTTTTATGACATTAAGAATAAAAGAAATTTCACATGCAGAATCGTGAAATGTGGAAACATGGGATCTTACCTTGAAAATAAATAACTTGTGGTTCGTGTGGTTATAATGCTTCCAATCATGTACTTCTTAAAGATGTTAGACAAGTACTTTCATAACTCTTTTTATTATAAAGTGACACCAATAAGAGACCTAAGAAACAATGTAAAAATGAGATGAAAAACAAGAGTATATGTGATAATGGTTTAGGAACAAAATTTCCTTAAAGTCCTCATGGGTTATTCAAGAATTGACTTTTTGTTAAGAATGGATACAAATTGCTCTTGGTGGGACTAGGAATTTGAGACAATATAGAGTCCAATAAAAATAAAATAAAATAAAAAATATGATGTGTAAATGGTAAATTGACTCAAACTAAATTTGGAACTAAAACAAACATAGTATGAGAAAAAATGTGCTTCGATGCAAGGAATTTTATAGGAAAGGGCAACTCAAACCTTCACCTTGTTTGATTCGTAATATTTTTCCCATGTCAACTTCAAAGTTGGTTCCCTTGCATAATAATGGATAAATTAAATGTCAACAAAACATATTTTGAGAAATAAACCTTTAATGTAAGATCGAGTAATTGGGTAGACTAATGGTTCCTTAAATTTGTCTTTAGTTAAAAAATGATCTATGGATAATTAATGGGATTTGATATAGGAATCAATCATGCATTCTCCTTCAAAGACTATTTCCTCCAAAGTAAATTATTTGAAGATTATAAAGTAGGAAATTTTAAACCTTATGTGTTTAATTCCGTTGAAAACTATAAAGTCATACAATGGAAACCTAAATGTAATGAAGATTTTAACGATAAAAATCTCGTGTCGTGGAGTATGCCTACCCAATATTTCTTACTATAGTTGGGTCATTGTCCTAGTTTATGTCATTTGAGTATGACATTGATGGGTACCCTATGTTATTCTATTGTATTAGTGGGTTCATGTTTATGTAAGTGTCTTATGTATTGTTGAGTTTCTCTACTTGGAGCCCTTGTGGTGTTGTGTAGTGAGAAATGTAAATAAAAAAATTTATTCTGGTATTTTTTCTTGTTTTATTTGTGTGTGTAACATGTGGGTGTTACATTTGGTTTTAGAGTGGAGTTTCATGCTCTCGAACCTCTGGGATGGATTGGATTTTTGATGATTCTACATGGTGATGGTAGAGATTGGAAGAGTAATGTGATATATGTTGTTATGGGACCAATTTTATAATTGTTATATCATGGAAACACATGTTGTGCAAGTCACTTAGTGTGTATTTGTTACCATGTTGATGTGATTGTGATGAGATAATTCTCTCTTTTTTTCATGGATTCAATGAAGAGTTCATGTGTGATGTGTCACCTTTGTGTGTGTGAAAATAATGTTATTGTGGATTGTGGATTGTTGGAGTTTCTTGTTATTATATGGTATGTAGGTGTGTATATGTTTTGCGTATGACAAAATTGGTATAGAGTGAATTGGATTGTATTGTGATGTCGCCACCATATTGTGATGAATTGTGTGTGTCACCATAATGTATTGCAATTGATTCTATGTTGTAGTGTTATTTATTGTGTTCATCATGCATGTAATTCATGTAATATGAGATGATTCATGTCATGAATTAGGGGAATATGGGGATCATATGACCCCTATTGTGAAGTACTTTCATCTTGGGTGCATTATGTGGAAACATCATGTATCGTAACTCTGTGAAAGTAATGATTATGTGTTGTACCTATATGTATACCATGTGTAAGACACCATGGTTAATGTGCGTGAATCACCATTGTGTTAGTGATTTAGTCATGTGTTATGTTGTGAACCTTACACTAGATGACCCTAAGGGAAACAATTGTTAAGATTGTATGTGTGGAGAGAGGAGGCACTGACTGGTATTCATAATCTTGAGCCAAATATGACCGAGGAAGTGGAGTCTTATATAGAATGAAAACCATCTTCTATTTTTTTAATATACTTTGAGCTTTCTTAGTATATTGTGGATGCATACTACCATAGGCTCAACTTATGCAAACTCACATCCCCTATAATCTCCTATTGGATTTTCCATCGAACAATCCTATGTGATTTTGAATGTGTTGAGCCTTGTGGGAGTATGGAGGGATGATTTAGACAGAGATGATGATAGTTTTATTATTTGATATGTTATTTTAAAAGATGAGGCTCATTTTTCGAGTTCTAATAACTTGTTTAGTACCCTACGGTGGCTGTATAAGGCCACATAATTATTGTGATGTGTTATTTCTCTATACATATTTTATTCATAAATTGAACATTTCCTTTTTCTTGCTAGAACTAGAAGTTTTCTTGATTGATGTGTTCTTATATTTTGGAAATTTTATTTGGTTGTTGCACTAACATGTTGATTTTTGCACTAACTATGACTATTTGACCTTTTGTGTTACTTAGATTTAAACTTTCTTTTCATGTTTAAAGGTTTTATAGCCTATCCCAAGGCTTTGGATTTTTTCCACTTGGCATTTGAAACAAATTTTTATGTTGGTTCTAATGTTGTAATGTGTGGAATAGGGTCATGGGATGCACCATGGAGTGGTTGAACCTATGGACCCACTTTGTTGTATGGGGGTACACCCTAAGGAATTATAGATAACTAGCGGGTTTTGAACCATGAGTTATTATGTCACTTGGGTTAGGGGTGTCTAGACTTTATGTTCCTAAGGCCATAGGGTGACCGACCCCTTTGAGGGAGACATAAGAGACTTGAGGGAGGCATAAGAGACTTGAGGGAGGCATAAGAGACTTGTGTGTGTGTGTGTGTGTGTGTGTGTGTGTGTGATTAGTGCACTTGGAGTTTTATTTTTATGTTTTTTTTTTTTTTATTTGGGAGGAATATGTAGTTGTTGGTGATCCTTTAGGTAGTATATGGACTTGTTTTGTGATGTTTTGGGAGGTGTATGGCGTGGTATTATTTTTTATGTGTAATCTTATGATTCTGGTTCATATTTTGTGATTTTGTTTCCAGCTTGACCCTATTTAACTCGTAGTTATGGTTTGAGTTGTGTGAAACCTTTATATTCGTGCACTGTGGGGAATTCCACGTGTTATAGTATGTCTACATGTTACAAGTACATTTGTGCCAGTGACATGTATATGATAAGTACTATATTGAGTTGGTTGTGTATGCTCTTTCCATTGTTTGATTGAGTTCTTGTGATGTGATATAGTTGTAGGGGTACATATCATGATATGTTGTGAACCATCGTGTTGTGTTTGGCCTTGATGTGGTATTGTGATGTCACTTCATAAGCACCCATGAATATAAGAAAACTAAAATCTTAAACAATAAAATTATGAGAGTTGATATTAATAAATACCTTAAAGGAAAAGATTAAGAAATAAAGAAAATAGAACTTTCAATCTTCACAGTAACATTAAAAGTTAATATATAGACAAATTTAGCTGATTTCCTTATGGTCACATTAACGGAAAAGAGAATCATTACAGGATTCAAGAGAGGCTTTAAGCCTTCATTTTTAAATTGTTTTATGAAGTGTGCATGTACAGGAGATGAAGTGTTTGGAATGATATTGCAGAAATAAAAGAATACATTTTCATCAATGTAAGTGTCATTGAAAAACACAGAAGTTCAAAATAATCATCATATAAGTTGCAACCATGAAAGCAAAAGATATCAGAGTTTGATCAAATTATAGTCAAGTGCAAAGTATATATCAAAGTACAGATTACAAGTTACAAGTCATAAAGATACAGTCTGACTGATAAAGCTCAAAATGAATTATGCAATAAGCATCAATCAAGCATTAATGGAGTTGTGATTATAATGAAATCTGGATAACTTTTCAAGAAATAACAAGTTGAAGCAGAGTATCAAGCATCAAGACAATCATATAAAGTTCTAGGTTCAATTATGACATTCATGAAAATAAGTTTCCAGCTGCAAACAAGTGGTTACATCATCATTGCAAAGGTACAAGAATGAGCAACAACCACTGTCAAGCTTTCATCATAGGTTCTTTACTTCACAGAAGAAGAAGAGGTTGAACCAAGCCCAAATACCAACAATGCAAGATTTAGATGATCAAAGCAACTCAAGAAAGAACTCACTTGCACTTTCTGGTTTCCAAATGAGAAGTATAGCTACAGAGTAATAGAGCTAATGAAACTATTAACTTGATGGAGTAGAAAAGAATCATTAAATGCAAATATTGAAGAGATCAATTACATGAAACCAAGGAATGATGCAAGTCCCACAAGATCAAAGAAAGCTACAACAACCAGAAAAGCATTATAGTTTCATAATACAAGATGAGATTTAGGAAGCTACTCTTAGCAAAAGAGTTCATCATAGAATGAAGCATCAAAATGACTGTTTCTAAAGTGAAAGTCTAGATTGCATTCTCAAAAGTTATATACTGGTCATTTCAGTTTCAACATGTACTCCAGATAAATCATTTCAATGCCAAATATGAACACACTCTATCAAAAGCAATAGTCAAACATGAACTGAATTAATGAAACTTCAACAAGCTCATCATCACAGCCACTGAGCACATGAGCGTAACAAAGACAAGGATCAACCGCAACTACATGAGATCAATAATATCGAACTGGATGTTAGAAGGAACCAATCACTTGTGAGCCAATAGAGTTTGAATCCTTTTCGAATACTACTTTCCAAAACAGATTAAGGGGTCACAAAAGAATGCCATAGAGTGCAAGTTCCAATAATTGATTGGGTGTTTATTACATAAATTAGCATAGCAGTAGATCCATTGAGCAAAATGACAGAGTATGAAAGCACTCAGAATCATGGCCATGTTAACCCAGAAACAGGAATAAAGAGCTAAATAGGAAAAACATGACTTTCATAACAATGGATCACATGACTTAATTGGAAAAGGCATTCAAAATTAGAGTTCACAACAATCTCACAGAAATTAGAAACTACATCTACTTCCACTAGAGAAAATAAAATTGAAGCAGAAATCAAATTTTCTTTTCAAAAATCATGGATCTAAATAGTAAAGATGTGGGTTTGAAATTTTAGGCCTTCCCGAGCTTCAAACTAGATCAAATGGTTCCACAATGTGTTAAAATAAAAGTTCAACCAAACAACGATAACAACATAGCTCAAGAAAAGAGGAATACGCAAATTAAAATGAGTATTTGAACTTTGAAGGTTCTACAATAAATGCATAATTTAAAGAAACTCCATACCTTTTGAACGGTGACCAAGCTTCAAATAAGAGTTCTAGGATTCAAATATCCAGCTATGGTTGGCACACAAAAACTCAACCAGCTCGAATCCAAAGCAAAAATGCACAAGAACCGAGCTCAGAGATAAATTGCATGAAACCAAGGAATAATGCGAAGATCCCGAAACAACTAATACTAGTAACCACCTTCACCAAATCATGCTCCAAGATCAAAATAGTCAAGAATGGAAGTAATTTTTACAACCAAAGATTCACAATAATAGAGATTCACAGAGGAATCGAGATTGAGGTGCAATAATCCACGACTAAAAATATTACACAAAGCTCAAATTAAGAGCAAAAGGCTCCACAAAGACTGAATATCCAACCTCACAAAGCATCGTAGTAACTAGAAAATGCACTGATTTGAGCTTAGGAGGATCAAGTATGGTGGCCTCGAAGAAAATTTTCCAGGCTTCACCCTCCGAATAGAGATTACGTATGAAAAGATCATTTTAGGTTACAAATAAACACATCCACCAACTCAACCTCGCACAAACCTAAGTCGACCTGACTAAAAATTTCAACATTCAAATGATCTCAATACACATCGAATGATCAAGAATGTAAACCATAGGTCAACTACCGTGAGTAAGCTTTCGACGGTGCATGATCAAATCAAGACAAGATCAAATGACCAGGATTTAGTCGCAGGATCAATGTAACCTGAAATCAATGCAAACACCATAATCAGATAACCGATGTTTTAGATTGCATAGTACCTTAATCAACAATCACATATCAATAGTTAATTCAATGCAATCTAAGTTACTGCGGTAAAGTGTTGACGGTATAGATCGGATGGTACACAAATCAAAGGTGCTCATGAAATGCCATCAACACAACCATAGTGTCAAACTCAACCAGAGAGTTAAATGATGCCATCGACATAGTTAAAGGGTTGAGCCTTGTGAGGAGGGGACCGAATGATTAAATAAAATATTCATGTTTAAACTTTAGTCACCATGTAGATAATAATCAAAGGTGTCCAAACATTATGATATCTCGCATGATTATTCAAAAGGAGGTCAAACTATATTTTATGCGAACAACCAATATACCATCGAAGGGTCCCCTAACCTTACAAAAGATGAAATGATTATTCAAAACCCAAAAACCATATTCATATGGTAATGATAAACCAAAATTCTAGCTATGACTACATTACATGCTATGTAATAGTCAAAAGAGGGCCAATCAAATAATTAAGGGTCTTAAATGTTAATTTTCACAAGGTCCATGTAGATAATAAAAGGGCTCCGAATATTTCCAAGTCCAAAGTGTTATATGCCCATGATTAGAGTGGTGTTTTGCGTGTGAAGGAGTTAACATAAACCTTTGTTTATTATTATCCTTGATTATTATTGTCAACTTTTGCAAAAGGATGAAGTATTGCTTTTTCATGTGGCCTCTAGAGCTAGAAGAAAAAACATCATGATCAACATGTGGACAAGGAGGAAAATGAAAAATAACTCTTGCATAGATGTCACATAAAAGCTCATAAAGATTATTTTGAAGTCCTAATTACCTTATTTTTCACAAAATAAAGGTATTATTTTCTTGCACATCCATATAGGTGGTCCCCACAGAGAGGTTGAATAATTGTGCTAAGTATTGAAGATCAAAAGCATTATTTTTCTCGCATGGGACATATTAGTTTGCGTATGTGCATCTAAGGGGGAAATTGGATCAAATTACAAATGTCATATCAAGGAAGAAGACGTATATTGCATGCACATTAGAGGAGACTTACACAATAACTAAGGGCTATTATTATCCAAATTATTCATCCAACTTTGTTAAAAATAGAACAATCAACTACAGTTTGACTGGGATGTATTTTTGTAATCAAGGCTATTAATGCCTCATTATATTAACATGTTTATTTTTATCCCTTTATTTATTCATGATAAAGGGGTAAAAATAGGATGCATGGGCGAGTACAAATTTTAGCCTATTTTTAGGATGGGATGGGTGAATAATTTTGTTATATATTGTGTGCAATTGCAAAGCACAAAGGAGGAATTTTTGGACATAGGAGTGCTGAAGCAGATTTTGCTAGTTTTTCCTTTGAATGAGAATTTATTTCTACCTTTCCAATTATTTGCAGTGGTGTGTATATCTTATTATTTCTTGTGAATGTCAAATTCCTTAATTAATCATCTTACCTTGCTGCAAATTTAGTAATTTCTACATAATATTAGTGTGCATGTTTTCTTGTTGTATTGTTGTGATTCATTCCCTCAACACACCAAGTGTTTTTCCTTAATATTATGCTAAAAACTATTGGTTTGTGCATTCAAAATCCATTCTCAAATTGATTGTGCATGTGCACTCACCAAATCCCTTAACAAGTTTGGCTTATCACCCCAGTTTTCAATTCATTTACAGTCATCTTTTCACTCTCAAAATCCCTAACAATTAGTTTAGGATACATAAAAAGAAACCGACCTTGATACTCAGACTCACCTCAACAATAGGTATACCCATAGACTTGAGGTGTTTCCATTGTATCTATGAAAGAGAGAGATCCAGAGAAAGATTAGAACACCTACAATCATCTCTCTACAGGGTGCACTTTTGAGAGATAACAAGTAGCATTCTAATCTAATGTGTAGTATTTATCATGATTAGTTCTCATGAACCTGACTTAGGTTAATAATTGTGCACATGACTTTGGTGAGTAGAAAAGGGAAATACTTGTAGAGAGTTGCATCATCAGTGTTACTAATGAAGTTTGTTTTCTCATATGCATAAATATGTTGAAAGATTCTAGATTAATGTTTTTTTGGAAAGTTAGAAAGACACAATTTGTGCTTATGGAGTAGTGTTGTCATAATTGATTGAAACCAAAACTTGTAAATATTATTGTGAATGATTTAATCGATCACAAAATTGTTATGATTATTTATTGTATTATAGCAATTTTAAAAGATATCTTAGCTTGTTTGGACTATTATTTCCTACCTACCAATTTTCAAGTCAAGTACTTTAGAATCTCTTTATTATCCTTAGTTGTGTATCTTTTGGAAGGGTACTATGTATCCTTGACTAGTTGTTAGGACAATGGTTATCCTGCTTCTTAGAGATATAATTTTTTTGTGGTAAACCCTTTTAGGTCATGGCAATAATGCAATTCTAAGCATAATGAAATGGTTTGGTAGTACTTATTAAATTTCTAAAAAAATAAATAATAATAATGAAGTTGTGATCTTCTTACTGAAATCAAAAGCCTTTAAGTGGAAGACGAGGGAACTATCTTCTTGTGTTAAAATAATATACCTTACTACCCTTAAGCTACGAACAAAATTTATCCCTATTGTTGTGAAATGTTAAATGATCTTATTGTGTAATCAATGTTTACCTTTTGAGAGAATAACTAGGTCTTAGTAAGTAGAGGTGATTGATTAAAAACCATTAAATATAACTCATTTATTTTGAAACCTAAATTGTATTTTTTTCAAACTTAATAAAGAGAAGCCTAAACGAAGGTTTTAACCATTACAAATAAGTTCCTAAGCCTTGATAAAATACTGGTTAATAACTAATGAGATCATGAAGATGGATTAAATTTGACCTTCTCCCACTAACTTTTTCCAAGGTACATTGTAATCCTTTCTTAAGTGTTGCAATGTTTGATCCTCACTCAAATAAGGTTTTAGTTTCAAACCTATTGGTACTTCACATCAATTGTAGCTTACGCTCATCTCCTTGGCAATGGAGGTTTGAAACGAGTTCAATAGCATGCGTTTTGATAGATAGCCTTGTGGGTTTGAATGCCTCCTTGATTAAATAAATGAATTAAATAAGTAATTGACATATTGAAGGTGATCCTCATTTGGAAAATTTTGTCTTAAGCTAAGTGTTCACTAGTATAAAAGACAAGAATCTAACTTTTTAAGATGAATTGTGTGAATCATAACATAAATATCCTAGAACGTAAGTTAAGATTTGAAAGGTGTTTTTAATAAATAAGTAACCTTAAAATATTTTACACCGTGGGATGGCCCTAACTATAAGTGTGTTATGTGGTTGGACTATTATGTTGTGTCTAGTCTAAAAGGAAAGTGTATTGTTCGTGATGGGTGTTGTATTTTCCCTTGAGCCTACGCGGTCAATGTTGTGTCAATTTTAATGAGAGTTGGTTGTATCCCATTGTGATAACCTATGGTGTCATATAAACTTCAAACAAGATAGAAAAAAAAGTTATCCAATATTTTTGGGTCATCTCTATGTGTGTTTCGGTGGATGTTGCACTTGGTATCGGAGCGGAGATTCATGCTCTCAAACCTATGGGAAAGATTAGAGTTGTGATGGTGTTGCATGATGGTGGTGGATATTTGAAGAGTCATGTGATATAAACATGATGTGAACTATATCATAATTATGATATTGTGAATGCACATGTTGTGTATATCACTTAGTGCATAATTGTTGGCATGTTGATGTGTTGGAGATGAGAGTATTCTCTCTCCTTTTCATGAATTCAATAAGAATTCAAGTGTGATGTACCATCTTGTTGTGTGTGTGAAAGGAATGTTATTGCTGATTATGGAGTGTTGGATCCTTTTGGCAATTGTAAGGTGTATTGTGCTGATGTGTTTAATGATAGGATTGGTGTATAGTGAATTGGACCAGTATAGTGATGTTATAATCATATTAGGAAGAAAGGTCTATATCACCATGATTGTATTGCATTTGACTGTATGTTGTAATTTCACTCATCATAAGTATGATTCATGTAATATGTAATGGTTCATGTTGTGATTTAGGGAAATATGGTGAGCATATGATCCCTATTGTGTAGTGTTGCACTGGGTGCAGTATGTGGTAATGTGATGTGTTATAAATCGTGAATGTAATGTATGTGATATAACCTCGTATTGGTAACATCCGTAATACATTATGGTTAATGTGCGTAAACCACCATCATGTTAGTGATGTAGTTACATGTTATGTTGTGAACCTTATGCTAACCGATCCTGAGGGAAATCAAGTAAAAGTGTATGTTTTGAGTGAGGGAATGTGTACCAGTGGCCAATAGCTCAAGCCAACCTTAGGCTCAATAGATGATGACCTGCACTCTTTTTCTCCCTATCTTTATGGTTTTCATATGGATTCAACCTAAGTGTAGCTATGACTATGTTTAGCCTTGTCAAAGTGGTGGTAGGATGATTCAGATAAAGATGATGACAATTGTATTATTGATATGTTATTTTATGAGATGAAGCTTGATTTTGGAGTTCCAAAACTCGTTGAGTACCCCTCTTGGTGGCCCTACAAGGCAACATATTTATCATAATGTGTATTTTATTTGTAAATTGAACTTTTCTTTTATTTCTACTAGGACCAACAGTTTTCTTGATTGATATGTTTTTATATTTTGGGCATTTCCTTTGTTTGTGGTACTAATATGTAGTTTTTTTACACTAAATGTGGCTATCAGGCCATTTTTTTGCTTGGATTTGGATCTTCTTTTAAAATTTTAAAAATACACCTAGCTAGAGGCTTGTATTTTGCCACTTTGGCATTTGAATCGGATTGTTATCTTTGGTTCTTTTGTCGTAATGTGTGGAATAGGGTCATGGATTACACCATGGAATGGTTGAACCTATGGACCTGATTCATTGTATGGGGGTACTCCCCAAGGAGTTATAGATAACTAGTAGGTTTTCAAACCATGAGTTATTATGTCATGGGGTTAGGGGTGTCTAGACTCTATGTGCCTAGGGCCATAGGGTGACCGACCTCTTTGGGGAGCGAAAAGGAAAATTTATCTATATATTACTACTTGAGGGAGGCATAAGAGATTTGAAGGAGTCATAAGAGATTTGAGGAGGAATAATAGACTTGAGCAAGGCATAAGATATTTGTGTGAGTGTGTGATTAATGCTTTGGGAGGTATTTTGATTTGTGTGTGATGTTTTGTGAGTGGTGTTGTGGTGTATGTGTACTCCCGAGAGTTGGCCATGTTTTGTGATGTTTTGGTACAATTGATTACCTTTTTGACACTATGTATCCGCAACTATTGTTCCGAGTTATGTGAAATCTTCATCCGTTAAATTGTTGGAATTTCTAGTGTTTATAGCACCCTTATGTTTGAGTGGTTTTGTATCACTCCTTTATGTGTGATGGGTACTATGATTGTAGATCATGTGTGTTACTTCCATGGTTTGGTTAAGCTCTTGTGGTGTGGTACAGGTCACGAAAGTATGTGAAGTTTTCCTGTGAATCTTTAGTGTTGCGTAGGACCTTGATATGGTATTGTGATAGCGGTTCTTGTTGGGTAGCCACAAGAATGAATAAACTAACACTCTTAAAAAATAAAATCTCAAGGACTTGAGTTGCGAATAATGTAAATGAAAATAGATTAATTAAATAATGAAATAAGAGAGAACTATTAATCCTCACAGACCTTGAAAGTTAAATAATCGCCAAATTTTTTAGCCTAACTCGTGGTCACGCTTTAATGACATAAAAGTTTAACCATAGGAATAATCATTGTATTTATCTATCCTTTGTTGCTTATGCCCTTTTTCTTTCTTTAGTGTTGTGTCACATCAAGGATGATGCTTTTGTAAGGGGGAGAATGTAATTCCATGTTAGTGGGTACCTTATTGGGTAAACAAAAATATACCTTCAACATTTTTTTATGAAATAAACCTATTGTACCAAAAATAAAATAGTAAAACTCCCTTCAACATTATTTCAAATCATTATGAGGAAAAAATATATCAACTTTCCACCGCACATGATCATCCAAGGTACAACTGGGACAAAGAAGGAAATCCTAATTTCAATAACATAAACCATGGTTCATCTTTGCTTGTGGAATCCATATAATCACCCATCCTATTACACAAGAGAACATGTATTACGACCTTCAACATACATCCATCAATTATTCATACGTAACTTTGATCAATATGCATAAATGCAAGAAAAAGTTTATGTTCATAATCAAAAGATAGGAAAATCATTATATCTATGTACAATATTTGTAATCCAATTCAAAGCACCCTCTTTTCCAATGCTCGCACCATAAAAAGAAATGTTAAAATTATAATGATTAATCTCTACATCATTCTTGTGTAATTTTCTTTCATTTGCTATGTTTATATGAAATCTTCTCTTCATTGGTAGTCGTTTTTTTTTTAAGGAAATGAATAAAAATATCGTACCCTATATTTAACCAAAAACATACTTTCCAACAAGATTTACATAAATGTAATGTTTATGGTTGATTATTGTTGAGGAACCTTCACTTTTTTAATTAAAAAACAAAACTTTCATTCTATTGCTTTTAAACTTGTGCATGGTAATGTAAATGATGCAATACACAATACATACCATGGCTAATTTTGGTTGAGTGGGTAGGTGGAGATGGTTTAGTGGTGGTTCTATTCTTTTAAGTGATTGCTAAAGTTATGCAAAATTTAAGTTGAATTTATTATGCTCCACCGACTCTAGCTTTTCATTTATTGTTTTTGTTAGTCCATGCTTGGCGCAAGGGGGAACTTTCCTCCATTTACTTGTTTTTTAGTTCTTTGTTGACTAGAGATGGGTGGAATTGATGGCCACATTCTATTTATTTATTGTGGTTTCATTAAAATCTGCTCTATCTTGTAATTGTGGTTGTGTTTACGCCAAAACTAGAAGTTGGTTGCTTGTAATATATCCATTATTTAATTCTAAACTGGTTCTAATTTAATGTTGCTTTGGGCTCACATTTGTGAGGATGAAACAAAAATTTGAGTGGCTGGTTGCATGGGTTGCTAAGGGACCCAATTTTTGCTAATTCATGGGTGTTCGGCTTTGAACTTGTAATAAATTTCTTTTGCTAATGTAAATCAACTCCCCTCCACTCTTGACACATACTCCTGTGTGTGCCAAAACAAGTTTGGAGCTAAAATTGGATGCACATCAAGTAGATTTGAGGAAGGATGTCATATGTTACAGTTGCATGAACCTATAGACATTTTTGCAATTTCTAGAGCATATTACATGTATGATAAATACTACCTATATGATTTTTATGCTAGCTTTAACCATATCATGAAACGAATTGCTTTTATTTGCTGAAAATGGTAGTTGTTTGGAGTTCTATGGTTGTTTTGCAGTCATTTTAATCATGCATGCTTTCCTTTGGTTTTTTCCCTAATTACTTAGTTATAAACGAAGTTTTTGCTTGTAAAAATTTGGATTGCGTGTGGGTTTTCTCATGGTATTGCATTTAGTCTTGCTTTGATGTCCGCATATCATTAGTTGAATGAATTTTTTCCCTCTTTCTAGTATTTTAATCTCTATAATGATTTCATGAATTGATTCTTGTAATATGCATGGTTGAGGTATTCAATGGGAATGTGTGGAAGGATTTAGATTTAGCTATGTGGCGTCAACAAGCACTACGAATTGTAAATGTATTGAGGATTATAGTGGTCTATATTTACCTGAATGTTGTCATTTTTTATTTAGGATAATACCCATTTTAGGTGACATTTATATTTGTTTTACAAATCCTTGATGGGTTTGTGTAAGTGGTTTTATGCCCAAGTAAGGGGATATATATATATATATATAAACCTTATTTCTTTGAAGAAATATTTAGGCCGATAACTGTTCTAGGTTAGTAGAAGACATATATGGATTTTTCTATTAATATCTAAACCCTTTCGGATTATGCGAGTTTCACATGTAGTTTAGTTGAATTTTTACCTTCACTCGCTGAGCCTCGACATTTTAATTTCACTTACCTAGGAATCTATGTATTTATCTCGGTGTTTTGGTGGGCTAATCATGGTTGAAGTGATCATGCTTGAATTTGTTACGAGTATAGATATTAAAAATTTGTTTATAAAAAGCGATATAGGTTTTACAACTTAGTGCTTTAACCAAAGTGATGTCGATCCCTACTATTTTAACAAACCTTTTAGTTTTACACACTCTCCCTCTTTGGGGAGATGCATTATTTTACTTCAAATTTATCATATGGGTTAAAATTGAACCTGTTAAATAGGGTAAAACATTTATGTTTGCACACTGTCTATTTTTAGTATGTTTCTAGGTCCCAAATGGGATGAAATATGGGATTGATAATATTGTTTTTAAGGGCATGATTTTTGACAGAACCCACCCCTTTTCAATCCTACTCTTCTTAGAGTAAATTTTTGATATTGTTAATGGACTGTTTGGTGTTATACCATGGAATGTTGATGATTTCATGAGTAGACAATTTAATCAAGTATGGACATAATGTTTTGACGGGGTTAAGGTAGTATTTTAAATGGTTCATGAAATTTAAGGTATCCATCGACTTGATTAAGGTAACATTAATTTCTTTAATATGGTCAAATTGCTTTTGTACTCTTTTTCTTTATGAGTGACTTATCATTCCAAATTTATAATGATTATGATGGAAGGCCATGAATAATATTTTTGTAAAAATAAAGTGTTGGAATGTTGTGAGGTTACTTTTGAAAATGGTAAATAGTGGTTAAGTAAATGATGTTGGAATTCTAACTTTAAATCTATTGGATCCTATGAATTATTTAAGGAAAATTTGAATGGTGTTCAAGCATTGGATTTAAATCACATAATCTATGCAATTATATGATTGAAATCCCAAAAATATTGATACTTTGTTTCAAACTTATTGGGTAATTGACCCCTACTTGAATGTTGGTTAAAATTTTGTTGTCCTTGAAACAATGTTCATAATGGGTTCTTATGGCTTCCTTCTTAATTTTGACATGGTATAATTTCTAGCATGATTAATGACGTTGTTTGTGTTTTAGAGCTTAGCACCATTTCATTAAATAGAAGGTTATTTTTATGATATTGTTAATGGTAGAATTCTAATCCAATGTGTAGTATTTATCATGCTCAGTTCTTGTGAACTAACATAGGTTAATAATTTTGCAGATGACTTCCATTAGTAGAAAAAAGGAATGACTTGTAGAAAGTTGCATTGATGTTGCTAATAAAGTTCATTTTCTTGTATGATTAAATATATTGAAATATTATAGCTTAGTGTTTGTTTGGAAAGTTAGAAAGACACAATTTGTACTTGTGGAGTAGTGTTGTCATAATTGATTGAAACCAAAACTTGTAAATATTATTGTGAATGATATAATCTGATCACAACATTGTTATGAGTATTTTATTGTATTATAGCAATTTTGAAAGATAGCTTAGATTTTTGGAATATTATTGCCTACTTGTCAGTTTTTAAGTCAAGTACTTTAGAATCTCTTTATTATCCTCAAGTTGTGTATCTTTGGAAGGAAACTATGTATCCTGACTAGTTCTTAGGGACAATGATTAACTATTTCTTACGGATATATTTTTTTGGTGGTAAACCCTTATAGGTCATGGAAATAATGAAATTCTAAGCATAATGAAATGGTTTGGTAACCTTATTAAAGTTGTGATCTTCTTAATGAAATCAAGAGTCTTTAAGTGGAAAAGGAGGTAACTATCTACTTGTGTAAAAATAATATACCCTTACTACCCTTAAGCTACTAATAAAATTTATCCTTATTGTTGTGAGATGTTAAATGATATTAAAGTGTAATCAATGTTTAGATTTTGGGAGAATAATTAGGTCTTAATAAGTAGGGGTGATTGATCAAGAAACCATTAAATCTAGCTCATTTATTTTGAAACCTAAATTGTATTCTTTTGTCAAACTTAATCAAGAGAATCCTAAATGAAGCTTTTAACCATTCAAGATAAATTCATAATCCTCAATAAAAGATTGGTTAATAACTAATGAGATCATGAAGATGGATTCAATTTGACCTTCTCCCACTAACTTTTGCCAAGGTATATTGTAATCCTTTCTTAAGTGTTGTCAATGTTTGATCCTCACTCAAAGAAGGTTTTAGTTTCGAACCTATTGGTACTCCACATCAATTGGAGCTTACGCTTGTCTCCTTGTGCAATGGAGGTTTGAAATGAGTACAATAACATGAGTTTGGATAGATAGCCTTTTGGATTTGAATGCCTCCTTGATTAAATAAATGAATTAAACAAGTAATTGACATATTAAAGGTGGTCCTCATTTGGAAAGTTTTGTCCTAAGGTAAGTGTTCACTAGTATAAAATAAATGAATCTTACTTTTTAAGAATAATTGTGTGAATCATAACATAAATCTTATAGAATATAAGTTAATATTTGAAAGGTGTTTTTAGTAAATAAGTAACTTTTAAAGATTTTACACCATGGGATGCCCCTAACCGTAAGTGTGTTATGTGGTTGGACTATAATTTTGTGTCCGGTCGAAAAGGAAAGTGTATTTTTGTGATGGGTGTTGTATGTTCCTTGTGCCTAGGTGGTCAATGTTATGTCATGTTTATCGAGAGTTGGTTATAGCCCATTGTGATCACTGTGGTTTCGTATATATATATATAAAACTTATCTAATTTTTTTTCTTCATGTTATCCTGTGTGTGTTTCAAAGTGGGTGTTATACAAATGGATCTAGTGAAATAGTTGTATTATGACTTAAACTCTTGTTAATGATATCTTTAGTTCCTCACAACTGAATGTGTTACCTTGGCTAGTGACAATATAGTGCCTTGGTCTTTTATGGAGGCTTTATAGGGTAAATATGTTTTCACACCTTAATCTGATCTATAATAGAATGTAGAGCCCTTAGTGCATATTGGAATTAAACTAAACCTCAATTTATTAGGAAGTTAACATGTGGGTAGAAAATTGTAAGTAACTCTTTACAAACAAAATTGATTTGAAAGATGTTTGTAGACACCGAAATATGCTTACAATTAGCATTTTCATCTAATTCAACCAATTGACAACACTTCATTAATCAACCCTTCTTCGCTCCATTCTCTGGTGCCCATTCACGACACCTTCTCAGCCGTATTCCTCCTATAATTAGCTTATTTGGCTAATATCTCCTTATTAGCTAAACTTTCCTCCTTTCAACCATTCGAACCTCCCTAGCTCTCTCTAGACCACTTCTACCGGCTTCGTAGGCTATCTATCACCGCAATTGGTTATCTAGATCCCTCCCAACTCTCAATGAATCTATAATCACTTGATAATCAATTTTAACTAGCCTAAACCCTAGTTAACTAGCCTAAACCAAGATTAACTAAGCCTAAAGCATGTTTATCCTAATCTAATCTAAAAGTGCTTTTTGAGCTTTAGTCCCACATGCACCCAAATTCCAATCTCTCCCAAGTGAAAAACTATAAATACAAGGCTAATCCTACCCATTCAGACACACAACTTTACATAACACAAAACAAAAACAAGCCTAAGAAATCTTAAGAGCTCATTTGCATTAGCCAAGCTAATAAGGAATTTGATCTTGGGTCGTCCACCATTAAAATAGCTTCATCTTGCACCCATGTTAGGTTAGTAATGGAATAGCTAAACTTGGCCATGTAGCCATTTAGTGAGATTCATTCACCCTCATGGAGTAAACAACAAAACTGATTTCTTAAGTCTTTAGTAGGCATATTTTGTTAAGCTTTCAAGAATAGAGGTTAATGCTATTTGTTAGATTTCTTGTTTATTTCAAGTTTTAATACATGAAAATAGGATTCCTTGCTCATTTATTATCATATGGTCCATTGAGGGACTTTGCACAAAGCTTTAGGGTCTTCCTCCATTTCAATAGCTTTGCAAAACCTTTCATTGAACACAATGTTGACTTAAGAGAAACCAGGAAACTAAAAAAATTGGTCCCGTAATCCCTTGTTATGCCCTTTTATGACATTAAAAATAAAATAAATTTCACATGCAGATCACAAAATGTGGAAACATGGGATCTTACCTTGAAAACAAATCACTTGTGGTTTGTGTGTAGTTGTAATGCTTCCAATCATGTACTTATTCAAGATGTTAGACAAGTACTATCGTAACTCTTTTTGTTATAAAGTGACGCCAATAAGATACCTAAGAAATAATGTAAACAAGATGAAAAACAAGAGTATATGTGATAATGGTTTAGGAACAAAATTTCACTTGAAGTCCTCATGGTTGATTCAAGCATTTAATTTTTGTTAAGAATGGATACAAATTGTTCTTGGTGGGACTAGGCATTTGAGCCAATATAGAGTCCACTAAAAATAAAATAAAATAAAAATTATGATGTGTAAATGCTAAATTGACTCAAACTAAATTTGGAACTAAAAAAACCATAGTATGAGAAAAAATGTGCTTCTAATGGAAGGAAGTTTATAGGAAAGGGAAACTTGAACCTTCACCTCCTTTGATTCGTAATATTTTCCCCGTCAACTTCAGGTTGGTTCCCTTGCATAATAATGGAAAAATTAAACGTCAACTAAACATATTTTGAGAAACAAACCTTTAACATAAGAACGAGTTATTGGGAGACTCATAGTTTCTTAAAATTGACTTTAATTAACAAATGATCTATGGATAATTAATGGGATTCGATAAAGGAATCAATCATGCATTCTCCTTTAAAGACTATTTCCCTGCAAAGTAAAGTAATTGAAGATTGTAAAGTAGGAAATTTTAAACCTTATGTGTTTAATTATCTTGAAAACTATAAAGTCATATAATGGAAACCTAAATGTAATGAATATGTAAACCATAAAAAGGCCATGTCATGGAGTATGCCTACTTGGTATTTCTTACTGTAATTGGGTCATTGTCTTGGTTTATGTCGTTTGAGTATGACATTGATGGGTACCCTATGTTATCCTATTGTATGAGTGGGTTCATGTTTATGTAAGTGTCTTATGAATTGTTGAGTTTCTCTACTGGATCCTGCGGTGTTGTATAGTGAGCAATATTAGTCAAAAATTATTCTGATATTTTTTACTATTGTATTTGTGTGTGTAAAATGTGGGCATTACAGTTTAAATAATTAAAAGTAAGTGTATAGTTATATAAATAAATGGGACATAGTTATTAAATATTTGAGGAAAATTTATTAAATTCAACTTATGAAATGACCCTTATTAAATTTAAAAGAAAACTAAGAGGATTAAACAATGGAATTAATTTAGAAAATATTTAAATAAAGTAATGGAACTTAGTAGAAGGACTTTAAACCATAATACCGCCATGTATTATTTTTCATAAGTGACTTATATTCTACATCCATAACATATTACCAAGGTTTAGATTGTATGGCTTTTAAACTCTGTGGATGGTTCAAGAGTTTCAAAAAATTTACCCATTAAGGCCAAATTGACCTCATTTCGAGCCATACTGTGAGTCCTCATTCTAGTGGTAGATGTGTTAGGGACACTATCTAATTTTTCATCTCTCATAATACTTGTATGCTATTTAGGTATAATTTTTTGGGTTCTTATGGGAGGTTAAATTTCACCGTCTTCCCCATCATCACTGTTGTCATCAAACTGATTATCATCCTCTATTTTCATTATAGGGATGATTTTTTCATCATGTGAGTGTATGGAAGGAGCATGTGCTTCTTTCTTCTCAAAGAACTCAACATCCCGATTAGTGTATACCCTCCTTGTTCTTGGATCCATACATCTATAGCTAAGTGCCTCATCACTATATCCCAAGAAGATAAGTTTTTATGATTTCATATCAAGCTTAGTTCTTTGTTTCTTAGGAATGTGCATACTCGCTTTACATCCAAAAACTCTAAGGTGTGAAATAGATGGCTTATTCCCTGACCATGCTTCATGTGGTGTTACTCCATCAAGAGCTATAATGGGAACTCTGTTTAGTAAATAGACTACCTTTTAGCTACTTCGGCCCAAAATGTTTTTGATAAACTTGCATAATCAATCATACATCGCACCATGTCCATGATAGTACAATTTCTCCGTTTAACAACAACATTTTTTGTGGTGTGTGAGGAGGAGCCATTTGACGATGAATTGCATGTGTTTCCAAAAAAATATTGAACTCATTGCTGGTGTATTCTCCCCTCGATCTGAGTGGAGTGTTTTTATTTTCCTACCAAACTCTGTTTCAATAAGGGCTTTGAACTTCTTGAAAGTTTCAAAATCTTGGTATTTTGTAGAAAGACAATATATCCAAATTTTTCTTGAAAAATCATCAACAAAGAGCATGAAATATTGAAACCCATAGTGGTTAGGTCTCATTGGTCTGCATAGATCGGTATGCACCAAGTCAAGTTTTTCCTTATCTTGAAATGTACTATGTTTGAATGGTGCTCTATGTTGTTTTCCTACCAAACAATGCTGACATTTATCTATACCCTTTTTTATAAGTGGAAAACTCCTAACCATGTTGTATCGATGAAGTGTGTCAAGATAGCCAAAACTGACATGTCCAAGTCTTCGATGCCATAGTTGAGATGATGATGTATCCTTGGCTACAAGTGCTTGATCATTTTGTTGAACAAAATCCAACTGAAATATTCTTCCCACATTTGAAGATTTTTCAACAATTTTCGAGCTTCGTGACTTATCTTGAATCAGGCACATATTTTTACCACCTTTATAATCAAAGTCAATTTCGATATTGTGATCTAATAATTGACTCACGATAAAAGATTTTTGTTAAACTAGGGATATAAAGAACATCCGTAATTTTACAATTATGATGCCCAAGTGGTATTGAAATGGAACCAATGCCTTCAACACTGTATGATATATCATCACCTAAAGAGACATGATTGTTGGTGGGTGTTTTACTCATTGTGAAGAACCACTCCTTCTTTCCTGTCATGTGGCGAGTTGCACTCCGAAAGTTGAAATACCAAATTTGATCTCGTAGAAGTGGATACGTGATTTGACTATGTAGAATATAGGAAGTCATCATCATCAAATTGATCTTCTTGTTTGACTACATTTCCTTGTTGAGTTGGTTTCTTTTTCCACTTTTGATTATTTTTTCCCTGTTTATTCTATTGTTGTCCCGATTTTGTTTATTGGTAATCAATCTTGAAAATGAATTTTTGGCACTATTGGCCCTATTATAAATTTGGCTCTGTGGCTGATTTGTAAAAATAAAATGGCTCTCTTGGCTGATTTGAAAAAAATTGGGCTCTTTGGCCTCTTTTCAAACACAAAATATATTTTTGCTAATGGAGGTTGGTTTGCAAACAAGATCACTTGCTTTATTCATTTGACTGTTGTTTCTATTATTTTGGCCACTTTTTCCTCTGCTCCCTTTCGTGTGGTTTGGACGCTTGGAGACGTCAATTTAGAGATTGATCCAATGCCACAACTCACTGACAGGGTCTAAGAAAACATAGATTATCAGAGGATAATGGGGTATCTTATTTTAGAGAAAAACAACCCCAAAAAAATTGCATATAAATTTTTCTTGAATAAAAAACAATATTTTTTAATTAAAGAAGTTAGATTCAAACTACAAATTCAAAAAATCACTTCTGTGTAATTTTTGTAGTACTTCTTTGTTACTTCTGGTTTGTGGAGTAGTTAGGGGTTGTGTGAAGAGGAAGGGGTAAAATTTAGATCCTCCTAGCTCAAGATTCTTGTACCTCCTCCCTTAAACTTCCTACAATCCTTAGCATTCACAAAGTTGAGCTCTTCCAACTTTGATACCAAATCTTGACAATGAATACATGAAAAATATATTTCACAAAGAAGCTTTACACAGAAACAATACTATGCTTATGTATTTTATTAATATCAAAATCAAGCATCATAAACAAATGAGAGAGCTAAAATATTTATAGCTATTGGACAACTTCTATCTCATCCACAATATATGGAAACAAATCACCTAATCTGAGAAAATATGCAAGAATAACATATTGCCCCTAACTTCCCTATTGCCCCTCATGGAAATCATCTAGGAAAAATATGCAAGATAGAACATTATCCCACAAACATAGGGATGAGAACACTATCACTTAGTTAACTAACAACTAAGGATAGCTAATACCTATTGACATAAGTTTAAAGTATTTAAATTAAATACTTTAACTTATTACATTTATTCAAATATCAACTAATGATGAATTAAGCTAATTTTTATTCCTAACATATACCCTCTCCTCCTTCATTTTCCTCCCATTTCCACTCATATGAGATTGTCTTTCCCCTTTTCTTGGTGCTATCACCTCTCTTTAGCTTAGGATTTCCACTTTTCATGCATATTTCTTCTCTCCCTAATCCCTTAGATTGTTATAATAGGATTGGATAGGTGACATTTCCTTCCTTAGGAGTATTTTAGCACTATGATTAGGTAGAGGAACCAACCTTCTCTGGAGGTTTGTCTCAAGGAACAAGTCCCAAAACTTGAGAGACAATCCCATGTTACCAAAAATAATGATTGCTCATCCATTCATTCATGGAAAATCGAGAGGGTTTTGTTTTTTGGATATAACACAATATTCTTATTCATGAAGCATTTTATCATAGGTCCATCAGAAGGATTCATCTTCATCAGATTGTTCAACCCTTCTCTCTTTCTATCTCCATTCCTTCTCTTTATATATTCTAATTCCTCATTAAAAATGTACTTTTTCCTTGTTTTGTCTTATTCACTTAAGTGATCTTCAATTCAATATTGTAAGGTTATTTTTTTGTTAATAAGAAAAATGGTCTTTTTCATTTCCTAGGAATGTGGAAGGTCACAAGTGATAAGGAAAGATGAAAATTCATGTGGGGGATGAAAGGATAGTTTGTAATGTTATAAATTAGAATGGCTTCTCCATTCCAAAGGGTTGGAAATTGTTGATTGTTGTATGTTGTTGAGATTTACCACTACTACATCAAGAAATAAAAGCTACATTTCTTCCATTTCTATGCTTATGTTCCTCTACTCTCTCTACTTTCTAAATTTGTAAGCATGGTGATCTTGCATAACCAAGAAGGAACCTTGTGTCCTTGATTAATGAATCTACAAAATTGTGTGTCTCTAGTTTGTTAGTCTTGTTGATTGCTTGCATTGTTGTGTTCTTATAATTGAATGTGGACCTACTCTGGTTGATGTATGTGAATTTTGTAAGCCTACTCATAACATTAACCCTCTCCCCTTATTTATCCAACTCCCTTTACCTTGTCCATAGGTTTAGTGGAGTATTCTGTGTGATTCATGACCAATCAGCCACCTTAGAGATTTAGTTAGTTTATATTCAATAATGGGAGCCTCCCCATCTCAAAGAAGGAGGGTCTTATCCCGTGACCATTGGTGAAAACCAATAATTTACATTGTGACAAATTATTTCACCAACAATTTTGGCGACTCCATTGGGGAAGATCTTCTCTTTATGCACCCATAAGAGATCTTTAAAAATATTACAGAAATACATATTAAAAATAATCCATAAAAACTTAAAAATACTAAAAATATTATCTGAATGTTCAAGAGCCTTGTTGAATCCCATTGAAAAATCTGCATTTTTCAAGTTGCATTATTATCTAATGCTTTGAGAAAACTCTGTGTAAAGAAGAATCGGTAGAGAAAATCAAGTATATTGAATTGCAATATTTCACAATCTTATGTTCAAGCCACAAGAACAAAAATATTTCATACTTTCTCCCATACAAATCCCTAGACAAGTTCTTGAATATCCACTTGAAGATCCTATTGTAATAGCAGTTGTAGAACCACTAGACCTCATTCCTCCAAAAGAATAAAGAAAAGAATAACCATAGGAAGAAGAAGAAAGAATGGTTGCACCTCTGCCATGGGGATAAAACACTAGTCCGTTGGCCTTAGCTCCACCACTTCATGAATTTCCAAAAGGATCAAGAAAGAACTTTCCCAAATTCTATGGAGATGGAAAGCAATGACCAGATGATCATATTACAACTTTCATCACAACTTGTGGAATTCTTGGAGTGCAACATGAATATGTTGTCATGTGGTTATTTGTGGAGTTAGTGCATGATTTCATTGTAGACTAGTTCTACTACTTTCCATCACACTCAATTACTGATTGGGATGATATGAAAACCAATTTTGAAGTAATATTCAAGACTGAAAAAGACGCTCATTCCCTCCTTTCTCAACTTAATCAGATGAAGAAAGAACCACAAGATTCCATGAGAGATTTTGTAGAAAAATTCAACAAGTTAATCAATAATATTCCTACTAATGCTCGTCCTACTTGATTTAGTATATATTTAAGTAAATATTTAATTTCGTAGTAACTACAGAACTAATGATAAAATATAGTAAGACACAAACAATAAGCATGTAAAAATATGAAACCCTAAGTAATAGACAGAGAGAGAGAGAGAGAGAGAGAGAGAGAGAGAGAGAGAGAGAGAGAGAAAGAGAGAGAGAGAATGTGAATTAGCAGATTTATGAGTGATTTAGAAGTGATCTAGGTGAGGAATTATTGGTAAAGACTAGAAAGAGTGTCATCAAGACTCACCGAAGGTTATGAAACTAAAATATGTGTAGGGCATAAGTACCCACAGGAGGTCGGGAGTTCCCTGAGCACTATTGATTGATTTGGGTGCTAGTGTCCTCTCAAATGCTCAGTGTTTTGATCTTTTCGGGCTAGAAGAGTATCAATGTTGATCCTCTTTTTTTGCTATGGTTTCACTCTAATGTCACTTTGGTTGTACAGACTGTAACTTTCAAAATAGATAACTAGTTGCACATGCCCACAAATCACATCAAACCTAATAAAGAATATGTAGAATGGGAGTTCGGACTGACCCCGATGGTCACCTCAAAGAGTGATCTTATGACTAAGCACTGCACTACATCTCAGAATCCATGTAGTTCTATGTGAATGTGTGTGTAACGATGCCCTAGGTTTCCCTTGCGCAAGTTATACTATGATAGTGGGATAGATATTAAATTCTCCAAATATGCAAATGTGTGAGATGAAATAAAATTAACTTTATTCAAAGTGATGTAACCTTGTCCTTGTATGGATGTGCTATATATATGACTATGAAATAATCTTGTGCCTTTGATGCAAGATTAGGTGATAGTAGATAATGCTTAGTGTTTGGCCCTTTATTTGAGAGCAATAACTAAGAATATATATGATTCCCTTGTTTTCATTTCATAATTGACAAATGAAATTTCGAGCCAAAATTTAGAAAGGTGACTAAGAAGTAAAAGACCCAAAAGAGTAAGAATACAAGTAAATAAGTTTAGGAGCGCCCATGAGGGACAAGAGCGCTTGGGCACTTCTGTCCTAACTTGGTGCTAGTGTCTGAGGCCATTAAAGAGAAATAAATGAAGTTTCAGTAGAGATATAAGATGTGTAAGGAAAATAAAAGTACAAGAGATAAAGAAAAAGGCATAAAAATAAGTTATCAACCACTAATTTTCTTGCCTAGGAATCATGTATTTATTAGCATGCTTTAGGACCTATAAATGTACCCAAGTGCATAGATTTTATGTCTACACTAACATGGATAATAAAAAGGTACTTCATGAATGCCCGGTTTCTGAGGTTAGCTTCATACTACGGAGAGCACAACCAAACAATTTGGAAAATGCTCAAGAAATTTCCATTGATGTGGAAGATGACCTCATCATGTCGGAAAATCAAGAACCATTCAATGAAGGATAAGGCCCAAATTTTCAAAGATGAAAGAGTTGATCCATTACTGCAAAAGTTGGTCAATGACTTGAATTTATTGAAGAAGGAAATTTCTCAATGGGCCTCGCATCAAAATAGGAACATGAATTAGATTGCAGGAGCACCCTAAAGGATTGCCTTGGAAGCTCCACCAATTAATGCAATATGTAGGACTAGTGAAGATGAAAGAGAATAAATTGTTGAATTAGAAGTTGAAGAATAATATGAATATGAATGTGCTAGAATTGTGTATTTTGAATACTCACCAGAAAAAGATTTTAAATAATCCATGGATAGCTACACCGCACAATGGTCACTCAATCACAAATGGAGAAAGAATCCTCTTCTTTTGCTTCCTAAGCTAAGCATCTAGATCCTCAAATGGTGATTCTAGGAAAAATAAAAATAAAAAAGGAGAATCATCATTGTCCACTTCCATAGGGCCACCAAGAATAATCTTAACACTACCTCGGTCAAGAATCCACCCGCTTCTTCGTAAGTTTATTTCACCTCCTATTAAAAATTTAATTTCAAATTCTGTTAATCATAAGAATGCAAATTCCAATCATGTCAATGATTCCATAATTCTTGATGTGCTTACCACTTGTCCACCTTTTGACATCATTTATCATTGTAAGAAATCCAAAATTCAGATTTCGAGTCTGAATACTTGAAGACTCAGCCCAAGCAATTTGACAGGCTTTTCTAGTTCATCAAAGAAATTAGTTGAAGTTCATGTTCCCAAAATTCCATTTCCAAAGAACTACCTCCTTCTCCTCAAACGAATCCTCAAAAACTTTCTCGCTTCCACACCCTCCACCTTTGGGAAAGTAGAAAAATTTATATCTAACCTTGTTGGTCAATGGATATAAACTGAACAATTGCATTATTATCTCTCGGTGCCTCGACAATGTCATGCTTTTAAAAGTTTATAAATCTCTTGGTCTCTCTCTCATTCCTGTTACTAGCCATTTATACTCCATAGAAACTAAAGAAGTACCTCTTGTTGGCCAATTCAAGGATGCTCAAGTAGTATTTACATATTTTCTTGACAAGAAGATCATGATGAAAATTCTTGTAGTGGACATGTCAGCCTCATACGGTATGTTACTGAGCCAAATATTTTGTTGAAATATTGGGGAGATATACAAATGGATTGGTTGCATGCCACCATTATGGTAAATGGTAAGACGAAGACTATCCTTCCCATCAGAAAATGAAATACATCATTCAAATACCGATGACCCAAGGGCAGATATCCTATTTCAAGATTTGAGGTATTACAACTTTTTCACATGACCTCATAGAAATATGTTGAACTATCCATGTTTATGGAAGAGTATACTGGTATGATGGAGCCGATCGGAAATCATCATAGTGATTTGATAGAATTAGAATTTGAAATCATGTACTTCCCACTAGAGGTGAGCATGAATACAATTTCTCTATTGGGTGGTGATGATGGTCATGAAATTCTTGACTTGCAGAACAAAGAAATATCGAGGCGATGAGAAATGTATATCAAGAAGGAGTGATATCAAGAAAAAAATTTCAAGTGAGTTCAATGTTTCCAATCATGTTCTCAATGTTCAACATGAAGTTCCATTCAATGAGTATGTTTGTGAATACAAAGATTTCTCTTTCCCATTGGGAGAGGATGACTCCAAAAATAATGCATGAACGACAAGATTTTAAGCCTCTTGAAGCTGAATCTACTCAAGAAGAGGATGAATTCATCATGGAAATGGACTCCCTAGTTCATGATGTTCAAGATTGGGAAAATGACAATCTAGATATTTTAGCCCCAACCTTGTTCTCATTCCCCTTTCACAAATACTAGAGATCTTCTAAATGAAGGACAAATGGATGAGATGGTTCTTGATTCCCCTATGGTTGGTTCCGTTTGAGATTAAAAACTTCTTGGAAAATGAGATACGAATAATAATAGTCTCGAATCTTTCAAGGTTAACTCCACTCAAGGAAATGAGGCTTTCATCATAAAGATATATTTCAAGATTCAAAATTACCAAGGTGGAGAAGGTGATGTATTTAATTCTCCATACTTGACCTTGACCCCATTGTAATTTCAAGAGGATAAGGCAATGGGTTAAGAATGAGTTGGTTTTCTTGAAAAAAGGTTGCTTGAAGAAATTGAGAAACATGGATCACCAAGAAGCTTGTGACAGTGTTGAAATCCCTAAGATATATGCCGAGAATAAAATCATAGAAAAAATGGTCATAAAGCAGATGAAAAGTGAAATTATAATGCCCATCAGAGATCATGACCCTCATTATGGAAGTAATAAGCCAAGTATGATCAAGACTCATTCTCGTAGTAGAAAAGGAAACTCAACAATTGGAATGAACTTGGGAATCAATGAGAAGATGGAAAGAAGGTGTCAAAGGAAAAAGGTAATGAAATGACTAAACAGACCCTCAATTACAAAAAAACCATGTAAACTTCCTCGTGAAATTTAAAAATAATTCATATTTCAAAGTGAGCCGGTCAATGGATTTATAGAAGAAAGGCATTCGATGATACCCATATATGGGTAAACATTCAACAATAATTAGTGCTATACCTGAAAATGATTTTCCTTGTATGTAAAATAGGTGATTTAGGATGTTTTTTCATGTTTTCCATTTTTTTCTTTGTGTTCTCCTTCCTGTTTTGTGTTTCCTTTCCCTATCGTGTGTTGGTCATGTTCGTTTCTTGGTTGTGTTTATAGATTTTCTTGTTATTTGGTGTAATGACTCAAGAACCCAATAAATAAAGAACCGGCCTCTCGCCCCATGATATAAATGATGTTCTCTATTTCCCCTTATAGTCCAATGTCCTCAATCTAGATCCAGATGTTGTCATGTAAAATGTATGGCATGAAAAATTGAAACTTCGAGTATAAAAACTAAGCCCACAATTGTATCTTTCACTTCTCGGTCACTATGCATCCTTCCTCCGGCCATCCTTCCTTCGCCTCATCCTCATCCAGGATCGAGGAAAGTGTTAATTTTTTTTTAGTGTGTAAGGATGATTACCCAAGTGTTGGAGATTTCAAACACTCAGAGGGGGGTGAATCAGTGTTTGTTCAAACTTTTGAAGCAATTTTCAATTATTTAACCATTCAAAACTAAACAATCTTAACCATGATAAATCATGAACATTAAAACATGAGAGAGAGAGAGAGAAGAAAACACATATGAACACACTATGTAATGTGGGAAACCCTTCAAGGGAAAAACCCATTGAAACTAAAAACTAACTTGGAAAAATTGTCCTATCAAGGTTACAATGATTTCACAGTTGAGAAACAACTCAACATGGAGCTACAACTCCAAAATTTAACCAAACATCAACTTGGTATTTAGCAAGCTTCTACTTGCATGGAAGCTTCAACTCCCAAATTCATTCAAGCACCTACTGACCTTTTGTAAGCTTCAACTTATAAGGAAGCTTCAACTCCCTTATTGTTGAGCATCTACTCAATCTTCTTCACAATGAATTTTGATCACTTTTCTTGTGTTGTCTCTCACAACAGATTGTGATCACTTCTCAGTCATTATTCTATTTTCTTCCTCTTTATCATCACCCGATCAACATCAAATATCTATCACATAAGGCCTCTTTACATAAACCTTCTTATCATACTCCACTCCTTCAACCTATTGTAGACACCATTTAACATGAATTATCTCATACATACATTCTTGACATGGTTCTCCCCTTAAACTATATTATCAAGTATCCATTCTGTCAAGTGTTCAATATGCTAAAACATGCAGTCATGAAGGAATTTGATACACCCTATATATGATCTTTATTTACACATACTTTTTCTCCTTCAAAGCATGGTTATCAACCAACATATCATTCCTACTTTTGCATTCATATTATTACATTCATACTCTCACCTAAAATTATTTTATAGTTAAATATTGTCTCAAAAAAACATCATACATAAAATTGAGAATTTATAAACAATAGGGACTCCCTCACAAGAACTTTTCACTTCCACACCTTTCAATTCATACAAGGAGAGGAATGAGACTTCATGGAAAATTTCCATTTAACAATGATTATTTCGACGTTGATGGTAGGTTCAAGTGTTGGATTTTTAGATCCCTTGTCTTGATTCTATGATGGACATGATGACTGAGAAAGGCCTCGAATTCCCTATCTCTCTTTCTTCAACTACTGAGATTCATTTTTTGACTTTGTAATGGTTATTTGACCTTGTCATATCTTCCACCGAATGAACTTTGTCTTGTAGCTTAAATAGGACTCATTTAAGATTTGTTAGTAAGATAGAACATTGCAAGAGTCTTTAAATATTCTCTCTGACCTCTTTAACATACTCATTCTATGCCATTTAGTTCACATACTTAATTTAAGTACAAAAGAGAGCATTATATGATAGCGGAGTTAACACTAAATTAATCATGAAGATGTATACTCATGAAATTATATCAAGTATGCATTCATGTATATTAGATCTTCAGGATGGATTAATAAAATCCAAGAGCTTTGAGGATCATCAAAATAAAGTATAAATCATTTTATACATCTTTCACATCCATCAAATTACAATCATGGAGGATTGTACACCGCTTATAGATCAGCTTGAGTAGAAACAAGAAGAGTTCTTTATGAACCTATTAGTGTTTGGACATGGGTTTCATGGTTTGTATAAATTCCTTAACTAATAAGAGGAGGCATGATTTTCTTATTCACTTCATTGATCATGTATTTAAGCAAGGTATTCAAGTTTTTATAAGTACATATCTACATTTTCATAGTTTGAGAAAGTTTCACACCTTATTAGTTTATCATGACCTCAAAGACACATTTCAAGGATGGTTAAGAATGTCTCACAACTTCCCAGGTTTATACCTTGCTTCACTCCATAGAAAATGGCTCAAACTTACATGATTCTTAAGGTACACTATGACATGGTTTTGAAATTCAATGCAGTATTGTTCCAAATTGATTCTAGCATGTTAAAACCATTTTTCATGATCAACCTCTACATAAAAAATTCAAAGATGACATATACTTCATGATACACTATTATTTTCATAGAAGTTATGAGGAAATGTCAAGTCTTCAAGCCTCGTATAAAGTAGGCCTACTTGATTGTCTCAAAAACTAGATTTGAATCACTTGTGTAATAACCCAAAGATGTTTTTTCTCCAATACACGAGCTTAAATAATTTTAATTGAACCCATTCCAATTCTACATACTCATCTAGCACTCAAGAATGTGTTATTTCAACAAGATTTACTTATGCCTCACAAGACTACCTGTTAGGCATGATTATCCCTTAATGGTAGATGGGAGTGTTTGACAAGGATCACACCAAAAAAATGAGGAGAAAGCATGAAACTCTATGAGAAAATCAAGTGCACATCACCTTCATGCTTCCACAACTGAAGATACACCTTGGAACTTTCAAAATAAGACTATATACCCAAAAAATTGCAAAACAGAGTACCATCCGTACAGTACAATCACACATGTAGGACAAAATCACCATCAACATGGACTAGAGAGTGTCCTCTACACTCTTGAGTGAATTTCACATCTTTCACAGGTATTTTTATGCCCTTAGAATGCATTTTCTCTTATTACTGTAAAAAATGGGTTATGAGGGGGTCTGGACAGTGAGAGAAAAATAAAGAGAGATTTCTTGTCCTTCAGCCATTCAACCTCAAAAATTTTACAAAATTTATGTATCTAAGTGATCTTAAAAAAATCCTCTTATGATTTATCTGAAGAAGGATTTTCAATTTTTCTTGAGTGCTAAGAAGTTAGGTCATTATTTTAGCATGCCTAGGTAAACTCGATTATGGTAAAACTTCCATATCTTGCACAAAATTCATTCTTTTTCCTAAAATTTTTCCACGCCTTCTAAAATCCCTCCTCCATGAGTTTCAAAGTCCACCATGTCATATTTCACTCTCCAAATCTCCGCCTCATCTCCTTTGGGCAACATTTATTCTTTAGTTCTAAGGAAGTGTGTTATATAGACCTATATAAGTGCTCAATTCACCTCCTTAGGCACTTGTGAAGCCCTATACACCTCATCTACCATAATATTGTGCTCATTCCATGATTTTTTTCATATTAATACCTTGGCTTATCATCCTCACATGCCTACTAGGCTTATTTTCACCGAAAACCCTCTCGAATGACCAACTTCATGCCTTATAAGCCCGATTATTGACTGATACTCCTCCAATACATGTTATGCTAGTTCATACATCTCTAATCATGATTTACCTACTTTTCCTCGATCCATTTATCATATTTCCATGCCAACCTATTTGACATTAGGACTAGGATTAAGCCCGGAGTTACCCGATTTGTCTAGAGTTTACCATGTTTATTTGTCAGACTCATTTACACCTCATACACATCTCATTGACAGTGTTTGACCTTATGAAGTATTCATACAACCTTGGGAGGACACATTCACACAATGTTCTTGCTTGACCATGCACCTAGAACATTCCTGAACACTTGACATCATGACTTGACACTTCATGAAGACATCTGGACAACTTGGGAAGACACCTGAACACCTTAGACATCCTATGAAATTAATGAACACTCTAAATCAATGAAAAACATTATTGTGACATCCAACACCAAGGTGATAAATGAATTTAGTAAAATTCAAGAAAACATAACTTCTTTCAAGACCTAAAAAGGCCATTTTTGCCATTTCACAACCGGTAACGCCACCAGAACATTCAAGGAAGATATAAAGTATATGAGTGAAGTTTCAAATATTGTTGAATGTGTTTTAAGAAATTTAGGAAAGATTTATGAAAGAAAATATCATTCAAAGTGACAATCTATGTTGGCCCCCAAAATATCGCCTAAGTACAAAAAGGCATGTGGGAGCATGGGACCATGACCCTTGTGGATAAGGTGCCATCTTGATGATTGTGGGATCAAAAAGGGAATATTCTAGGCATGCGATGGAAGGTTAGAAGACATCATTACAAGGAGTGGAGAGCTTGATCTATGAAGGCATGCTCCCATGGAGGACCACTTTGACACTTGGTGACCGATCTGTAATTTCTGGAAGGCATGGTGGTGGGTGCTAAGGTTATAAATACAAGCGCCGGTAGAAGAAAGATATAGAAGGTAAAAAAGAGAGAAAAGGGAGGTGAAGCCCTGTAGAAAAAGATGAAGGATGTTATGGGTTAGGGATTAGGAGAGCTCTATGAGTGATGGAACATTTAAGGGGATGGGTTTTCATTCTTCTTTGTAATATGATGAGCATAATATAGCTCTGATGCATGACTTGATCTTGCATAGTTATATGAGGATCTGTTATGACCTCAAGGGATGTAATGTGGGTTATTGAATCTGTTAGTATGAATATAATCTATTATAAATCATCTATGTGTTTAGGAGTATAATACTTATGCATTTCCCTTTTGTATGAACCATCTCCATATGTTGTTTATTATTTCTCTTTTTCGCATACAATGAGATGATAACTCATTCTAAGTTCTTAAGAATGTTGTATAGTTATTTTCTCCTACATTTGATTATCTGTCCTAAGATGATGCATTCTCATGAAACTCACATAAAGGAGAGACTCAACACCCATGCATGCCTTGGGTGAGCACCCAAGCCCACTGGGTGATAGGCCGATGCATGGGATTAGACTATTAGTCTAAAGGCATGAAATATGACTACATCTTGGTTCCATTTCCGGGACCTCTTTTCAAAGTTGTTGTGAGAAATGGCATGCATATTTGTCCCTATGATGTGTGATGACAAAGAGTGCCTGACCTTGGAAAGTGTGGAAACATGGTTCAAGAGCATGGAGGATGATTTTTCTAGAGATTCAACAACTGGACCGAGTTCGATGTGTAGATGGGTAGAAGAGAACCTATACCATGAGCTATATGAGACATTATCTTTTGTTGCTTCCTAGTAGAACTATATGAATGGATTTCAACATACACATCTAGATCAAGTTGGTACTATAAATCATGCATATGGACCCAAGATGACTATCAGAGGCTACAGTAGGATGTAGATATGACTTGGACGCATGTTATTGATCACTGGTGGAAGAGAGTGCTGACCAATTATACTCTTGAATACGCCATTTCTATGTATTCCTGCCCAAATTTTTGAGTTTGAGTTTCTGAGGGAGCCTAGAGGATCATTTTTGCATGTTATTCCTTTAGCTATGAAGCTCTTGGTCATTACTTTGAGTTTAGAAGCATTTCCCATGGCCTGGCTAAGCTCTCTGAGCACTGGGAGAGGAAGCTAGGGTGGAGGAAGATGGTGACATTGTGGATGAAAAGGAAAGGGAGGAGAGATGACTCAAGTATAACAAAGCTCATGAAAGGGAGATGACTAGACAATGTGAGGTTACAAGTGTGATGGATCTATGGAGGAAGATGTTGTGGGAAGGATTTGAGGTTCATGCAGAGGATGTGGAGCTTGAGAAATTCTGTGCTACCCCATCTGGAAAGCACATGGAGAGAGGCCCCTTCAACTTCTGATGAGAGTTTTCACATGGAGAGAGAAGATCCATCGATGTGCATCTAAACCCACCTGGCAACCAACCCCTGGTGCTTGGTTTTCCAGATCAAGGGAGAAGTATTGTTAACCCAGTTGGTATCGGTGGGAGTGACCGATCTGCACCCAAGGAGATATAATTTCTCATTTGGAACATCCATGGCTACACAAGCCATTCCTATATTTGGAGGAATCTTTGGACAAGGTGCAAGTACGCAAGGATTGGGTATCATGTCTGGGAGTGGCATGGGACATACAACTGGTAGTGGGACAATATCACAAACCATCAACACATGCGTAGTTCAGTGGGATGCTGGGAACACTAGGCATGACCACTTCTGGTCCTTTTCTAACTATAGGAGGTGGATCTGGTGGGTCAAGAGGAATAAGACTTGGTGGATCCAGTGGATCTGGTGGAGGAGGAAACACCAGAGGGAACCAAGGCTCTGGATCGGGAGGAAAAGGACCCAACCACCTCCCCAAGTGTTTTTTGAGATGTCTTTACACTTACCAGACTATAGGGGTATTGAAGATGCTATAGAGCATGTGCACAAGTGTGAACTACTATGGTGCATGAAAGGAATCACTACCCTGGAGCAGAAGGAAAGTCAATTTGCAAAAATTGCAAGGGCGCGTGCATAGTTGGTATAGAAGTATGACCCCATCAGATGGTGGTAGACTACACCACATTGAAGAATGCCTTCCTAGAAGAGTTTCATATCCCTGAGTTTGAGAAGAAAAGCATCAACACTCAAGGAGATCCAACAAGGAATGGACAGAGAGTGTGTGGGAGTATGACACACATTTCAAGACTCTCTTGTCAAAACTATCTTATGACATTCATCCTTCTCAACATGCTCAATGGTTTTTAGAGGATTGATAACACCATTTAGAAGGGCTCTATCACACAAGACTTTCACAGACCCACATGAGGCATTGGAAGCTTCCCTGCATGCGAAGTTGTTGGGAGCATTGACACTAGTGTTAGCCCTTTTCTAGAGGCTCAAATTGTTGCAATGGCCAAGAAGTTGGAGAAGCTATCTACAAACTCAACACATGAGGTTCATGGTGGGATTTTGTGTATAGAATGTGAAGTGGAGGGGCATGCAAAGGATAGTTTCCCTAGAATTTGTAGTGCATGCTATGTCAATAGACTATGAGATTTTCCATGGGGATCATGATGCAAGTAGATGCCCTCTACTCTATCACGTGCAATCCACAAGAATGTTTCTTTCTATTGCAAGATATGTACCTCTATGACCCATGATACCAAGGATTGTAGATTGATTGATCAAATCCATGATGCTATTGATCTGGGTGTGCACAGACTAGCCTTGCAAGTAGTTCAAAGGATGATGATGACATTATGAAGGGGCACGCAGATGGAGGAACACATGGAAGAGGTTTTTCATGGAGGATTTCATGGTCACAAAGAATTACGTGGAGGAGGAAAAGTGAGTTCCCATGAGGAACCTGTTATAATTATGGATCTATAGAGCATTACAAATGTGAGTGTCCTGATCTATTACAATGCTCATGGTGTGGAAAGAAACATAAGTATGAAGAGTGTCTAAAACTTTATGAGCATATGAACCAACAACACCGGAAAGAAAAAGGTGTTGGGATGGTGAGCATCAAGAAGGCGATTCATAATGGATGCCAAGAGTGGCACGTGAGTCAGGGATAGAACCTGTGTAGTGATGGTGATGATGATGTGAGAAGAGGCCATGCATGCCAGGAGATACCAAGACAAAGGACACTAGTTTCAAGAGAGGAAGTGGTACATGGAAAGTATCTAGACCCTACTCATCAGAAAGAGGTATATCAAGAGACTATGTGATTCAGAGTTTACAAGGGGAGATCCAATGTTTAAAGGAGAAATCAAGGTAGTTGGAGAAAAGGAAGGATGTCAAGGTTCCAAAGGATGATCTAGATGAGGTCAAGGAAGTATGTAGGATGTTAAGGCAAGAGAATATTATTCCCTTGCTAGGAGAATGGTTGAGAGAGAAGGTACCATGCCTAGAGTAGAGCGTGAAAGGAAGGTTTTGCATGCAAACCTTCCCTCATAGCCTTGACTATGATAAGGAGATTACTTTGAATGTGGTTGTTGATGGATGGATTTTGAGAAATATTCTCATCGACATGGGAGCAAAGGTCAATGTTCTTACCTTAGATGCCTGACATCAGATGGGAAGGCCCACATTGCAGCCATCTTTGAATGTGTTGTATATGGAAAACAAGACTAAGGAAATGCCCATTGGAGTCCTAAAGGATGCAAGTTATCACCATTCAAGGGGCCAAGTTCACTAGAGACTTTGAAGTCTTGGCACTCGCCGAGGCAGAAACTTTCCATGTTTCTTGGGTGCCCATGGTGTTACAAGAACAATGCCAACCTATGGTTTAACAAAGGGTATATCAATTTTGAGAAAAAGAAGAAAGGGTGATCATCCCTTTGACAGATGGGAAGTCAAGCACCCTATACTGAGCCCTTAGGAGAAGAATTCCTTGATAGAATCTATGTGCACTCCATCAGAGATCCTGAGATAATTCACCCCATGGAGGGAGTTATCTAGTTTGAAGATGCTCAGTCCTTGAGTGATACCACTAGTGTGGCATGTGAAAATTGGGTGCATGGGACTTATGAGTTAATTGGGTGATAGTTGAGAGGATATGTAACAAGGGTTACAAAGTGCATGCTCAGTCAAGTGCCTAGGAGGAAAGAAAGTTTCCAAGTTACTCTAGAGGAGCATATCCTGAAATTTTCTTGTGAGAAATGGAAGCTCAAGTGGAGAAAATGAGGAAGAGAGAAGAGGAATGCTCAAGTTACAACCTACTAGAACTACAACGTTGGTGGGCTACACATCGAGAGAACCTCCTAGAGTGGCATGAGGTGAGGATCACATTTTCTATAAGGTTTCTCAGAGCAACATACCCACAGTCATACAAGACTACCATGGTAAAGAGGCCACTTCATTTCATATCCAAGCATGTGAGAAGGCCTGGATGGGAAGTGCAGAAGCATTACCACCTTTGTTATGGGTGCATAAGTTATATTCCACCTTACAAGGCTTGTGTGCACATGCATGGTATATTCATTTAGAGATGCGTTGTCAAACAGGTAATTGGAAGGAGTTGGTGGCTGATCTCATTCAAGCTTTCGAGTATAGGAGTACCAAGCCATCAGTGGATAAGGCATTGTAAGTAATCAAGTTTTTACAATGGGAGATAGTGCTATGGAAGAGATAGGCTATTAGAATTACTAGGTGAGCCTTATTTAGAGATGTGCCTCAATGAAGAGGAATAAGAGGAAATACAACTTGAGCACATGCATGGAAAAAGAAAAAGGAAAATGGTCTATATAATAGATAGAGAAGAGATGGAGACTTTGGATGTTAACCATTCAAAAGGTACACACAAAGTCATAAATAGCACTGATGAGCAAGCACGCACCTACCATGAGCCCTTAAAAATAAATAAGGTTAACATTGGAATGGAGACAAAACCTAAGGAAGCTATCATCGAGACTATTGGTAAGAAAAAGAAGTTTCAAAGGTCATTGATCTGTTACATGAGTTCCAAGATTTGTTTCCTCATGGGTACCATGAACTCAAAGGCATTCACCATTCCTTGGGAGAGATGAAGATCAATTTGAAGGAAGGTGTGTGCCCGATTGGAAGAGGCCTTATGGATGAATCCAAATTTGTGCATAGTCAAGGAAGAAATAGACAAGATGATAACATCTGGTATCATTGAGGCAGTGGAAGAATTAGAATGGATAAGCCCAATGGTTATCAATATCAAGAAGGATGGTAGGATAAGAATTTATGTTGACTATAGGGATCTAAATGTAAGTGTGTCATCGATCCCTTCCCAACCCCCTTTACTGAAGAAATTTAGAGGGAGTAGCTGGGCACGAAGTCTACTCTTTCACGGATGGGTTCTCAGGGTACCACCAAGTCAAGATTACAAAGGAAGACTAGAGAAAGACAACTTTCACCACTAAATGGGGAATTTTTTCCTACATGGTTATGCCTTTTGGATTGAAGAATGCCTATTGTGTTCTTGCGCATTGTGGTACAAGCATTTTAGGACTTCATCCATAAGTTTCTTCAAGTTTACCTAGATGACTGGACTGTGTATGGATTGGTGAAAGACCATTGTGACAACTTAAGGATGATGTTTGAGAGATGTCGAAAATTGAGGATATCCCTCAACATTAAGAAATGTGTCTTTGCTTACTCCATTTGGAACCCTGTTAGGACACATTATATGTAAAGATGACTTACTAGTGGATCCCGCCAAAGTTGTAGTTATTGTAGGATTAGGGGAGCCTACTAGTCAAAGCACAGTGCATGGATTCCTTGGGCATATGAGGTATTATAGGAAGTTCATCAAGGGATATGCCAAGATCACCACCCTTGGAGAATTGTTAAAACACAAAAGTGCCTTTCATTGGGGAGAGGTGCAACAGAAGGCATTTGACACTTTAAAGGATAGGCTTGTCACAAATGCCCATATTATGTTTTCCTTCTTGGGATAAGCCTTTCCATGTGCATGTTGATGCCTCAAGAACAACTATGGGAGTAGTGCTAGCACAACCTGGTGAGGGAATTGTTGATCATCCCTTGTGTTTTGTAAGTAGAAATTTACACCAACAGAACATAATTACACAACTACTGAGCGTGAAGCATTGTCTATGATCTACGCGCTGCACAAGTTTAGGAAAGTATCTATTGGCAACACCATTTATATTCTACATGGACCATATGGCATTGAAATACTTAGTCAAAAAACCCATTTTGCAAGGGCGCATATGTCGTTGGGTCCTATTATTTCAAGAGTTTGAGTTCACAGTGGTCGTAAAACCAAGAAAAAGTAATTCAAGACCTGACCACTTATCAAGGATTAATTCAGAGAGGACACATAAAGCATTGAGGATACCATGCCAAATGTAACTATTTAGGTTAGGGTGCCCTCAGACTTGGAAGATATCACAGTGTTTTTAAAAATAGTGTGGCACCAAAAGGGATGAAGGCCTCGAGAGAAGAGAAAGAAGTTAGCAAATATGCGCCACACCTTACATGTTGATTAGTGGAGACCTGTATAAGTTAGGTCATGATGAGGTTCTGCACCGATGCATATTGGAGCATGAGCAGTGTGGAAATTATGGAGGAAGTGCATGGTGGGATTAGGAGGACACTATGCAGAAATGCTACCACGCGGAAGATTTTATTAGTAGGGATTTGGTGGGAAACCATCTACAAGGATTGTATTGAGTTTTGCAAGGCATGTGACCATTTCAATGCCTTGGAAAACCTGGAAAGAGAGATGAAATGCCTTTGTGACCAATAGCCAAGCACTGAACCATTTGAAAAATGGGAAATTGACTTTGTAGGGCCAATTGCACCAGCCACGTGAAGGAATGGTTCGTGGTATATCATCACTTGCACTGATTACTTGACATGGTGGGAAGAGGTAGCACCTACAAAGGATTGCACCACAACAATAACTACTAGATTTTTATGGGAGAACATAATCAAGCAGGTATGGTTTCCTTTAAGTTTAACAAGTGATATGGGTACACACTTTCTCAATGAAATAGTCAGGATTTTGTTAGTAGAATTTATGGTGGCCCATCATAAGACTACCCCATATCACCCTCAAGAAAATGGAACTATTGAGGCATTTAACAAGATACTAAGTCACACATTAACTAAGATTTGTGATGTTGGAAGATAGGATTGGGATGAAAAAGTATCATCCATTCTATGGGCATACAGACAACCTACAAAAGGTTAAACAAGGCCACACCATTTCAATTGGTGTTTGGCATGGAGGCTATTTTACTAGTGGAATTCATGTTACCATCACTATGTATACACATGTAGGAGGGTTAGTTAATGAACAAGTGCTAGAAGAAAGAATTGATAAGTTGATGCAGTTAGAATGAAAGGTGATCACTTGCTAGATGGAGTCAAAAGATAGAAAAAGTAAGACAAAAGGCATGGCATGATCATCATATCAAGAACAAGAAGTTTGAGGTGGGAAGTTGGTGTTGTTGTATGATTCCAAGTATTTGCGCCATCCTGGGAAGTTGAAATTCCATTGGTTGGGACCTTACATCATCTCGTACATTCTTGATTTGGGTGCTTTCCAGTTACAAGTGCTGGATGGGATGAGGTTACCAAGTCACTTCAATGGGAGTAGGTTGAAGCCCTACTATAAATAAGTCTTCTTGGTGTTTGTAATAAGGTAATATTTGCCAATTAGCTTAGAATTTCCCTTTATTATTTTTTATTTCTTGTGTTTCCCTTTCTCGTTGCTTGTTCCTTTCTTTTTTTGTTTCATTTTTTGTGCCTTGTGCATCTGGTAACCACATTATTTTTCCAAGGTTGTGTATGTATGTAGAGGACCACACATCTATTTTAGTGTGGGGTGGAGTGATATGAAGTATAGGCCTATAATACAAGTTTGAGCTAGTAGTAGTAGAAGTAGAAGTTGTGAATGGCCCTAGTTAAAGGATAAAAAGTGTGTAAGGTTAAGAAATGTAGAAAAGAGGTGGATGAGAATGGTTGGTGTCAAAAAGGCCTTTGAAACCACATACATAAAGGATGAAGAGTGTAGGAACAACATGAGGTAGGAAAGGGAAAAATTGGGTAAAGGAAAGAAGAAGTGCCTTTGGTGCCAGGACACGCGTGTAAGAGTCTTTAGTCGGGTTGGATTTTTACATGCTAGAAGGTTGTAAAGGGTTTTTCATGTAGGATGTGGCATGTGTGGGTAAAGGCACTTAAAGTTGGCTTAGTGGAAAAATCCACATTTAATGTTAAAGTACATTGGTAGGTGGTATAACATTTAATGCTTGGAAAGAAGAAAAACTATAAATACAAGGTCAAGAAAGTCATTTGTTACCTTGCGATTATGAAGTAAAAGAAGCTCTTGTGAACTAGAGCATCCAGAGAGAAATTTGTGTGAAGAAAGGAGAATCCGAGAAATTTGAGTGAGCATCTAGAGTAGATCTACAAACCAGAGGGAAGGAGTACATGGGCGTGAGGAAGGTTGTGTGAAGAGTGTCATCTTGTGGAAGGATTTGGTTAGGGTTTGGTAACTAGGCATGGAAGAAAGAAGGATTCATTTCAGGAGTTGAAGCTTTGAGTGAGCTTTGGGATTGAACAGAGTAGCAAGGTAGAGCAAGAGGAAGGATTGTTTAAGTTCAGCTTGACTAGAAGAATGGCACCAAGGAAACCAACCATTTCACCAAAGAAAACAAAGGGAAAGGAAAGGGAAAGAAAATCACTTCCATCACGAGCACCAATGAAGAATGGTACATGGAAATACATAGTACCCAGATGGGGTATTGCTAGGAAAGAGTGGGAGTCACACTTATGAAAGATGGCCGTGAGTGATTATAACCATCACATGAGCACAATGGAGAAGGAAATGGTGTTGGAGTTGGTCCAACCAACTAACAATAGGATGCTAGATGGAATGCCCATTTACAATGATGAGGTGAAGGTCAAATTAGAGAAGGCTAGGTTATTGCAACTATATGAGTTTCCATACTTTGGAAAGCCTGAGAGCACCTTTATCAATTGGCTGATGTCATGTGCATGAGGATCATTTTTATTTCATGGGGCAAGATGTGCATCACACCACAACTGATATCCAAGTTCACATGCCTCAATTGTGAAGGAGATAACATTGATGATGATCTAAGTGACAAGGAGGCTATCAAGGAGACTGTAGCCACGTATGACTACAAGAAGGGGTCGTGATACTTTGACATCAGAGATACTAGACCCAATGATGAGGATGGCCGCATGTGCTTGGTCACCAAGCTCAATGACTAGGAATGATGGACACAAGTGAACAAGGCATGGCTGAATGTATGTCAAAGATATCAAAAGGAACCATCTACAACTTGTCCACTTTCATCATGGATGAAATTATAAAGCATGCAGAGGAGAGAGAAGATACTCTTTGGTAATGTCCTCCTCACCATTGTATTTTCAGAGATTGGAGTGCTCGATGGGCTAGAAAAATTTGTTTGGGAGTATCTAGAAGAGGATCCCTCACCCACAAAGAGGTTTACAAAATACACTTGTGAAACCATGATGACCACTCACAAGGTGCACCTAGAGAAGTGGTATAAGAGAATGTGTGATGCATTTGGGGCTGAGTGGAGGATCCTAGAGTAGTTTCCCATGCTCGTGAATGGGAGGAAGAATTTTGTAGTGTACCAACACTTCTACATTGGCAGATTTATATTGATAGATGAGAACATGAGCCCATGGTGCAAGCTACCCTTCTCCTTCACCACAATACTTCCAAGCCAGAGTTAATCGGTTCAAGGAGGCCAAGAGACTAAGGTTTGACCTTAGTGAGGTAGATATAGACCACCGTGAGCTATGTCGAAAAAGTCTGGTCTACCCAAAGAAGTGCACGTACATGGAGAGATATGTCTCCCATGAGATACAAATGATGAAGCCTTTAATGATTGCCGATTGTAGGAAGGACCACAACAAGGGTGTATCTGCGCATAAGGCCAAAATTTGAAAAAGGAACTTACTTGGAGAATGATGTCTCCATCCCTAAAGACCCTACAAGAAGGAAGAAGGCCACGCCTAGAAAGAGAGAAAGAGAAGAGGTGCAAAAGGCACCAAGTGTTCAAACCACACAAGTGGTGAGTGCGTTGCAGAGAAAGTGCTAAGCCTAGTACTTACATGAGAGAAAGAAATCTCCTATCAAGGTGAAGACCCCAAAAGAAGAGGCATCTAGAGCATGAAGAGCCCCTCACCCAGGAGGAATCACCAATGAAGACATCACCTATCAAAGAAAAAGAAAGAGAAGAATCCCTATACTGGAATCCCCAGTAAGGAAGAAGAAGCAGAAGGTGATAGATGAGGCCGATTCAAGAAGAGATGGAGAACCTAGATGCCTACATCGGTGATAGGGATGATGATGATGAGCCAGAAGGAGGAAGACCATCTTGTCTATGAGATACATGATTCTGAAGAAGAAGAAGAGATGAGGAATATAACGAAGGAGATGAGGAGAAGGAGGATGAAGAAGAAGAAGTGAGACTCAAGGAAAGGGGGTAAGAGGGGAAGAAGATACAAAGGATCAAAGGACCCCAAGCCTCATGAAGGAATAGATAGATGAGGCCATAGAGAAATAAGTGGAGAAAATCATCAAGGACCTAGTGGAACAAGAAGTAGAATGCAACGTGTGGATGTGGTGATGAAGGAAGCTGAGGAGGAAAGCGTAGGAAAAGAATATGGCAGCATGGGAGGAGATCCTAGTTTGGTTGTAAGCTTTCCAAAATCCACACACACATAGGGAGAAAGAGCACAAAAGCATCACAAGTTCAAGGAATGGGCTACATCGATGATCCAAACAAGGTGTTATGCATACATGCTTCCAGAGCACCATGCCAATGGAACAAATTTTAGCCATGGCTTCATTTGATGAGGAAGGTGCATACCCTCGACAAGGAAAATGCTATCATGGGCATTTGAGTCCCACATTGATGAGCTTGAGTTTGAGGTAAGCCAAGGAGCATTGATGAAAGTGCCAAAAAAAAAAGGGATAAACCCCTTGGTGAATGCTCAATGATTATCGGATGAGAAAATATGCAATGCGCTCAACAAATTTTTAGTTGAGGTTGAAGCCAGGCTCTTTGGAAGAAATGACAGGTGAAGTTCCTAGAGGTAAAATGGAGAAAAGGGAAGAAGAGCTCCTTGAGAAAAGAAAGGACCTAAAGCAAGAGGAACTAATCAGCACTCAGTTAAGGCATGAGCTAAAGGAAAAAGGAAAGAGTGTGTGAGGCATACAAGAAGATAGAGATGATCACGGATGCCATTGTCTTAAAGCATCCAGACTTAACACCACCATAAAAGTATGGATCATCCTTGCAATGCCTAGAGGACTTGACCCACATACTCACTATGGAGAGGCAGCCACTTGCCTTAGAATCCATAGAAGAGGTGTTGGCATGCCAAGAAAAATAAAATAAGATGAAGGTTGTGGAAATTGTTGCTCAGTACAACAAGATCCTCGCCGATGTAAAAGCCACACAAGTTTGAGGCCACCTATGATAAACGTGCATGGATAGGGATAGAGTGGAAAGTATCTTAGTTGCCACCCATGAAGTGGAACTCAAGGATTTCCAAGAAAAGAACAAGGGAATAGGGCTGAGTGGGACAAAATCCTAGCCAAAGTAGAAAAGAAATCAGAGGCCATTGAGACCTTATGGGCTCAATCAAGAACCGGTTGAAGGAATTATACCCCAAATCACTCAGAGGATGGATGCACTCGAGGATTTGGGAAAAAATTAGAGGAGATCATGGAGACAATGAGTGCTAAGGGGGAGGAACTGAGTTTTGAAGAAGTGAGCCCCTGGTGGGGAACCTCTATCAGCAAGCTCAGAGTGAGGTCGACACTTGGGGAAAGTTAGAAGTAGATTTAGGGAAGGATTTCCCTCTCCTCCTCCAGAAGATATAAATTTCCCATTCTTTCATTATTTTCCCCATTTCTTCATTCCTTTATTCTTCCTTTCCAACCATTTGCAAGGATCCACCATTCTTTATTTCTTTATTGAAGAGTGTTTCGAGGATGGAGAACATGCAGTGTAGTGTGGGGTGATGTTGGGCCCCAAAATATCAGCTAAGTACAAAAGGGCATGGGAGTGAATGACCTAGTTCAAGAAGGGGTGCAAAGTTGAAGGCATGTAGGGAAGGATTCTAGCAGGATTTTTTAGAACACACGGCACGCATGCATGAAAGGAAAAATAAGTTTTGTACTTAGCCACATTCGGCATCCCAAGAAGCACACAAGAAAAGCATGACCCTTGTGGATAAGGTGTCAACCTGGCAACTGTGGGATCAAAAAGGGAATATTCTAGGCATGTGATGGAAGGTTCCTAGAAGACATCATGCAATGAGTGGAGAGCTCATATCTATGAAGGCATGCTCCATGGAGGACCACTTCGACACTTGGTGACTGATCTATAATTTCGAAAGGCATGGCGGTGGGTGCTAAGGTTATAAATACAAGCACCCAGTAGAAGAAAGATATAGAAGGTAAAAGAGAGAGAAAAGGAGAGGTAAAGCCCCTGTAAAAATAATGAAGGATGTTATGGGTTAGGGATTAGGAGAGCTTTGTGAGTGATGGACACATTTAAGGGGATGGGTTTTCATTCTTCTTTGTAATATGATGAGCATAATATAGCTCTGATGCATGACTTGGCTCTGCATAGTTATATGAGGATCTGTTATGACCTCAAGGGATGTAATGTGGGTTATTGACTCTATTAGTATGAATATAATGCTCTATTATAAATCATCTATGTTCAGGAAGTATAATACTTATGCATTTCCTTTTGTATGAACCATCTCCATATGTTGTTTATTATTTCTCTTTTCTACATATAATGAGATGATAACTCATTCTAAGTTCTTAAGAATGTTGTATAGTTCTTTTCTATCCTACATTTGATTATTTGTCCTAAGATGATGCATTCGATTTTTAAATACCTCCATTGATTGTAAAATGTCATTTGGATTCAAAATCATATAAAATTTGACCCCAAACCATGTTCCTAAGCTCTCATGGATAAAACCTCAAGTTTAGTGTCAAAATTTGGACATTCAAGGCAAATCTGGCTTTCCCAAAATGGAAAAGTCACACTTTGGACACTCTTATGTCCCTTATGTCCCAAAGTGACAAGGGGGACAAAGGGACACCAAATTATGACCTCAACCTCCTCCCCAAGTTGTGCTTTGGCTCCCTTGGTGTCCCCTCTTCCCCCCATAGTGTGAGAGGGATAAGGGGGACACCAAAGTGCAACCTCCCTCCTTCTCCCAGGTTGAAATTTTGTGTCCCTGGTGTCCCCTCTATCCCCTATGTCCCCAAAGGGACAAGGGGGACACAAAAATGTGACCAAGGCATGTATGTATCCCTCGGACACCATGCGACCTCACCAAAGACCTCAAGTGTCATTTCCCAGCCCACAAACCTCAATTTCATCCCCCAAAAACTCCCAAATCCCAATTTGTAAACCTTTGTGTCCCCTCTATCCCCCTTTTCCTCCCAAGGGACATGTAGGACATAAATGTGTGACCCAATTCTTCCATGCACAATTGTCAGATCAAAATGTGGTCAAAATTTGCACAAAAACACATGAAAACTTCACCAGATCTTCCCCTCACAAAAATTATTGGTTGATTAATGGAGGTGAAAAATTTACCTCCATTAATGGTTTTCATACCACAAAAACAAAATAACATCAAGTTTATTTTTAATTTCTATGGTATACCGATTGGTGAAATAATATAAAAATTGAGCGAATGTTCCTAAAAAAATATGCTTCCATCCAATCCATTTTTTACATGATGAGGTGGATCATTTTTTTGAGATATGGAGGACTAATGTTTGTCTCATAATTCTACCCTCTTCAAATAATTTTGCATTTTCTGGTGATCGAGCAAGCCAAATCATCTGAAACTTAGAGTGAATGTTCCTTGAAAAATCTACTTTCATCCAAGCCATTTTTATATGATGAGGTGGCTGATTTTTGGAGATATGGAGGACCTGGATTTTTCTCAGTATTCTACCCCCTTTGATGAAATTATCATTTCCCACTAATCTAGACAAGAAAATCATCTGAAAATTGGAGCAAGGCATCCTTGAAAAATCATGAAACTTTTGAGACCAATTTCATCTCAATTTGACACATATAGTTCTCCTTTCTAAAAATAGCAAGTACTTAGAGCCATGAGTGTCTAAAAATAGTAACTTTCTAAAAAAGAAATTTTTGGGAATTGGTGACACTCCGAATGAATATGAAACACTAGAGAGTGAAAATAGTGAAAATTTGCTAAAAAATAGCAGTCCTTGATAAGACTTGCTAAAAATAGTAAGTCCTCAAATTGAGCTCAGAATGTTTTGACAACTCCCATTTTATTTATCTCATTGATTTTTATCATCATTGTGAGGATGAGAAGTGATGTTTTGGCCCAAAAAATAAAGAAAACCTCCCGTATGCTCTCAAAGCATTGTTTTAGAGTCAATTTCTACAAGGTTGTTGCCATGTGAATGTGTATCATGAAAAATTGAAACTTTCAAGAATGACAACTGACCCAAATGTGAAAATATGCTCCCGAGTCTTCCGAACCCCTCTTCAAACCAATTTTCCTTCTATATCATTCTCATCCAAACCTTGTAAGTTATTCCCATGTTTTGAACAATATTTCCTAATTTTTGAAATGAGGTAACAATTTCATTCATCTCATACTGTTAAGTGCTTCCGAAAGCTAGTTTTTGATAGGCTTTAAAGGTAAATTTTGGTCATTTCAGGATTGGTGTGCATCCTTTGAGACAAATATGAAATCCCAAACTCATCTGGAGGTGGTATTAAAAAATCAATAAACAATTTAGAACTTATTTCTGAAGATTTAGGGAAGTTTTAAAGGTTTAGGGACAATATGTGTAACATAGGTTTTCTAAGGTGCAAGGAACGTATAGTCAAAATTGGTACCTAAATTTCTATCAAGGATTTAGGGAGTTTTGTAATTAATTTTAAATCAAACAAATATTAATTGGAAATATTAAATATTTCTCTACATTATGGAATTATAAAATATTTCACAACATATGATGGCTTCTCATGACAACTCAATTTGTGTAGACACACATTGTTGTACCAAAGAAAAAGGAGCCATTTCAGGGAGTTGCAAGTAGAGTTGAATGTTGAGACTCATCCCATTGTTCTTATAATTATTTTTGTAGTCAAAATTATATAAGTTTTCATGTGAAAATTCTATTTGGAGCTCTGGGAATCTCATCAACAAGTTCTCTCTCTTGCGAGGTACGTTTCTCATACTAAGCCATTTTTGAGTGAGGACACTTGTCACATCCTAGTGAGGGAACATTTTTGTGTCCCTATTATCCCTATTCCAAATGGTATATAGGGAAAAAAACTCACCCCTCCTCATCCCTTCCTCTAGATTCTCCACATCACCAAGTCAAGCACTGGAGGGCTTATCTAGCATATATCACTCCCCCCATCTTGTAACTCCTGGAGGTGACACTTGGAAAAAAATGATGAGGGTGAATTTTATCATCCCTTTTGTACCCAATCCCAAGGGGATAGAGGGAACACAAAAATGTGCCCCTCTCTAACACCCACTCTAGTTTTCAATGTGATCGAGTTCAATCCCTCAAAGCTAAAACTAGTCTTTCCCCATCTCCTCATCACATCTCATGCCACCACTTTTACTCATTTGGTGAGGGTGAATTTTTTTGTCCCTATTATCCCCAATCCTAAGGGGAAACAAAAATTTCCACACTCTTTCCCTTCTTATGGTTTTCCATGTGACCCAAACCCATCTCCCATGTGTTAAAAGGTTGTTTTGTCCATTTCCCCATCTCGCAATTTGAAAATGACAAGTGGAAAGACCAGGAAGGGAAAATTTTCTTAAACATCTTGTCCTAATTCCTAGGGGGATAAGGGGGACATAAAAAAAATGTTCCCTAATCCAAGTAGTTAAATCCTAGTTTGAAAACTACATGTTGTTACTTCATCCGTGAGTGAAAAACAACTATCGAGCAAGCTAGAAACTCAAAAAAACGCGCCCAAATCCATTCCGAATCAAACCTCCATTTTTTTATGTTTTAAAAACTCTAAATAGCTTTAATTACACTAGGCATGTTATCAAAATATTTCCAAGGCATCCATGAATGTAAAAATAAAGAAAAATTCATAGCTTCCAACTTTCAAAGTAGATTCGGTGAAATTTTATCAAAGTGGATCCTAATTCCAGAACCTTCAAGAATAATTTTTGCACTATATATGATTCCCTATATTTTTAACAGTAGAAAAACCTAATATTTTTCCCTAGAATTTGTTTTTAATTTCAAGAGTTCTAGCGGACGCATCACTATGAAATTCAAAGCACAGGATCCCAAAGGCAAGATAAATTTGATGAAGGAAGTTTCATGCAAATAGACAGAGGTAAGTACCAATTCTAAAAAATAATAATTATATGGTGCTGCTACTTACTAAAAATAGAAACCTCCCGGAAATAGTAAGTTCTCTCATATCGGAGAATTAAAAAAGTAGTTTTCCCAAAAAAGCAAATAAAGTAACTTTCCAAAAATATAAACTTGCTAAAAAGGGTAAAGCATCATCAATGGAGATGAATTTAATGTGTAAGGAGGTTTATAAGAACAAATTTGAGCTAAATGGTAAAAATATCTGAAAATAACAGTCCCGATCCCACCGCTAAAAATAGAAACTCCCAATTTTGGATGCGAAAGTTACAATTGCCTCGATTTCACTCGCTTCTATGATTTTTATATCTTCAAAAGGTGGTAAGGTGATTGCATAGATCAAACAAGGAATTTCACCATCCACAAGGATCTTGAAGTACCATATTGAGCACAATTGTATCAAGGAGAAAGAAAGAACTTAGTAGAGGGAGCAACAAGTGAAAGTTAAGGTCATTGTGTTGTAGACACTAAAATTAGGTCATACTCCCCTTGGTCCCCCATCAAATAAACACCTTGAACACATTCACCTAACCATGGCCCCTTTCATCCCACTCTAATATTAATTTAATTTAATTAATTCATTATCCTCACAATATTTATTATTTAAATATCCTAATTGGGATAATGCCCACATATCCACCTCATCTAGCCACCTCACCCTAAGACCTATTCTTAGTAAGTTGCCATAACTAACTAAGACCTACCCAAACCCTAAAAATCAATGCCTACATTCCCTCTAACCACATTCCTACCTATTATAAGGAAGCTTCCATGATAGAGTAAACGAAACGAGATCCCAGAAAATCAAGGGGATCTGCCTAGTTTAGTAAACCTAGGAAATCCCACCCTAACCAATGTCGGTTACCCTAAACCACCACCGGTTAATACAGGAACCACCATCGGTTACCATTTAACCCCAAAACAACCTTATTTCAAGGTTGACACATTTCTAAGAGATAATCAAATCTTTTGAGAACAAGTGATGAAACTAGAGCTATATGCAAGGTAACCAGCGTTAGTGCACACATTAGAGCATCCCTAGCCAGCACCGGAAGTGATCACACAACCATCTACCTTCATGGGAGCATCCGGGAAGTGCCAACACTACATCAAGTTCATTCCATTTGATCACCCACCATTACCAACTAGGCATCAAGCTCGTACAAACAGTAAGTTTTGTTAACCAACACTTATCCATTCATCATTTGGTAGATCCTTTTACATCTGTTATTAGATTTTTCTCTCATTTCCATTCCCCATCATTTACCTCCATGCAAAATTGACCATATTTTTATCTATACCCTTACACTACCCATACTTGGATCTTAATCATTCCTGTGCATATCCAGGATCCACATAAACCTTACCATTTCCTTCCTTTTCATCTAGCCCCAAATCTATCACCTTGCCAAGTTTTATTAAATTTCATGTACCCCGACCATACCATTGTCAGCTACCTACAACCACCTCTCTCGGTTATCCTATACCGACAACTGGTCATACCTGCATCGACATCGTCTTTGTGTTTTGACCAAAACCCAGATCAGAGCCTAAAACCTCCACCAAATACCCAAAATAGCCTAGAACCTGACCCCACCAAGCACTCAAGCACTCTGACAATGACCTTGACCTTCAGATTCAATCATAGCCTAGCCTGTTGTGAATGAATTTGCTTATTGTAGATGAATGAGATACCTAAATCATTTTAACTATAGTAGGGTTTCCTTTATTATCAACATTAAGTTGTTTTAAACAATGGATTGATAGCCATATAGAAGTATCACACTTCCCAAGTCTAGCACACGCTAGGCAGTCCACTGCATATATTGTTTAAATTTTATTTGGTAGTCTTGTGTTCCATTTCAGGTAGTTCCTCCAAGCAAAAAGGAAGCTCTCATGATCGGTTGCAAATTCGAAGTCATACACGTGTAACAACTCTGCAATCGACATCTTAACAAGTATTCCTCCTAGCCCATTACCCTTATTTGTTTCATCAACATTCAAAGAAATGCATCTAGAATCAGGTGAAACATGTGTAGTTGGAAAATATTTGAAAAGTGTTAATAGCTTCGTTGAAATTCAAGTTAAGGGGGTCATCATAACTCATTGGGTCATGAAGCCATCATCTCTTTGGTGAGTGGTTGAGTTGAGTTGGGTGAGTTGGTTGAGCTAAGTGAGCAAGTGAGTTGATTGAACTAGTCAAAGCATATGAGAATTTAAGCCATTCTACATGAAGGATCAAGAGCTCACCCTTTCCTATATGAGGTATGCAAGCATCCCTAAATTTGATTTCATTCCAGAGATACTCTTGTGTTGATAAAGTTAGATAAGTGGTCTTCACTTAGGGAACCTTGTACGTGAGAATGAGAAACCATCCAAGCTTAATTTGAAGACATTGGAATAACATTGTTGTTAAACACTCAATCAAGCATTAGATAGTATGACCATTCGTCTAAAGGTGAAACATTGCAAGTAAGAGATATTAAGATTGAGTTTTCTAAAGGGGAAATAATGAACAAAAAGTACATAGTGATTCCATATTCCAAGAGATTTCATAAGAAGAAGAAGCTCATTATAGATCCCACAGTAACTTCTCAAGTCAAGAAAGAGTGATCCATTGCATCCTCCATCTCTTTAGGGGAATCCATGAATGTATTCCAAAATGGCAGAGTTTTCCCAAAATTATGAACAAGAAGTGATCCTGCATCAAGCTCCTAAAAATGCTCTTGTAACCAACATCATGTCAACTCTTGAAGAGCCATTCCCATGGATTCAATAAATGCTTGAAAGTGAACCAAGAACAACACATCAAGTTTTCATGCCTGACCTTGAAGCAATCTTAAGAACCTTGAAATACAAGCAAAGGAAGAAGGCCCAGATAACTTCTCACTTCTTCAATGGCACCTCAGGTAACCAGTATGTAGAATTTGCTAGGCCTAAGAATGTAAAGCCTATCAAGGAGATGAATCCATCATATTATGAGTTAATCTACATCTCATTGGGTCAAGCTTCACATGAGGGTGATTCTCATATGTTCAATAAATCCTCTTCCCGCCTATTTATTTCGAATGAATAGTATAATTGAACAATTGAGCAATTAGAGGAATAGGTTAAAAATCTCAATGCTCACATTAAACATTTCTAGGAGCCCAATTTAGCACCTTCACTCCCCATGACCGACATTCCCCAATCACTAGCTTCGACCCCAAAGTGATCAAGAAATACCAAGGTTATATGATGTAAGGGAAGGCTAACGAGAGGTGTATTGAGAATATCATTGAGAAAGGTAAGATAATGTTTCTAGAGGCCATCTCTCTAATTAAGTACAATCTTGCCACTTTATCAAAAGTAAATAAATAAAAGGAGGAGATTTTAAAAACTATCCACTTGCATGAGGTGGCCCCACTTGTGTCTGAGATGATATCCCTCAACTCTCACATCCTCATGAGAAAAAATATGTTTACATCAAAGTCTGAAATTTTTTTGATCTACGTCATGGATGCAAGATATGGAATTCTCAAATATGCCATCTCCAAACTTGACTCTTATGGACAACATGATTTTGAGATTTTGAATGAGGTCTGCAAATGTGTTCAAAAACTTGAGTTCCCTCCACTCACCGAGAATTCATCATCGAGAAGAACTCATTGTTTCCTTCTAGGATTTGATCAAGAAAGAAGCAGATGAATCTCTCCTTCAATGAAGATACCTTAGAGTCTCTAACCAATGTCATAGGATGTATCTCTGACATTGCAAGAGATCTCAAAGGATCTCAAAGGATGGTTTGTTAAGTGTAAGAAGATAAATTATGTTCTAAAGGCATGGATCAAGGTGTTGAGATGTATTTTCATTCCAGAGGCGAGATAAGGTGGCACATATGGTAGCTCAAGTCAAGGAATTTAAAGTACATTAACCCATTTTAGAGACTCTTCCTCAAGGATCATGAATCAATAAGTTCTTAATCATAAGGAGCTCCTTCATTAGATCAAGAAAATTCTTCCTTCTTCTCTCTTTTCCCTTTTTCTTCTCTCCCCTTTCTAATTCTTCATTGTATGTAATCATGGTAATTTGTCTCATTCACTTAAGTGAATTTATAAAGTTAAATTGTAAATTTCCCTTTGATTTATAAAAAGGAAACTTATTTTCTTCACTTCCTAGGAATATGTAAAGTCACAAGTGGAATGAGAATATGAAGATTCATGTGGGGGTAGATGAGAAGGCAATCTGCAATGCTATAAATTGGGATGGATTCTCCATTCCAAAGGATCCTGAAAGTTTATTTTTGGTAGCAATTGTGGATTGTTGTAGATTGTGAAGATTTGTATCACCACTACACAAGAAATAAAAGCTACATTTATTCCATTTCCTTTGCTCATGTTTTCCTCTATTCTCTTTCTTTTTGCAACTTTGAAAGCATAGTGATCTTAAATAACCAATAAGGAACTTGGTTTCCTTGATCGATGAATCAAAATAATTATGTGTCTATGGTTTGTTAGTCTTGATAATTTCCTACATCATTATTTTCCTATAATTAAATGTGGACCTACTCTGGTTATTTTGTTTGAACTCTACTAGTGTCTACTCATAATAATAACCTTCTCTTTCCTAATTTCTCTCATTTACCCCTCATTCCTAAAAATTCCTCCCTTATACCCTGTATAAGCACTTTACCACAGGATCAGTGAAGTGTTCTGTGTGATCCCCTGACCTATTTTGTCACCCACAAAATTAAGATAGTTTTACAATAAATAATGGGATCCTCCCCATACACAATAAGGAGGGGTGTATCCCTATGATCATTGGTGGAAACACATAATTTGTAACATAACAAATTATTTCACCAAAAAGGCATAGTCTAATGTAAGAGGGTGGAGGATCTAACTCATTCCAATTATGGTAGAAGGGAGCCATCCTAGTTGAATTCATTCATGAAAAGGACATCATACATATCACATTGTGTCGGGAACAATTCATAGATATTCACTCAGACAATGGGTGAAATGAGGAATATCTTGTGGTTTATAGGGGATCGAAAAATTAAGATATCCTTTGAAATTAAAATTCATTAAGGAGATGGTCATAGGGAGCATGATGAGATAATCTCACCGTGAGTGATGATGGTAGTCATCTCAAGCAATGCATACCTTGTGAAGTGTTTCTAAACACTTGATCCATGCTTGATAATGTCCTCACATCTCACCAGTCAGGGAGGTAGCATTCACAAGTGTTTCAAAGTGTAGTGTGGAGGTCAAGAAAATGGAACTCACTCTCAAACATATCTTCAAGTTCCATTCAAGAATCAATCCTCCTATCTAGTGAAGGAAATCCATTCCCATGAGTAGTGATTAAATAAAAAGGTGTTCATAAACCATAAGTAGGTTTCCACTCATATGACATCTTGGTCAGGAAGGTGAATTGAAAATAGGTCATCATGTTCAAAGGTGAAATGGGAAGCTCATGTGATAAGTTAAGGATCATCATATCCTGACTCTGCCATTGTGTCCAAATCTCTCTAAGGAATGAGTCAAAATGAGCTAATCAAGCCATTGAGATACTCAAGACCATCATATGTGAAGAATAAAAAGTCACTTATTCTCATGAGAGGTATCTAAGAAAGAAATTTCATGCACATTCTAAGGATGGTTCCATTCAAATAATATTTGAGAGCCAAGAAGGGTAAGTGCGGACACAAAATCATGCACTTTAGGAATTATAAGGAGTAATATTCAAGATAAATCATCTCAGATACCAATGGGAGAACACTATCCCAAAGGGATTTTTTATTTCTTGATCTCCCCCTTAGTCACTTTGATCTTTGAAATAGTGGTCAAAAACAATTGGACATAAAGAGAAACTTAGGTAACAAAACCTTTCCTTTTTCAATGATCTTCTCCACCCATATGTCATTGGATCTTCCTTGCATGGTGTACCCTTGGGATCTCTTGATCAAATGGGGATCAAAACTAATGATAGGAGAGATCACTTCTATAGGAGGAAGAGATGATACACTAGGATCCAGGAATGATTTTACATAATTTTTCAAGGTTCTGACATGCTCGTCAAGTTGTTACACAATATACTTATTTTATTTGTTTCTTACGAGCAATTGGACTCTTTGAAAAAATACACATATCTCTCATGTGTATCTTGTCCCAAGAAAACCTTTTTAGATCATATTCATTCGATGTCATCTCCTCCATAGGTTTGTTCACTTTAGGATGAGAAACTTTCACATACTGAGCTCCATAAGCCTCAGTGAAGAAATGAGAAGTTACTTGAGATTTCTTGGTCCACTTGGTTTTGATGTACTTTGAGATGGCCTTAAAGTTAGGTGTCATTTATTCTTGCATTGCAACACCATTCTTGATTCTCCTCCAAGAAACACATGTACTTGTATGCCTAGATTTGGATTACCTACAAGATAGACTAGTGAACATAAAAACTCCAAATCAAATACTAAAATAGAATGGGCTTATTATTTCATCATTAAGAGAGGGACAATTGTGGTTTCTTTCATTGAATAAAGTGGGTAAAACTCTTCAAATATGAATCTAATCTTACACAAAAGCACACTTGAAAAATGTTAGTTGTTTTTGGTGGTTAGGGACCTACCTCGGTCAAATCCCTAACCCTTTTAAGGAGATAAAAACATTTTATTGATGTAAAATGATAAAATAGTAAATAAAATGACAAGTATACTTGACTCAGATTGCAAGACAATCACAGTTGTGTTTAGTTGAGAATCACATGGAGATTACAAGCCAATCTTACTTGCTTTTCCCTCCTATGTTGAGATTTCACTAGAACATTATTATAGAAATTTCAATCTATCCTTTGAACTTCACTTTTCCTTCTTCAAGACCTGTAAAACCAAGATATGCGAGCAAGAGAGAAAAAAAAATCAAGTATAGTCTTTGTGCACTAAGAGACATGGGTTGGAATTAGGGGGTGAGGGTTATTTTATAGATTTGGAGTGAATAGGGAATGAGACACACATGGATGTAATGTGCATTGGGCATGCACATGGGTAGGTGTGATGGGACAAAATTAAATGTGAGTGGGTGAGGGTTAGTAAATGGGTGGTGAGGTGTCTTTTAGCTCCATTTTATGGGGTTTTATGATTTTTTGGTTTTTTTGTGTTTTATAATGTTTTTATGTTTTTGAATAAGGGACCTTATGCGTAATCCAATTTCTACATTTTTCCCCTTGTAGGGATGCATGTTTCAGCAGGAAAGATGTAGCACAAAAATCGAAGACAATATGAAGTCACCTAACCATATGATGAGTGGTTTTCGCAATGTGGGCTTAGATGGTTGATCGCCGATAGAAACGGAAATGCAATCGATGGGACACATCATCCAGATTCTATGAAGGGATTGATAGGTTGATTTTATGATGTGGAGACTATAGATTCAGTTGATTGATGGGTTTTGATTGGTTTTCATAGAATCAAATGAGAAGTTTTGTGTGTTATTCCCCCTCAAGTGACAGTTTTAGAAACCATGTGTTTCCCCAACATAACGTAGGATGAAAAGTGGCAATTGAATATGAGAGATATTAATCATTGGCAAAAGGAGTACATAGTGGAAATGTTGTGAGGTTACCCTACTCAAGCATGGATTAAAATGATATGTTGGTGATGTGTATTTATAAAAGTGCATGCAAGTATTGGGAAGATATGAGGTGAATAGTTAGAGTTGATTGATGAAATATGGATGACAAATGAGCTTGACAATGAGTTGAAAAGTGATGTGATGTGAATGAGGAAACAAGCTATGTGATGACTGGATGAGTTAAAGGTGAGTTGGGATCAAGTAGGATATTAGAAGGCTAGGAGCAAGCGGGGAAAATTGGTCAGGGTAGGTTGGTGGAAAACTATCTAATGAGCTAGTTGGGTGATTTGGTTGGGCAAGTCTGGCTTGACAAGATGGTTGGATGAGTTTGATAGTGAGCTATCTAGATGAATTGGCTTGGTAAGATGGTTGGGCGAGCTAGTTAGCTAGCTAGCTAGCAAGGCTAGCTAGCTAGATAGAAAATTTTCTAGGTAAGATGGTTGAGCAAGCTGGTTGGGAGAGCTATCCGGTGAGATGGTGGGAAGCTCGATGGGTAAGATGATAAAAAAATTTATTGGGTGAGATCGGTGAGTTGGGTCACTAAGTTGGGAGAGTTAGATAGGGTGATTCAAGGGATGGGGTGACATGGGTTGAGTTAGGTAGTTGAGTCACATTTGCAACTCGACCAGTTTGGGTAAGGAGGGTGATTCGAGGATTTAGTGTTAGATGGAGGCAAGGTTACAGTGAGGAAGTAGTCAATAGTGATCTGGGAAGGGAGCTTGGGGAGGTGAAGGGTGATAGAATCGCACGCATGAGCGTGGGGTGGGATGGGATAGGGAGTGATAAGGGGTAGGACAATATGGGTTGGGTGGAACAACGAGGGTTACATGTGGTGAAGAGCTCAATAAGGAAAGAGCTCGAGAGTGGGAGAGATGTGAAAGGGGTGAGGTGAGGTTTGAGGAGCTAGCTAGCCGAGGCCTAGGGTAGGGTAGGGGAAGGATTTAGGGCTGGATTGGTCACCTGTGCTCACTTAATTAGGTAGGAGGAAGTTAAGGTAGGGTAGGTTTGGTTCATCGTTGGGGTGACCGAGTTGGGAAAGGGTACAATGTCGGGCAAGGTGATACGAGTTAGAGGGGTCAATTGGGTACGAAGGAAGGGTGAGAATATGAATCGGCTCTTCGAGTAGCTATGACGACTCACCCAAATAAGTCATAGTTGATTGAGTTCAAGGTTAGATGGGATGGAAGTCAAGGTTGAGTGAGAGTTTGGCGATGATTCGCAGGGGTGACACACTAGGGTGAGTGGGTTGTTGAGTGGTGAGGTAGCTCAACGAGCCAAGTTGGGAAGGGGTAGGGATGAGCCGGCTTGACCGAGATGGATGAGGGGTAAGTCAACTTGGATTTTTTTAAAAAAATAGGATTTTTGAAATTTTGTTGTTTTTTATTTTATTTATATTTTTTATTCTTTTATTTGTGTGATTTTTTCAGATTTTTTATAAAGAATGACAAAGTATAAAAATGTTGAAAGTGTGAAAACGAGTGCAATGCACATTTCATAAAAAGTAAAAATTAGGAAATATAATGATGAGGTAAAGCAAAAAATGTGCGAAGGTAGTGGATTCCCAGGAATGCTCGGTTCAAGTGAAGTGAAGCGTAAGTGGTATGTAGGTGAGATGGACGTAGTTTGAAACACGAGATATGGTGAACACATAATGAACTCAAATACACAAGACATGAGATAACAAGTACACTAAAATAGAATTTTGAATGAGGTCTATACTACACAAGGAGAAATACTAATTTTTTGACTCATCGATATCATGTTTGTGCATGTGAGAGTGAATTAACCGCTTGAAATGAAGACCCATGAGAAATTCAATGAAAGCATAAGCCAATGTGTAGGTGTAAGTGAAACATGTGATTAGTGGGTATGAGATAGAGGGTAATTGTGTATTGTGCATTGCTCCGCGTCAACTAGGCATTCATATCCTAGATGGAGGTACATTTAATTCTAGTTGCAACATTTCTCTACTACTCTGGTCGTGCGAACATAGCCCCTAGAGAGATATCTTTGGAAAGACCTTGAGAGAGAGTGATTGATATCACTTTTGGACGATTTTGTTGCATCTTTTGAATTTTGACTTTTACTTTTGATTATTATGATTTATTTTTCACATGATATTCAACTCTTAGTTTTTCCAAGGGGTTTAGAACCACGATTGGCTTGATGGATGGAATGGAAGTGATTACAGAGATGAAAATTGGAAAATGTCATCAAATAATGCCCTAGTGTCTTCAAGCCAAGTGGTTAAATGTGCAAGGGTGCGTGAATATAAAAGAGGACAAATGATTTTAATTCACCAAGTAAGGAGAGACCAAGTTCAAACAATTGTAGTAGAGATTATTAACTCACAAAATGTGACAACAAGATTATCAAAGTGTGCACCAAAAGTTGTGAAACAAACCAAAACATGAAATTTTAATGAATTGTAAATGAAATGTGTGGTAGTGAATGGATAATTGGAATGAAATATGGATGAATGGAGAAAACGTGGAAGAATATCCATGGGCAAGCGTTGTTTATTGCAATTTTTTTTTTTTTTTGAATTTTGAATTTTTGAAAGATTTTTAGTTGTGTGAAAGTGGGCGTTTATGTGTGTGTTTGTGTGGAGAATTAGGACATGTTTTGAATCCAAGGCTAGATGGAGAGACGTAGAGTTTATGGATTATGTAGAATGTGATAGTGAAAACAAATGAAAGTCCCCCAGTCCACATAGGGACTAGATGAAGTAGGTCCATGATGTATAAAAGTAAATGATGGATGATATAAACAATTGGAGTTGTGGGAATGACGTTGATGATAAATGAAGAAATAATCTCAAATATAATCCATAAAATGATGGAAAGTGAAGAGCTTGCATGTGGGGATGGATCACGTAAGAAAGGTGTTGAGAATGGTGGATGTACAAGAATTTTAGGTGGATGAGGGCATGAAAAGATACCAATGTGAGAATATGAAGTGATAAGAGGTTGTGTATGAGTGATGATGTCAAATGGAAAAGGCATGAAGAAAATAGTGATGTCTCGAAGGAAGTGTGACATCTAAGGGTGTGAGTTTTTATGATTTTGTGTGATGAGACTAGGATGTCATGTAATGGGAAGAGACATGTAAAAGGGAATTTCCCACACATGATAATGTGAGATAAATTTAAAATGTTTGGAAAGTATAGTTGGATGTGGAGGAGGGTTGTGAGGCACAAGTGTAAGAACTAATGGGTGTGTGATTGTGATAGATGATGTGAACTCAAAAGGAGGGGTGGATAATAAAAATGGTTCTTAAATGAGTGGTGATGGATACAAGAAGGTGAATGTGTAAGAAAGCTCCAAAGGAGGTGCAACAATGTGAGTATGAGGAGGTGATTGAAAAACAAGATATGGAATAATAATGGCATAAAAGTGAAGTGGCATAGATGCAAGTGGGGTGTAACCAACCTTGATAGATGGTAGAGGATGTAACAAAGGAACTTAAGAAAGAACGGAGTTTGAATGAGTGGTGAGGAATGAATTGAAACTTATGTTGAAGAATTATGTAGGGTATGTGAATGTAAATTTAAAGATGTGGGTTTAGAAGGTAATGAAATATGAGGAGGATCCTATTGGAGGACATGGTGAACATGGGAGTGTAGTGTGGTAGGTGGTGAAGAAATGAAAACAAGTAGAAAGGAAGAAGGATGACCAAGATGAACATCCTTGAGGAATTGTTCCATGTGCACAACTTCATCAAATGTGCATAGTGGATGAATTTGTAAGTGGTGGGAGATGCGGGGGATGAAAATTTTGGAAAAGAGGTCAATGAGCTCAGATTGTGGGAGGGGTAAAGAAATGTGGTGAATGAGATCATGCCAATGCGCAATGAAGTCAATGATGGGCTCACTATGGGATTGTCAAAGCATGTGAAGTTCAACAAGTGTTGCTTTGGGTGTAATATGGATGGATAAGTGAGATAAAAAGGTGTCTGCAAGTTATGTGAAAGTGTAAATGTTATGTTCTTGAAGGTGATAGTACCAATCAAGTGCACGACCAATGAGTGAAAGTTGGAAAGTGCATAGAAGGAGAGCATCATCATGTTGAATAAGGTGACATGCATAACAAAATAAATGGGCGTTAAACATTATTTCACCTCTCTTATTGTGAATGGATGGCTCTTACACAATTGTATGTTTGATTCTAGAGCTTCATGTAACATCATGCCTATTGCATTCATGAATGAATTGAACATTAAGATAACTCGCCACTTTCAGGATATGTTATGTTATGGATTTCGGGAGGTACTTATGGTTGGCTATGTGAGAGGATTGATTGCAATTGGCATTGCATCTAGGAAAGTATTTAACTATGAATGTTGTCATTGTTGATTTCCCCACCAAATGGGGAATGTTGTTATCAAGAAAGTGGGCAACTAGTGTGGGTGGAAATGTCCAAATGGATATGTCATATGCTTCCATACTATTGGAAGGAAAATTGGTCAAATTATAGAGAAGATAAAATGTTGCACCTTATTGAGGATCCCAATAATGCTTCTTATGAAGTAATTTTTGTTGATGTAGACATGGAGAATTTTATAGGCAATGCTGATTTTGAAGACCAATATATGGATGAAAATGATCATTTTGAAGACCCGGTGGTCCCATGGACCATGACCTTTAATGGAGCATGCTTAAGTAGTGCTAATGAGGTAGGAGTAGTGTTGAATTCTCCAAATGGTGAATCTCTTAATTTTTCCTTCGTGATCGAACTTTGATTGCACAAATAATGTAGCTGCGTATGAAGCACTCTGTTAGGATTAAGGATTACTTGGAGGCATGTGATAAAGGATATCCTAGTTAAAGGGGATTTTGAATTGGTAATCAACCAAGTAAGAAAATTGTACACGATAAAAAATAAGAGGTTCAAGCAATACCAAAATGTAGTGTGGGATCTTCTTGAATTCTTTTATTCATTCAATATTGAGTACCATGAGAGAAACCAAAATATAGTGGTTGATAGGCTAGCAATCCTAGCCTCACAATATGATAATAAGGATTTATCCCCATATTGCAAGTTCAAGGTAAAAGTACTAGTTCGACCTTCTATACTTGATAATATCCAACACTGATAAGTGTTTGATGATGATTCACACATCAAAATATTCTTGAATTTTCAAGGTGATTTTGTGGACCAAATCATTGACTTTTGGAACCTATGATAGAGATATGTGAAGGGAAGGAGACCTCTTTTGGAAAGTAAGTAATTCAATTAAAGACTAATGTGATCCCAAGGGGTTAGTTAGTCTAGAGTCCGCCTTTGATATCATTGATAGAGAATTTCATAAATATACCACTTCTCCAAGAGATATTGTGAAGTCTAATGTGGGTTCATGTCGGGATCCTAGAAATGTATGGTTAGGAAGAAGTTTGAATGAAGAAGAGAGAAAATCCTATACTAATTTTTTTAAAAGTATCAGGATTTCCTTATTTGGTCTTATTCTAAGTTGAAAGCTTAACAAGAGGATTTGTTTCAACATGAGATACCACTGGAACCCCACACTAAGCGTTTTAGAAAAAGTGTTAGATTAGGTATTTACCTTAGCTCATGTTCACCTAGGTACTTTATTTACCTTTATTATATTTATCCTTACCCACTTATGTGTGTGGATATTTATTTTATCTTATTTAGATATTAGGAGATATTATCTAGTTGTTAGGTATAGTTCTTTCCTTGATCTATGGTATTAACTAGATCCTTGATGTCTAGTTCTCTCCTAAATCTATGGTCTTGACTAGTTCTTTGATGACTAGTTATTTCCTTGATTTATGGCTTGATCTACGACCTTGACTGGTTCTTATATTGTTATTCCTTGCCTATTTAAGCAAGGCTCATTCTTAATGTATTGCATTGAGTTCCATAATAATATATGATATTGTTGCTCATTTGTTTGCAAAGGTTTTATGTAAAGTTATTCTGGTGAATTGATTTCATCTTATTGATCATGGTGTTTGATTAGCATCTGTGTTCTTGGCTTGGTACGATCTGGTTATTGTTCCTTTCAAAAGCAAAGACCTATTCACCCTATTCTTGTAACCAAGATGCAGAAGTGTTGAAGAAATTGTGAGATGGTGGCATCATAAATCTTACTTGGTATTCCTCATGGGTGGCCAATTTAGTACCAGTTTGGAAAAATAATGGGGACATAAGGATTTGTGTTTATTTTAGAAATCTGAATAGGAATTCACTCAAAGATAATTACCGCTTGCCCAATATGTATAACCTATTGTAGAAAGTAATAGGATTAGAAACTGCATTGTCTACACCCGGATGGTTTTTCGGGTATAATAAAGTTGTCAAAGAATCGAACAATATAAGACAATGTTCACCACTCCATGGGGCACTTATGTGTATGTTAAAATGCCATTTGGATTGATGAATGCGAGGGATACATTCTAGAGAGTGATGGATGTTACTTTTGCAGGTTTCATAAATGAGTTCATTGTTGTATACCAAGACGATATGATAGTCTTTTCTTGAAAAGAGGATACCACCTGATGCATTTGGAGAATATTTTGGTTAGATGTAGAGAATGCAACATCTCTCTAAACCCCAAGAAATGTCATTTCGGCATACATAAGGCTAAGTTTCTCAGAAACATAATATCTCATCATGGATTCATGATTGATCCAAAAAGGGTGGAAGCTATTGATAGAGTTCTTATCCCCTTTCAAAGAAGGGCATTCAATATTTCTTTGGGAAAATTAATTTCGTGAGAAGATTTGTCTCCATTTTCAAAAAAATCACTTTATCCATCACCAATATGTTAAAAATGAATCAGGTAATCAAGTGGAATGATGAAGCGAATCAAACTTTCAAATGGGAAAAGGAAGCACTCAAGACTACTCCTATATTATCCAGTCTCGACTATAAAAAGTATTTTCAGATGTTTTCATTTGCCTCTGAATTCTTTATTGCCTCTATGTTATTACAAAATAATGAAGAAGCTCATGAAAAGACTATTGTATTTTTTAGTAAAGCCTTGCAAGGATATGAGCTAAAGTATTTTGTCATGGAAAAGAAAGCTTTTGCTTTGGTCAAAGTGACCAAAATATTCAGACCTTATATTCTCAATTCAAATATTGTAGCATATGTGCCTCACACAATGGTGAAGGACATCTTGTCTCATATGGAAATATCCAGTAAAAGGTGCAAATGGGTTAATAAGCTATAATAATATGACATGGATATACAAACTACCAAACTAGTACTAGGTCTAGGCCTTACAAGATTGATGGCATAGACAAATTTGTAGATTGTTGAAATTTGTTTCATTGAATAAAATGAGAGAGATCCCCACAAAGAGGTAAGTTTTTAAGTTTGGTACAGAAACATAGTATATTATCTTAGGAATTTGAATTACCTATAGGGGTTAGATAAGAACCAAAGGAGGAAACTCAAGTTGGTGTCCCAAAAATACATCTTGATAGACTCACCGACTAGCTTGGAAATTCCCAAAGGGAGTCTTGTTAAGATGCATTATGGAATAAGAAGCCCCAAAAATAGTTCATGAATTTCATAAAGGATTGTGGGGGAACATTTTGTTGGAAAGGTCATGACACGCAAAATTATCGAAAGTCAAGTTCTTGGTGGCCATCCTTATTTAAATGTGTTTCTCTAATAGTTAGGAAATGCAAAAGTTGTCAGCATTTATCTATAAATTTGAAGGTACATGGGTCTCTCCCTAACATCTCATTTCTATAGAGGCCCCTTTTAAGCAATGGGGGTTAGATTTTATTGGTGAGATGTCAAAACCTTTGAGTGTTGGGAACAAGTGGATCTTAGTGGCCACAGATTATTTTACCAAATGGGTTGAGGCTATTCCTACTAAGAAAGAAACTCATCAAGTGGTTATGGATTTTATCCTTAATCACATAATTTACAGGTTTGGTTTCCTTTCTAAATTGGTTGTTGACAATGCTATGAGTTTTAGGGCTAATCCTTTAACAACAATGTGCCATGAGTACGGTATAACTCTTACCTATGCCTCTAACTATAACCTGCAAGGAAATGGGAAAGAATAATCTAGTAATAAGAATATGCTCAAAATACTAAGAATAACGTTAGAGATAAATAAAATAAAATGGGGAGAGCAACTCAAGTTTTCACTATGGGATGATAGAGTTACAACTAAGAGATCCACAGGTACAAGCCCATTTGAACTAGTCTATGGTGTTCAAGCACTTTCGCCCCTTGATTTGCAATTATTTGCATATCAATTCATGCAACAAATGGAGTATAGGGAGGGTGTTGACCCTTATGAGGAAAGGATAAACCAAATCATTGAGTTGGATGAAGTCAGGAGAGAGTCTTATCTAAAACATGTCAAGTTCAAATAAAGACTCAAGAAAATATTTGACAAAAAGGTCACTCCTCAAACTTTCAATGTAGGAGATTTGGTATTATTGTGGGACAACAGACATGAGGATAAAGGCAAACATGAAAAATTTGATGCCCTCTAGATGGGTCCTTATTCCATAGATGTCGGGATTGTTGAGCACACCTTTTTCCTGCAGGACTTGGATGGAGAAATGTTGGAATTATATGTCAATGGCAGGCATTTGAAACATTTCCTTGATTAAAAGGTATGTCTTTGTATCATTGTAAAGTGTACTGAGCTTTCCATTATTCTTTTCTTATTTTGGTTGTGTTGTTTCTCTATGTTTTTGTTTCATCTAGTTTTTGTGCTAGTTTTTTCACGGTGGTTCATTTATTTTGGTTCTCGTGTGTCCGAATGGTTGTTGTCATTTGAGACTCCTTAGCCCAATCGATAAGCATCCGGCATTTTCTTCTTGTATTCATTTATGTGTTTCTTTAGTACCCGTTAGGGGAGTCCATCCCTAAGTCGAGCCATTATTGGTGAACGTGTTTTGCTTGATATATCCATGCATTGCTTTGAAAATCTTATTCTTGATCCAAATTGGTTCCTAGTATGAGTTTGTTTCATTTGAAAAATTGTGTGATTGGGTATAACTAATCCATGTGGGGGTCATGTCATCTAATGAGAACAAATTAAGTCTCATCCATTGCACCAAATAACATTTTTCTCTCTTATAAAGTGGATTTAGATGTAGTCTTAAGAACTATACAGCTTATTTAAGATTAAATGTAGAATATATTTTATCTATCTTTAAAAAGTCCATTACAATTTGAATGTTTTTATTTCCTAATATTTCTTTTAATTTGGAATGCAGTATTGTGTATGAGTGGGTCATTTGATCTCTTAAATGTAGTATATCAAGTATAGCTAAGAGCACATGACTTACAAGGATTACAACATTCATAAATCTAGGAGCGCATGACTCACAAAGAGTGCAAAACTCACAATATAAAGAGCGCAGGACTCAATTAGTGCACCAATGTAGGACTCAATTGGGGCACTAGTGCATGACTTAATTAGTGCACTTGTGCGGGACTCGCCTTTACATTAATATAGGACTCGCAAAATCAGCACATAAATTGCTATAACTGAAATTGTAGAACTCCAAATGAGAATATGAGAGAGTTTTTGTTCCTCTTATTGTTAGGAGGAAAACATCTCTCCATTTTTACACAACAATAATAATTATGAAGATATCAACATTTGAAGAAGAAGGTTTTCAAGCACAATACTAGTAGAACTAGCACAAGAATCTCTCTAACTAAAATTACAGAACTCCAAATGGGAATCTAAGAGAGATTTTTGTTCCTCTTATTGTTAGGAGGAAAAACCTCTCTCCATTTTTACACAAAAATAATAGTTTCGAATATATCATCATTTGAAGCAGCAAGTTTTCAAGTGTAGGACTCACACATGCAACATCAGATTCACTCTAACCAAAGTTGAAGATCTCCAAATGAGAATCTGAGAGAGGTTTTTTTTCTCTTATTGTTAGGAGGGAAAAACTCTCTATTTTTACAAAACAACAATAATTGAGGAGATATATTCATTTTAAGTTTCAATAGAATAAGGTTGAGAAAAGTAAATAAAAACACAAGTTCAAGTAAAATTGTGATTTCTCCTCGTTTCTCAACAAAAATGAGAATTTCAAGATGTTTTGGAAATATTACAAGGAACACCAAACCCAGAAAATGTTTGAAGATATTCTTCCAAATGAATTCACAAGTAATGATCAGAAAATTAGGGATGAGAATATGGTGGGACAATTGTCATGTTGAAAGATTCAATCATGCAAGAGAAAACTTAGCAAATGAAAATAAATAGTTAAGTGCACATGGAAGAGATGGTTTAATCTAAAATTATAATATTTAATTAATTCTCTTCCACATTTATCTCCTTGTCTTATGGAATAAGTAGTTCAATTTAGAGTTGAAGTGTTTGATTAGATCTCTTCCATATTTGTCTCCTTGTCAAGTGGAAGAATAAGTAGTACAATCTAGATTTGTGGTGTTTGATATATTTCCTCCATATTTGTCTCTTTGTCAAGTGGAATAATAAGTATTATAATCTAGAGTTGTAGTGTTTGATTAGATCTCTTCTATATTTGTCTCCTTAACAAGAGGACGAAGAAGTAGTTAAATATGAAGTTGTAGTGTTTGAATAAAATTCTTTCCACATTTATCTCATTGTAAAGTGGAAGATGTAGTCAAGTTTTGCCCAAGATTATAGGTAGGTAGTTCTATAATCTTGGAATAGGGATGAGTTATAAATATCTCTCCAAAGCACTCAATGTAATAATGGTATGAAATGAATGATTTTTGTAACATCATTTCTGATTAATAAAATCCACAGTTTCAGTATTTTGGCAGCAACTTATTTTTAGTTGTGTTAACCCAAATTTGAGGGAAGAGCAAGGGCTCACTCTTACCCAAGGAGGAGGATGATTTATTATTATTTTAGAATATATCTTTATTGTTTTTCTTTATTTGTTTAAATCTGCATTGTGTATTTTCTTTTTCTTTGTTTGTGAAGCTTCACTTTTATTTATTTTTTTGTTTACTTTTTTCAGTTATTCATTTTTCTTTGATAGATTAGATTTGTTTTCTATTATTTATTTTAGTTATTGAATTCTCTTTAAATCATTTTTAGTTTTAGATCAAATAATTGTAAGATCATTGTTTCTTTTAGCCCCTTTTGCAAATAGTCATGGACACCCCTTGTTTTGACATTCTTTGTGATTAAATGATGAGGACTGCAATGACCCTTGTCATTTTTGGTGCCGTTTCCAGGGATAGGTGTCATTAGGGGTAAGTTGCTAAGTTAAGATTAGTGAGAAGAATTTCGTAAGTTTCCATTTAGAAATATTTTTTCCATAACTCTTTTAAAAGACCTTGTAGTGACAACAAAATTCTTTTTGTGCTTTGGAGTATATGGAACAAAAAATTCTTACGAAATTTTAACTTAGAGGAGATATTGGTTTAGTAATCCTTTTAGACATTAGTTTTAATTTTTGTTTTCTTAGTTAAATGCTTGGGCTTAGTGAGAGAAATTCTATAAGTTTTCATTCCTTCAGATGATATAAAAAGTATTTGTAGTGACAACAGGTAAATTTCAATCTATTTGAGTGAATGGAACATGAATCTCTTACAAATCCTTAGTTTAAATTAAAATTTTATTTATTTCTATAGGATTATAGATTAACAAAAGATTGACCAAAAACAAATCCCCCAAAATAAGCTTTGTGCAGGATAATAAATATTACAGGGAAGATATGTTCATTCATGTCAATGTATGGTTGAATAAACATAAAGACCTAGTTGTTGTATACCAAGAGACAGAAAGCCTCAGATCTACAATTGAAAGAGCTATACAGAGGAAGAAAAATGCTTACCAAGTTTTTTGTTACAGAGATGAAAAAGAAGATATCATATTGAATGCTTTTGCTAAAAGAAAATGGATTGCATGCATTGATTTTAACTCATGCAGTTTTTTGTCAACATGCAAGTACCACTTTTCTTTTGACTCTAGCTATCAAAGAAAAAAATGTAGAAGCAAAATTTTTGCATAACAAAGAGATCTCAATAATGGGTTCACATGCTAAGGATGTGGATCTAAAATAACTGCATGGTTGATCAAGGAGTGCACAAGAAAAAGAAAAGAGTTGAAAACCAACAAATGGTGGCTCTTTTCTAAAAAAGGAAAGAGTTGAATACTAGCAAATGGCGGCTCTTTTCCAAAAAAAAAAAAAAATAAACTAAAAAGGAAAGTTGAAAACCAGAAAATGGCTTCTTTTCCTAGGTGCAATGAAATATCTTTGAAACAATTTGTTATTTCTTTCAGATCTGCATAGGTTGGAGTCTTTTGAATCGATTTATTATTTCTTTAGATCTGCAAAGTTGGAGTCTTTTGAAGGTGATTTAGATTTGAAGAGTTGGGGTCCTTTCAAGATGTTTTGATATTTCTTTAGATCTACTGAGTTTGATTCCTTTAAGCTTATTTTTTATTTGTTCAATCTCTCGCAAAATTGGATTCCTTTGAAGCTGATTTGTTGTTTATTCAGATCTGCAAAATTGGAGTCCTTTGAAGCTAAAAAAATGAATAATTGGTGTTGCAAGAAAAGGAGTTGACTTTATTTATTATTTTCTCTAACATTACAGAAATTAAGGTTGTGCAACAAGAAGAAAGCATGGATAAATTCAAGATATGGTCCAGGTATCTTCTATCATTTTATTCTTAAATAAAGTTATTAGTTGTTTTTATTACAGATAAGTCCACTTCCAAGAACATATGATAAAAGACAAATATTTATTTTCCAATAAGGCTTGTAATAAGCAGAGATAAGACACTTGGGTGTTGAAAAAAATGGGGTAGAAAAAAATCAAATGACTTCTTTTGAAGAAAAATGGTGAGAAAAGAAGCCAAGTGTGGTGGAGAAGAAAATACAATCCTTCAAAGATGTTTTGAAAAATGCATAAGAGAAAATTGATACATATGTTGATTTTGGAAATGAAAGAAAAGAAAATATTGATTTTATGAAGAAATAAAATAAACAGTCTTGTACACAAAGTGAAGAAAAAGGAGATGACTCAAGATCAAAATGTGCATTGAAATCAACAACATGCATGAAGTTAAGTGTGGGGGAGTGATAAGACCAAACTAAGTCTCATCCATTACATCAAATAACATTATTCTTCTCTTATAAAGTGGATTTAGATGTAGTCTTAAGAACTATATAACTTATTTAAGATTAAATGTAGAATATATTTGATCTATCTTTGAAAATTCCATTACAATCTGAATGTTTTCATTTCCTAATATTTCTTGTAAGTTGGAATGTAGTATTGTGTATGAGCAGGTCATTTGATCTCTTGAATGTATTACAAGTATAGCTAGGAGAACATGACTCAAAAATGTTGCAGCATTCATAAATCTAGGAGCGCATGACTCACAATATAAAGAGTGTGGGACTCAATTAGTGCACTGGTGCATGACTTAATTAGTGCACCAAACAGCGTAGGACACAAAAAGGTGCGGGACTCGATTAGTGCACTAGCGTAGGACTCACCTTAGCACAGACTCACCTTATCATTAATATAGGACTCGCAAAATCAACATAAAAATTGCTATAACTGAAATTGTTAGTGCAGAATCACAGTACCCCAAATGAGTTCTATAGGTCTGCTTTTCTAAGGTAGAGTCATTTGGTGTGATTGCATAACATTGAACTTTCCCAAGGTGTGGGACCTTGAAAAATGGGAAACACTCTCCAGATTAAAGGTTGGTTCCTATTCCTCTGTTCAGGTGCATATGTGAGAACTTATAGAGGATCTCTCTTTATACCTAATCTAAACTTGCCAAGGAGACAGGGGTAAAAGGAATACAAGAAATCAAACTAAGCTATAAGGTGATGCACCAAAGGAATGATGAACATTTTTTTGTCAATAGACATAAACAACCAAATGCATACAATAACTAAGCACAGATAACCAGATCTATAATGAAAGATCAGATGAAAGAAAAAGGGACAAGAGAGGATCTAAAGTCGATCACAGACGTGTTTTATTGCTCTGATTGATATAATGCATTACAAAGTGGCCAAAAGGTAGAAATGTATTACAGTCTAGTAGAAGGTCTGAAACTCCATGAGTTTCTTTGCCAAAAGAAAAGGGGATCTGCAAAATAAAGAATGTCCAACCCTTTACAATGAATCCCGCCCTTGTATTTATAGATTCAATTAGAGAGAAGAAAGAGAGAGAGAAGCAGAAAAGTAGGTTGAAGCTCAACTACTATTGTTAATGCCTCTGATAGAATCTACCCCAAATCCGTCTTTACTACATCAATACTTGGTTCAAAGCACTTTAAAGGAAGGGAATGGTGGAACAGATCGAATCCGATCTGGTTGTTTAGGTAAAGAGATCCTGCATTAAAAAACATGAAGATTTTTCTTCATTTTTCACCTACCAGGGCCTAAAAAAATGATTCTTTATCCTTCCATGGTGTAGAAGACATCGAGACACTTCCAACGGTGTCATATTTGTAATATTTTGAGCCCTGAGTCGAAAGATATGCCCCTTCAAAGTTTGTATCAAGTCCATACAAATGGGTGGGAAAACAGTTTGAAAAATGAGTCCCCCTTTTGATATGGGACATGTGGCATCCAGTTAGAGAAAAAATCAAGCTTGTGGGTCCATAATTTATCTTTTATCCTTTTGTGCAAATAATGCAAAACTCAAAAACTCTCGCGGCTCCCGAAGCTCCACCTAGACACATGACACCCTTTGGTTGGCTGGGGGATGCACTTCCATCTTTACCTTTATGCCTTTTGGATGAAAGGAAAATTTTCACCTTTTCCTCCGACTCCCCACTTTGGCTTTGCCTCGGGCTTAAACGCTGACTTTTTCCTGGGCAGAGTTGTGGCCCATTTTGTGACTTTTATCCTTTTGGGATGACAAAGGGTGAAAACTCAACTTTCCCCATGATGACCTGCTTTCATTGACTTGGGCCCAATTGCTGAATTTTTCCTTGGGCAGAGTTGCAGCCCATTTTGTGTTTTTTGGCTAAGTATTTTTCTTGGCGGGGCATATCTCTTGATCTGGGACACGTCGGCAGCCTGGCACTTGTTTGGGAACCTTCTCTCTCCAATCCTTAAATCAACACCATTTAGACACTTGGTGGCCTCCACTGGCCTGGCCTATGCATTGACTATTCGATTGACTCTACCCCTTTCTGAGATTGGACACGTGGAGGCACCGCACTTGTTTGAAATCCCGACTCAAAGTTTTTCTTTGGAGGAGTGTTGAGTTGACACTTGGTGGCCTCTGCCGATCTGTGGAATTTTCAATGGTACCTCTTACCCTTTTAGACTTTGAGCTACATGGTGAACTCGTGTTCATTTGGGTCTCTGTTTTGGGAATAACTCTTGGAGATGCACCACACTGACACTTGGAATTCTCTACTTATACTTCTATACTTAGCCAATTTTGAGGCCCACCATGTCCACCTTTTGACCCTATTTGACTATTTTCTACGTGGAGGGCCGGTGCAAGTTTGAGTCTCCACCCCGGGTTTATTTTTTCGGATTTGCACCGAGCCGACACCTGGCACACTCTCTCTTAGTTGAAGACTTTTCAACACCCCACAAATTTTGGGACTTTGGATGCATGGAAGCTTGGCGTAAGTTCGAGCTTCCCTTTTTGGATTCACCTTTGGAGAAGCATCGTTAGGACACGTGGTCCCTTCCGCTGCCTCCTCCATACTTAGTCAATTTTGGACCCTTTCCTGAACCATTTCAAGCCCGAGGTCTTTGGATCTTCACCATTTCTTCCCTTTCTTGCTCCCAGTTCCTCTACGGCACTGCCCCTTCTTATCCGACCCTGTTATTCCATTTTTGAGTCTACATGTAACTTGAAAATGGATTCGAGACACAAAAAAAACACTCGATAGAGTTGTTTCTTTTACACATGGTCCCTTAGTCTTTCTCGGCCCCTACCACTCCAACTAAGAGAGAGTCCACCAATTTACAGATTTGAATGAGTTTTCTCATGTTTTTTCTATTTGGGGTTGTGGCTGAACCAATATTTTGCCAGGATGAAATATGGATAGCATAAATTGTAGAACTCTAATGCAACCTAGAATTTATGTGAATAACCAAGGCACACCGGCACATCACGGCCTGAGCACTCACCCAAAGCATGCAAAGGCACCAGTCCCTCTTTAAATTTTCTTGTACATAATGTTAGCATGATGGTGCACATGTATTTTTAGATTCATAACCAAGAGTAAACAACACATGGTGCATAAACCAGATCTAGATCTTAATATATATATATAAGATGAACTAAATAATGACTATAACAAGATTTACCATGCAAGAACTAGATTTAGTCATGTTCAACACCATTATCCAACCAATATGATCCATTTTATTAAATATTGTAAAACACAGAAGCTTCTTACATTACATAAGTATCTCCATGAGTCATGCACGCGACAAAACCAATAACATAACTCTACAAGTTGACACACACAAAACTATGCAAATCAATACATATATATAGGAGTAGGGACTTTCCCTTCACCATCCATGCACTTCTCAAAATAGGTCACATGCTAATAATATTCATGCACCTTTACAAAAGGATGCACAACATGCAAGTGTTCTAACAATATACTTCCTATAGTTAACTTTGAGTAGAAATCCTATTATTAGCCTAAACTATGCATAACACTCAAATTGTTGCTTATTCCCAAAATACCATTGTATGGATCGCAAGTCTTCATGTATTTTTGTGCTCAAAGCTAACTCCAAAAATAGCCTTTAAAAAAAAACGACCAAGTCATAATCCTAAAACTTTAGATATATTGTAGCGTCGCATGCTCTTTTAATGCCCTACATTCGCGTGCCCAACACTTAGGCCATTTTTATATGTCCAACATTACCCCACACTAAAATTGATTTCTACCCCGCAATGGGTAATCATCTTTTCACTCCAAAGAATATAGGATAAAGGAATGAAAGAACAAAGAATAAAGAATATGGTGAGTTGTCTTATTGTGTACCCTTTTCTTATTCTGGAAAAATGAATTCTGGATATTCACTTTGAATTTCTTCCTCAAATTTGTATCAGTCCTTAAAATTGCATTTTCCTTATCAGGATGTCCACAACGATGCCATCTAACTCATCCAGAGTCATGTTTCTACCCTCACTTTTCAAAATTCTAAGGATGTTGGCCATACCTAAGACCATCCCTTCCATGACATCCACCTTCATAGAAATGAGATTCTTGATGCCCTTGATCTTATCCATGTGTTGTTTCCTTGCAACATCCAGCACATCGTCATTTTGTCTCTACCAAGGTAACTTGTTCTATGTGCCCAAGTGTTCCATCCTTTGCTTCCTTGTAAAACCTCATTTCTCCTCTACCTTTTTCCTTTCTTGTATTAAGTTATCAGGCGTTGTACACATGGCCAATACTATATCTTCCTTCTTCATTTCATCTTTTATGGCTTGCAAAACAACCTCATAGCTAGATACCTTCCTTGAAATCGAAGCCTTAGCTTGCCTGATGATGCTTCTTTTGCAACATCCTTTGGTTTAGGGAGGAAAACTAGTTTGTCCTATAAAAGTAAATGAAGTGTCATACGGAGGTAATGCAGTTCCAAATTGAACTCCTTTAGCACCTTCTTCTTAAAATCAGGCATTTTCTGCAAGATTTCATCAATAATCTGCTCGGCCATTTTTTTGACATTTTATGCCTCGGCCATTGCATTATCATGCTCCTAGGTGAGTCATTTGATTTCTATATCCTTATCTTTCTTATCTTCCATGAGCGCATGTACTTTTGTTGCCTTTATCAATATTCCAATGCACTACTTCAGTGGACACTTTAACCAATGCGTTACTCACATGTTCATCAGAAAATTACGTGGGTTTGATGGTCATATGGTATGTATGTGGCACCTTCCTCATCTTCTTTGAGTTGCATGCCTCCTTGCAAACATCAAATTCAAGCTCATCCATGTGATTCTGCATGCTCCATGATAATTGCTTGTGAGTGTGTGTTGGCCATTTCTGGGTCCATCTAATCCCAACCATACAATTGTATATTGGGTAGGGTGCTCTGGAAGCGCATGCAAATGATTTTTGCTTGGTCATCTAAGTATCCCAACTTTTGATTTCCCATTGTCTCTTTATAATTATGCCCACCTTTGTATTCTCCAACGTCCTCATGAACAACCATGCCCCCTCTTCTTTATATACCCATGCCTCGCATCATACTCCATAGTGCCTTTGAAATTATGATTTACTTCTCCCTCTTTCTCTTCTCCTTTAGGCATGGGGCATTCTAGAACTTATGTATCCCCATCGGTGCTGTTTTCCCCTTCACCTAAGTGTTGCTCATGGGTACTCATACTGTCTTCAATGGTTTCATATACGACCAAGTCCCCAATATCTTCATCCTCCTACATCTCAACACTAGGGGTGTCCTCCTTCTTCTATGTGCTTTAACTTTTGAGGGAATCTTCTTCCTCACTATCCTTTACAGAACATATTTTTGGTGCTTCATCCTCTCTTCTTCCTCATTCTTCATAGGAGTTACGCGTGTGGTGATCTTCTTACCGGATGTGAAGTCCCTGTGCAGTTGTCTCCGGATGTGTGTATTTTCCGTAGAACTCTCCTCGATATGCACAATTCTAGTGTTTTCTTTGTTTCTATGATCCATGACATTCTCCAACTCGCAGCCACTAGATTCTTCCCGAGTTTGGGGTGCAGAGGAACCTTGCCTTGATGTTCCCATGGTCTGCCCCTTTTTCGAGGTCCCGAGAGTGTCATATCCACACCCTTCACCACCTTGCCATCCTTGAACCTTGGCCTTAGATAAATTTACATGCGTGTTGGTTCAATTTTTCATATGGCCAAACTCTCTCAGCGTGATGTCCACATTGCTTAATTCCATGGTTTCACATAGGCATATTTCCCTAGCCATACATAAGTCTTACGCAAAATGTGGATATCTACATCTACTTTGTCCACGTCAAACTAGATCTTGCACGCATTGTGGAACATGTTCATTGACTCCTTGAAATATCTCTAGAAGTAAAAGTAAAGGGAACTTACACCATGGGCTCTTACTCACAGCTTGACTACATATGGAAGTGCCCTAAGCTGAAGTGTTGGTAGAATGCAAACTCAACTTCTCCATTTAGTACTTTGGGTAGCTTGCATGGAATACACCATTCTCCTTCAAACGCCTTGCGTAGTCTCCTAAAAAACCTTGTCAGGTGCTCCTTATATGCATTAGAAACAGTTTTGCGTAGAGTGTATTTTGAAAATTTCTTCATTTGGGATTTATTTTCCAACGAAAACTCCACATGTTCTCCCTAGGTCCATTGAGTACTCTAATTTCACTAAATACAATCAATAATAGGATTGTGCCCCAAGTAATATTCTCACATTTATCTATTTAGATGTGTGCCTCATTCACCAAGCTTTTCTCGATGTATTCGGTAATGTTGTAATATGTCTTTTTGACCATTTTATGTGTTATATGTAACCAACGCATATTCACCTCATTCCACCATTCAGTGGCACCCAACTTGCTTCCTGTCAAGCATGTTGCAACCCTGGTGGCCATGTCTGCAATGTTGGTTACTTTGAAGGCTCAAACCCCCTTCTTATACTGATGTATGGTGGTTGTGGCATCAATGCCCTCATCTTCTGATATATCTCCAATGATCTCTGAGCCCGAGTCATGCATCCTGTTACCTTCCCAATCAACTTGGCGGTGATCCTCATTCTCCTACCCGTGAAGTAGAAAAAGTCCTCATGCACACACGACATGAGCCACTGGTATAATTACTCTGGGCTTCCCAAAATAGGGAAACTCCAAAATTTACATGACCCCCATGCTTTTGAGTAACCTCTTCACGGAGGTGTCCAAAACCCTAGTGTCATCCACCAACCATCGATTTATCTTCTTGTAAACTTCTCATGACATCCTTGTGCATCCTTCTGTGGTGGTGGTTGATTTATGAAACCCTACACTATGTAATATTTATTTTCCATGACAACCCTCAATCATTTCTTCTAGATATAACATCTTAACCAACCACTCCTCTTGCTTGGTCGTCAACTCCCTCCACAACAAGAGCCTTTCGTGGTGTCATTCTTCCTTTCGATCCTGTGAGTACGAATGAAAACCCTAGCTATCATGCAAATGAAACCTAATTCACCCTCTCATCATGCACACACACCACCACTTGAATCCTTCTTCCATACCTAGATGCTCAACAACGTGCTTTGAAACGTGATAGGTTTACATGCTTTGCAGAGTGCTCGTCGTCTCCAACTTTTCTTCACTTCTCAATTTTCTTCAAACTCGCAAGGTAACAAATGTCATTGTAAATTTCATTAATTTCTCCACCTACCACCATACAAGTGTTAATCCCCTTCATTAATTTATCCACCTACCACCATATAAGTGTTAATTCCCTTTAAGCGCATTTCACGCCTCTTTATCCCGTGCCTCAATCTCTCTCGCCTCAAACTTTTACACCTCAGTCATAGCTTTTTTATGCACCACTACTTATCTATCACATATCTCCTCTACCCGGACTTCCTAATGCCAAATTATTTATCCAATGTGACCCAAACATACATAGTCTCAAATGTTATATCCTCCTTGAGTTATACTGAGTGCTCACCGCCTTATGTGTGGTCTTTAACTTTGACAAATCCTCTTGAATTTTTCATCACTTTTCAAAACACCTTTTCCCTTTATGGTCACCCGTGAGTTTATTTATTTTTTGTACTAGACTAACCTTCTTTATCCACCCCACACTAAGGGTATGTGTAGTCCTTTGCACATAAAAACACTTGAGATTATAATCATCTTCCTATAGCATTGACTTATTACACATAACACTGAACTAAATTGACAAATCATAGTGATGATGAAGGAAACACATCTAAAGGAAATACAAGTAAGGGAAAAATAATCTAAATGATAATATTGTCTTATTATAAACACCAAGAAGGTTTATTTATAGTAGGGCTTCAACCTACTCCCATTGTAATAACCATGAAATCATGTTCCATCAAGCGCATCTAGCTAGAAAGAACATGAGTTAAGTATATGAGTGATAACATATGGTCCCAACTAATGCACCTTAAGCTTTCATGGGTGGGACAAAAATCAAATCATAAAGATGTACCATCTACCAAACCTCAAGCTTCTTGTCCCCGATGTTCTTGTTGTGTGTCATGCCTTTTTCTAGAGCTTTTTCTTGCTTTGACTCCATCATGTTATGGCATGCATCTCATCCAATTGTATCAACTTGTCAATTCTATTTTCTAATTTTTTCTCATCGCCTAGACCTCCATGTGTGTAATACACAAAGAAGGTAACATGAATTCCATGGGTAGAATTGCTTTGTGCCAAACACCAACCGAAAGGGTGTTTTTTATTCAACCATTTATAGGTTTTTCTATATGCCCAAAGCACAACAGAAACTTTATCATCCCAATCTTTCCTTCCAACATCGCAAATTTTTTGTCAAATTTTGGCTCAATATCTTTTGAAAGCCTCAACAGACCCATTTTCCTAAGGGTGATAAGGTTTTGTCTTATGGTGTGCAACCATAAATTCATCCAATAATATCCTGATGGTCTCATTAAGGAAATGATTTCCTTTATCACTTGTCAAACTTAAAGGACATCCATACCTGGTAAGAATATTTTCCCATAAGAACCTTGTTGTTGTAGCTGATGTACAATCCTTTGTAGGTGCCGCTTCTTCCCACCTTGTAAGATAATTTGTACAAGTGATGATGTAGTACGATCTAGTTCTACGTGCAGCTGGGGAAATAGAAGCCACAAATTCAATTTCCCATTTCTCAAAAGATTTCGTGCTAGCAATAGGCCTTAAAGGTATTTCATCTCTCTACCTAGGTTTTCCAAGGCACTAATAGTGGTCACATGCCTTACAATACTCCTTGCAAGTCTTGTACAAGGTCTCCCACCATAAACTAGCTAGTAGAATCTTACATGTGGTGGTATCACCTACATAGTGTCCACCTACAATACTTTCATGAGCATCCCCCATGATTTTCGTGCACTTATTCTCCAGTACATACCAGTGCAATACTTCATCTCGACCTAGTTTGTATAAGTCACCACTGATCGACATTAAAGGTGCAGCGTGAATTGAAATTTGTTTCTTTTCCAAGGACTTTAGTCCTTCGAGTACCATACATGTTCATAAAAATACAAAAATATCCTCTAATTCTGAGGGCACACGGTTTAACCTGTATAAATGTGCATCCAACATTGTATCTTCAATACTTTTCATGTCCTCTCCTGATTGAATCCTTGATAAGTGGTTTGGGCCAGAATTGCTTTTACCTAGCTTTACCACAACTGTAAAGTCAAACTCTTGGAATAATAGAACCCATCGGCATATGTGCCCCTATAAAAGGAGCTTATTTACCAAGTATTTCAATGCCATGTGATTTTTATAGAAAACAAAAGGTGTTTGCTAGCAAGTACTGTTTAAACTTATGCAATGCGTAGATCATTAACAAATCCTCGCACTCCATAGTTGTATAATTATGTTTTGCAGGAGTCAAATTTCTACTAGCAAAGCAGATAGGATGATCTATAATACCTTCTTTATGATGAGCTAGAACTGCACCAATGGCCATACCAGAGGCGTCCACATGTACATGAAAGGGTAGATTCCATGAAGGAAAACATAAAATAGGCATCGTAGTAAGCCTCTCCTTCAGCGCTTCGAATGTGTGTTGATGTGGTTCTCCCCAATAGAACTTCCCTTTACCTTTTAATAACTCCTCTAAGGGTGGCAATCTTAGCATATCCTTTGATAAAAAATTCAATACCCTATGTGGCCCAAGAATCCGTGCACCTCACTCTAACTTGTGGGTTCCTCCAAGCCTAAAATGACTACAATCTTAGCTGGATCTACTAACAAACCCTCATTACAAATGATATGCCCTAGCAAGAGTTCCAAAAGGTGTAGAAAATATGCACTTCTTGATATTTAAGGAGATGTTTAACTGTATGCACCTCTCAAACATTAACCTCAAATTATCACAATGATCCTTGATGAGACCATACATGGTCCAATCATCCAAGTAAACCTATAAGAATTTATGAATAAAATCCTAGAATTCTTAAACAACAATGCGTGAAAATATTGCAAGTGCATTCTTCAATCCAAAGGGCATCATTGTGTATGCAAAACTTCCCCATTCAAGTGGTGAAATTTTTCTTCTCTCGATCCTCTTTATCAATTCTTACTTGATGATACCCAAAGAATCCATCTATAAAGAGTGAATTTTTGCGCCCTACAATGCCTTTCAATATTTCCTCAGTGAATGGTGTAGGGAAAGGATCAATCACGTATGCAACATTAAGCTCCATGTAGTCCACACAAATCATGATTATTCCATCTTTCTTTATGCTGATTACCATAGGGATGATTCACTCGATTCCTCTATGGGCTCAATAATGCTAGATTCCAACATCTTGTCAATTTCTTCTTTAACTTTTACGCGCAGTGTTAGGGTTCATCTTGTAAGGTCTCTTCCTAACCGGGTGCGCACCTTCCTTTAACTTAATTTTCATCTCACCCAAAGATTCATGCACTCCTTTCAACTCATGGTAGCCCCTAGGAAACAAGTCTTGGAAATCACGTAGTAACTCAATTATCTTAGCCACTTTGAGTCAGACTCAAGTAATCTCTAATTATGGCCTCCTTAGGTTTAGCATCCATGCCAATGTTCACTTTCTTCATATTCATAGGTTCATGGTAGGCACGTGCCTTCTCATCCGCATTGTCTAATACCTCACACGTACCCTCTGAATGATCTATTTCCAACTTTTCCACTTCTTCATCATCCACCATATATACCATCTTTCCCTTCTCCTTCTATAGGAAAGCACACTCAAGCAGTTTTGCATCTGTCTCATCTACTTCGTCAAAACATGCTTCTAGGTCTAACTCACCAAATAACTCTTGAATGAGTTATTTAGCCTTTGCACTATCTCACATAGTCAATCGCTTCATAACCTATAATGCCTCTTTCACCAAAGGTTTAGTGGAGAAGTAATCAAAATTCTATATCATTCCTGCAGTCAAGTCTTGCGAATTTCTAGTCTCTCTATGCAACTCCGCATAAACATACCAAGCACGCTCATAGCCTCACAAGGTGAAATAAATTTTGTGCACCCACAAAGAAGGTGGTAAATATTCTTGCCCCTCTTTCTAGAGTCTCTCACACTATTGAGTGTGGTGTTGAATAAGATTATTACCATGATATTCAAATATTTGAGTAGGTGCATTACTCCTAAGAAACTAGGCTAATAGATAAATTATCACTTCTCTCCATTCTATGAGATTATCCTTATGAACCATCCACTAGCGTGTTGTTATCTCATGTAGGGTATAAACTAACATATTCCTTCTGTCCACATAATCCTTCCATTGTACTTCCATGGCTTGCAGGAATACCTCAGGGTTTCCTTCACCAGTGTATCGGGGTAATGTGTTGTTACCTAACCACCTAACACAACACGACCCGCTTATGTGTGCGGTTGTGCTTCTTACCTCGTGCCCAACCATCTTGTAAGTGTCATGTACCCAATTATCGCAGGAAATACTTGTATTATCACTTACATGGACTATGCATCATCCCACTGGAGAATTCCTTCCTTAGATGGCTCAAGTGCTTTCGGATCTCGAATGGTGCACATAAATTCTATTCAGGTCTTCTTCACTTAAGGGCTCAACATAAGGTGCAAATTTATCATCTATCAAAGGGATAATAAATTGTTCTTCCTTGTTCTCAAAACTGATATATCCCTTATTGAACCGTAGATCAAATTATTTTCATAGCACCAAGGGCACCCAAGTAGAGATGGGAAGTTTTCTACTTCTACAAGTGCTAAGACCTCAAAGTCCCTAGTGAATTTGGCCCCTGTATAGTAATGGATGCATCCTTCAATACTCCAATTGGCGTGGCCTTAGTCTAATTTTCCATATACATCACATTGGAAGATGGTTACAATGGAGGTCTTCCCATATGAACCCATGCATCTAAGGTAAGCACATTCACTTCGCGCCTATGTCAATCAAAATATTGCTCAAAATTCATCCATCCACAACAAGGATTTAGGGTGATCTCCTTGTCATAATCTAATCTATTGGGAGGTAGATTAGCATGCAAATTTTTTGTTCATTATCAATACTAGCGTGTGGATTGTTTCTTTTTAACCAAATCCCTAGTAATGGAATAATGTTCTCTTAATGCATTATCTTGCATACTTCCTTCAGATCATCAACATTTGACTGGAAAGTCTTAGTTTCCTTCTTCTATTCCAACTTCTACGACTGTTCCTTTAAACATTGTATTTCACCCTATAGATTTATAAGTACCTCCATGGTTTCCTAATAAACCTCCTTCTAATGTGTAGGGTTTGGGTATTTTGCATGTAAAACCTCCTCCTTAGTAATGTTAGGCTTCTGTTATAATGTTTCTCTCAGCAAGACGTGACCTCAACGTGTATAGTAATCTTCATAAGTACTACCTCAAGATCTAGTGCTAACTTTAGCATCCATTGGTTTTCCACGGCATGTTGTATCCTAACCATCCCTACAGACGTGTTCTCTTTTTTGTTCTTCTTGCTCATATGTTCATATAAGTCCGGGAACTCTTCATAGTTATGATTCTTTCCACAAAAAGAAAAAGTAATGTTATGAGGACATTCACGCCTGTAATGGTCAGGGATCCACATATAGCATGTTCCATGAGGGAACTCACTTCATCCACCGTTGTGGCCTCGCCTCCGAATCCACCATGGTATCCTCGACCTCTACCATGGCCTCCCTCAAAGCACCCTTCATTTTGATCATAGTGCCCTTGAGTATGATCATGATAATGTTACTCATTTTATCCTTAGAGTTATTCAAAACTCCCATGTGTTGTACACCAATATCAATGGCATCATGGATCTAATCAATCAACCTATAATCTTCAATATTGTGAGTCATGGATTGGTAAATTTTACAAGTAGCAAGACACATTATTTCTTATCACGCATTCGCAATAATGGAAAATGACTTGCATCATGGTCTAAATGACATATCTCAAAATCTAGTAACAAGGAGTGCACATCGATCTACGAGGACAACTATCCTTAATATGCCCCTCTACTTCAAAATTTGTGTACCAAATTCCACTACGTGTCTCATGTGTTGTAATTTTTTATAGTTTCTCCAACTATATTTTCATTACTACAACTGAGCTTCAAATAATGGGCTCACTCCAATGTCTATACTCCCGACCGCCTCAAGACGCAAAGTTACTTCAAGTGCCTCATGCAGATCTATATATGTCTTATGTGAGATAACGATCCTAAAAGGTTTGATTAGGCCTTGACGAACCACTATGTATGTTGAATTGCATGGATATCATAAGATAGTTTAGAAAAGAGTGTTTTGAAATAGGAATCATAGTCCCAGACACTCTTAGTAATGCCCTACTTGATATCCTTAAGCACGCTTATACTTTTCTCGCTCAAACTCGTGGATTTAAAATTATTTAATGAAATCATCTTGTAACGTCATATAATCCACACAAGTCTCGATCAGGTAAAACTTCATGTACCATCTATGTGCGTGTCCCCGCAACATAGTTACAAACTGACTGGCCTTGCACTCTAAAGTTGTAATTCCTTTCATGCGCCATAGTATCTCACACATATGCACATGCTCAGCAACATATTTTATTCCCCTATACTCTAGGAGATGAAGTGACATATCCATGTAAATATTCTAGGGCTGGTGAGGACCATGCCCACCAAATCCAGAACCTCTTGTGTTACCTCCGCCTCCAAATCTTCCAGATCTTGAGCCCCTGTTCCTCTTTATCCTCCATATGTAACAAGATTTGAACCAGAGGATACACTGTCATGTGTCCCAACACTGGTGCTAAATTAAACTCCTATAGTCTGCGAAGTTGTGCTACTTCCCGATGTGAGTCTAAAGTTTTGCGCACCTGTGTTCTACATCGATGATGTGCCTAAAAAGGTTCCTCCAACCAGTCCTCCAAATAACAAGGAAAGATGTCTACCTAGCCATAAATGTACTTGCTATTTGATTCACTCTTGAACTTGTTGATAATTCAACTCTACCTCTTGCTACTCTACTTCCCAAACTAGCTTGACTACTGGTTGTACTAGAAACTAGAAAACCAAGTACAAGGGCTAGGTTGCTAGGTAGATTCAGATGTGTGCCCACATCCCAAGTTATCTATGTTGATGTGCTATCATAAGAGGATGATGAGGATTCCCTGTCATGCTTGCCCAAATGGGGAGTTCCATATGCTTTGGCTCCACGTCCTCTACGTGAGCTCCAAATCCTTCACAATCCATCTCTCTCCTCAATGCCATCCATTATGTAATCTCATGTTGCTTCTCTAAATCCCTCTCATGCACTTCATTGAATTGAAGCTGAATTTCTTCTCTTTTCCTCTTTGTCGCTAGGTTCATCATCCTGCACCACACCCGCTCCTACCCTCGCGCGTGGTGGGGTTTAGCTAGCCATCAGCTTATCTTCTAAATTCAAGGTTACCATCAATATTTTGATCACCAGTGGAATGCCTTGCAGATAGGTTACCTTGGGATAACATGAAAATGGAACTCAAATACCTTAAAATAAGAGTAAGTGGAAATTGAGTACTCCAAAATATAGCTATTCAAAACATCACGGAACCAAGTATCCACATCGACGTCCAAATCAGATTAGCATCATAGAGGGCTTGAAATTCTTCTTACATCTAGATAAGTGTGTGAAACCTCCAATTCCTTTTAAACGTGTAAGAAACTAGCCACTCGTATAGCTCTATTGGAAAGATAACAAAGAAGCTCTCATATAAGTAGTCATATAGATTCTGCTCCACCCATATGTGTGCATCAAACTTAGATCTAGTGTTGAATCTCCAAGCGTACTCTTCTTCTAGATCTATTATCCACTCCTCAACACTTTCCAAGGTCAACCGATACATCTTCATCACATAACATCCTGAAAAATAGCTAAAAAGAGGTCCCAACAATGAAACCAATGATGCAGCCTAGAATTTACTATGAATAACCTAGGTGTGCTAGCACATCACTCAACCTAAGCTGAGCACTCACCCAAAGCACACAAAGGCACCAGGTCCCTCTTTAGATTTGCTTGTACATAATGTTAGCATGATGGTGCACATGTATTTTCAGATTCATAACCAAGAGTAAACAACACATGGTGCATAAACTAGATCTAGATCTTAAAATATATGTAAGATGAACTAAACAATGAATATAACAAGATTTACCATGCAAGAACTAGATTCAGTCATGTTCAACACCATTTTCCAACCAATATGAACCATTGTATTAAATATTGTAAAACACGGAAGCTACTTACATTACATAAGTATCTCCATGAGTCATGCGCGCGACAAAACCAACATCATAACTCTACAAGTTAACACACACAAAACCATGAAAATCAATACATATATATAGGAGTGGGGACTTTCCCTTCACCACATATGCACTTCTCAAAATAGGTCACATGCTAATAATAGTCACGCACCTTTACAAAAGGATGCACAACATGCAAGTGTTCTCACAATATACTTCTTATAGTTAACTTTGAGTACAAATCCTATAATCATCCTAAACTATGCATGGCGCTCAGTTGTTGTTTGTTCCCAAAATACCATTTCATGGACCGAAAGTCTTCACGTATTTTTGCACTCAACACACTAACTCCAAAAATAACCTTTAAAATAGAAACTTGACCAAGTCTTGATCCCTGGTCACTTCAGATATAATGTAGCATCACGTGCTCTTTCAGCGCCTTACATTCGTACACCCAAAAATTAGGCCATTTTTTCCGTCCAACAAACTACAAATGATAAAATGAGAGAATTTTTGTTTCTCTTATTATTAGGAGGAAAACCTCTCTTCATTTTTACACAACAATAATATTTTTAAAGATATCAACATTTGAAGAAGAAGGTTTTCAAGCGCAGTACTAGCAGAACCAGCACAAGAATCCCTCTAACTAAAATTACAAAACTCCAAATGGGAATCTGAGAGATTTTTTTATTCCTCTTATTATTATGAGGAAAAAATTATCTCCATTTTTACACAGCAATAATAGTTTCTCATCATTTGAAGTAGCAAGTTTTCAAGTGCATAACTCACACATACAACATCAGATTCACTCTAGCCAAAGTTGAAGATCTCCAAATGAGAATCTGAGAGATTTTTTTGTTCCTATTCTTTGTTAGGAGAAAAACCTCTCTCCATTTTTACACAGCAACAATAATTGAGGAGATATATTCATTTTAATTTTTAGCAAAATAAGGTTGGAGAAAAGTAAATAAAAACACATGTTCAATAAATTTTGATTTCTCCCTCGTTTCTCAATGAAAATGAGAATTTCAAGATGTTTTGGAAATCTTACAACAAAGATCACCAAACCTAGAAAAGTTGAAGATATTCTTCCAAATGAATTCACAGTAATGATCATAAAATCAGGGATGAGAATATGGTGGGACAACTATCATGTTGAAAGATTCAATCATGCAAGAGAAAAATTAGCAAATGAAAATAAATAGTTAAGTGCACATGGAAGATATGGTTCAATATAGAATTGTAATATTTGATTAATTATCTTCCACGTTTATCTCCTTGTCATATGGAAGAAGTAGTTCAATTTAGAGTTGAAGTGTTTGATTAGATCTCTTCCATATTTGTCTCCTTGTCAAGTGGAAGAATAAGTAGTACAATCTAGAGTTGTAGTGTTTGATTAGATCTCTTCCATATTTGTCTCCTTGTCAAGTGGAAGAATAAGTAGTACAATCTAGAGTTGTAGTGTTTGATTAGATCTCTTCCATATTTGTCTCCTTGACAAGAGGAAGAAGAAGTAGTTAAATCTGAAGTTGTAGTGTTTGAATAAAATTCCTTCCACATTTATCTCATTGTAAAGTGGAAGATGTAGTCAAGTTTTTCCCAAGATTATAGGTAGGTAGTTCTATAATCTTGGAATAGGGATGAGTTATAAATATCTCTCCAAAGCACTCAATGTAACAGTGGTATGAAATGGATGATTTTTGTAACATCATTTCTGATTAATAAAATCCACAGTTTTAATATTTTGGCAACAACTTCTTTTTAGTTGTGTTAACCCAAATTTGAGGGAAGAGCAAGGGCCCACTCTTACCCAAGGAGGAGGATGATTTATTTTTTTTTTAGAATAGATCTTTATTGTTTTTCTTTATTTGTTTAAATTTGCATTGTGTATTTTATTTTGTTTTTGTTTGTGAAGCTTCACTTTTATTTATTTATTGTTATTTATTTATTTTCAATTATTCATTTTGCTTTGATAGATCAGATTTTTTTGTTATTTATTTCAATTATTGAATTCTCTGTTAAAAAAATTTAGTTTTAGATCAAAGAATTGTAAGATCATTGTTTCTTTTAGCCCCTTTTGCAGATAGTTGTGAACACCGCCTAGTTTTGACATTTTTTTAATTAAATGATAAGGACTCTAACGACCCTCGTCATCATCTGCATGTTTTGTATTTCTGACCTGGTCACAACCATCCTTATTTTGGTTAATATAAAAGAACACGGTGGTTGTTTCCCTTGGGATAATAATGAAACACTTATTTGTGTGTAGATTTAATAAATTTTCTGCAACTACAAAATTTATGTTTTCTTCCAAAATTCATAAAGGGGATGTTTTAAGGTACTCAGAGAGTGCATGTAGAAATACACATAAATTTTTTTAATTTTTATATGTCTATGATTGTGAAAAGTGTAAAGTTTTCCCGGCCCCGAGATCCCGATAAAGGAGTTATTAAGCTAGAAATCGGAGGTCCGGATAAGAAAGGCATGTCACATATTGCATTTATCCATAAGTGTAACTTGCAAAATACCTCTAAGGACCTATGACTTAATTGTATTGACCAAGTATGTATCATGCAACCGTGAGCGGAAAGGAAATGCATTTTGTATTTTGAAAAGGTGGTGTGTGTCTTTGTCTAGTAATATTTTCTCAAGGCCCATCGACAAACTAAGGAGGATCATAAATATAGTAGTCATACCTGACCTAGGTATGTGGAGGTGGACAGATCAATACGGAATGACTCGTGTGACAGAGTATGTGGATGATAAGACATGAGAAGATTGTGCAACGGTTGAAAAGAGAAAATTTGGGAATTGCGAAGAGGCTCCCACGAACACAATCTTGAATTAATACAAGACTCGAGGGTAGTTAATATGAAAACTTGATATAAATACCCACTTTGTGTATAAAATCCGTAAACTTTTAGAAAGTACCAAAACAACCTTGAGAAGATTTGAAACGGAAGGTGTTTTCGAAGAGCGAGAAAGGAGTTATATTGTTCTTCATTCGAATTCCAAACAACAACCATAGATTTGATTGAACGAGTGAGTAAATTGGTTCTCTTGTCTTTCTAATTTTTTAAAGGAAAGCTTAAAGTTTTTTTAGTAAAATGAGGGACTGTATAAAGGGTTTCACAACTATAAAAACACATGTTAATTCCCAAAGACAACTTCTAGTCTCAGTTCCCTAGAAATAATAATGATTCGACCTCGTTAATGTTGACTTAGATGAGTTTAGGAAAAATATTACACTCCCCAGAAAGAAGTGACACTATGACCCATGTGGCTAATAGTTATATTAACCTCACCACTACTTTCCCTCTCGTTATGCCATGCCTAGAACTTGTATGGGTATGTGCCCAACATTATAACCCTATAACAAGAGAAGTTCAAGATGGAAATGGGGGCCTGGTTTTATCTTTCCAAGAAGAGGTGTTTGATAGAATGTTGGGTTTTCCACTTGCATGAGAGGAAGGTGTCATCACCATGTAGTTAGCATAGTTGTACTAGAATCACGGGCAAGAAAATGGACCAATTTTATGAACAATCATTGGATGGTTACTCCCCTAGGCTCCGTCTCCAGAATGTCTAAGAAGTTGAACAGAACCAAATTTATTGAGGATGTTGGAGATGTAATTACATTGTTGAACCGAATGATGGGTATGGAATCTACCAAAATTTTTCACGAGTGGATGTTTAAATTCATTGAGGTAATACGCACAAATAAGAAACCTCTCCCTTGGGCCGAGATAATAAGCAATCGAATTCATGAACAAATGGTGGGAGTTGCCCAAATTGCAAAAGGAGAAAAGGCTGGTATGGCATAATTATTTATGACATCTTACTTGGTCTATAACATTGCTTTCTAAAAACTTTCTTATGCTTCCACGCAGTAAGGGGATCTCAACAAAGACCAAGGTATATGATGTCTTCTTCCAGCTAAAATTAGCAAACTATGTGTCAGACTATAGGAATATTGTTAATCTCTTCTTTACGCCTATAATATGCATTTTTCATCCCAATTAGGAGACTAAAATATTTTCCTAGGATGCTAAGTAGGTTATCACTCAATATGGATGTTACTTCATCCAGTTCAGACCTTTTCTTATATCAGGGTTAGTGGTTTTGATAGGACCCCTTACTCCCTAGGCATGTGGATGACAAGTGGGCATTAATGGAATTGGTGAGGAAATTACTACTAGTGCATCAAATCATTGCCAACAAACATCTCACATCCCCTATCAAGTTTCCTATGACTATTGGGAACTATACTTGCCCAAACAATAGACACCAAAATTAGGTCACACTCCCCTTGGTCCCTTTTCGAATAGCCAACTTAAACATATTCACCTAATTATGACTCCCCTACCCCACATTAATATTAAATTAATTATTTACAATTAAATTAATACTCATCCTCACTTCATTCATTATTTAAATACCTTAATTAAAACTAATTTCCACCTCACCTAGACACCTCACCAAAAACCTATTTTTAGCATATTTCCCCTTTACTAGGACTCAACATTCACTCACCATAACTAACCACATTCCCGCTCATTAAAACGTAACGTTCCATTTTTGATCTGGGAGAATAGACTATAATGTAACCACATGTCCTATACCAATATCGGTCATTGTGACTATTAACCCAACCTAATAACTCAACCCTTAGCCTACACCAAACCTCACTCAGAATATTACCACACCTGTTTTGGACCTGTCAGCTCACCCTCCCCCACATAGACCTTTCCAACTCTCTGTTCCAAGACAGAAGAGAGCCCAAACATCCTCCACATGACTCCCTACCACTTTTCATAGTTATCGATACCAGTCACCCTAAACCAATATCGGTCCTACTCCGAACCAACTTCGGTCTTTGTGTCTAATAATACTGTTCCAAACCAGCAACCTAAGTATCACACCCAAAACAACCCAAAATCTCACCCAACCTTACCAAGACTCTGTATGTGACCTGCAAACCACCTGCACTACCCACAACCCAATCCAAAACCTTTAACTGCATAACATTTTAGTATTTAATCAGATCAATGCTGATAGTAATATGAGGCACCCAAATCAGAACGCTAGCACTAGATTATTTTACTTACATGTTTAAGTTGTTTTATATTGATTTATAAACAGTGGATTGATGGCCTTCTAGGAAGTATCATACTTCTCGGATCTATCATACGCTAGGTAGTCCACTGTCATATGTTATTTAACTCTCTTTTTGTGGTCTTATTTTGTATTTCAGGTAGTTCCTCCTAGCCAAAAGGAAGCTCTCACAATCAGCATTGGATCAAGAAGTCAGAACGCGTGCAACAACCTTCAAACCGACCATCACAATAGGTATTCCTCCTTGGCCCATACCCTTATCTGTTTTGTCTAAATCCTTAAAGAAAATGGTGAAACATTTTGGCATGCCCGGTGGGACCCATCTGGGGTTCCTTTCATTTTATTCATTCCTAGGTGAAATTTGTGTGTTTGTTTCCCTTTTGAAAAGCTTCCACATTAATTTTCTTCTCTAGAATCTTCCTCTCTTTCTATTGTCTAAAAGCAATCGTGTTTTGGTGCTATAAAAATAATACTTCTTTTCTTTCATTAGTATTACATTAGTGAAAGAGCATCCCTCTTCCTATTCATTACTTGCTACATCGAATATCACACTTCGATTTGGGATTAAAACACTTGCATAGCATTCTGATTTGTTGCATTTTAGCTCACATTAAAATGAGGGCAACCTATATGCTAGAATTCATGCCCAACTGATGGTTGACATAACTAAATCGTAGAAAGCACATTCTTTCTTCTCTCTCTTTGCCAAACTGCACAATTTGAAATATATACATCTTCTTAAAACAACATCCCACCCGGAAGAAGATGTCAATGATCGGAGGATTGATAGTGGGCACCCTACTAGTTATATTTTTCTAGTACCCCTTCGAGAGAATGGCCCGCCCCCACCATAACATAACTTGAAACCTCACCTTTAGAATTTCCTTCTTCATAGGAATCCTTCCCAACCAAAACTCTACTCTAAATTCACGAGTCAATTTTTTAAATAGCATAAGCTAAACACACTAAATTCACTTATAGGATTTACGTATTTTTCTTATCTTTGTGCTTGACTTGCATTTTGAGGTGTGAGGTCATATTCTCCATTTTTCTCTCCTTTCACACTCCATAATCATAGTTGGTGTATTCCAGTTGTTTCTGAGTGTGTCAAGGCTCATTTTTACCATACTCAGACTTCTAGGTTGGTGTTTCATTCCACTTCAATTCACAAAAGGAAACATTTTTCTTCATTCTTCAGATTTCACAGTAACTGACATTGGTCCAACGACCATCGTCGGTTTGCATCTGAATGCCATTGGTTTACCTAACCAGTGTCGGTTCCTTGTTCTTTTGGTTATTTTACCCAAAGGACACTTATCTCATCTTCTCTTTTGTTTAGAATCTTTGTGTATCCTTGTACTTTTGTACTCTGATAATAGTCATCAAATACAATTTTCTCGTCGGCGATACAGTCATCAATTTTTGCCTCATTTTTTGAAGTTATTTTCTCACAGTAACCGATAACGGTTCCTGTAACCATCATCGATCACCTTTGACCACCATCGGTCACCCCTTAACCACCATCGGTTAGTGTGACTGGCATCGATCACTCGATTTTGATTTTAATCAAAACATTTACCAACTTTCCCTCTCAGATTTGTTTTGTCCCATCTCTGTTATTCCATGTGTCATTTACAGAGTACAGTTCACCTGATATACATTGATTCACATGGTGTTGACTCGCAGCCAAACTAACACCCTCATATTTCATACCAGCCATCACCACTCCCACCTAGTCCATCACCGCCATCCATCCTATCACCTATGGATCTCGACTCAACTCATCCCCATCACTACCGATGATGAGGAGTTTATGAGACTCCTCAACCGAATCTCATTACCCTCTAGTACTACCTTGCTCATTCTTCCACAGGATTCCTTAGGGATGGTTAATATACGGAATGCCCGTATCTATCCCTCCTTCTCTCTCACCCCCACTTCTCGCATCGGCTAGCACCAACGCGGTGCTACCATCTTCCACTTTACCACATGTGGTTTCTTAGCTAGATCCCACACCACTATAACTACAACATCTATGTCATCTATCATGCCTGTGACATTAGTTGTCCCTCCAATAGACGCTTTAATTGTTTCCCCATCTCGCAACCACCCCGGTGTCGAATCTTACACCCCTCTTCAAAACCTTGTTCTTTCTATCTTGCGGTCCTTACCCCCAATCACCACTAGAGTTATTATGACTACCCCACCACTTACACATAGTACCAACAACCCTTGACCTCATCTATTGCTTATTTTGGCTATGTTCCACCTACATATATTCCTCCTGCACAATTCTCATACTCAGCGCCACCATACACTAACATACCACCCACTTCCTACATTCAAGATCAACCCCCTTTTTCTATCGAGGGCACCCATTCATCCTAACCTACTAATGACCTCATTAAAATGATGATGGAATAGATGTAAACCTTAGAAACATATATTTTGGCTCTCGTAATTCTTTAATGTATGACAAAATCTATAACGAGCCTATCCATCCATCTATTCTCATTCGTCCCTACACTGTGCATTGAGAGATGCCTAAATTCAATTGGTTCAACAATAAATAAGACCCACAACAATACTTGCGGTCATTCAAACATGGGTGCTACCTAATCACCCACGATGACACTTTGCTCCTATGAACTTTCCCAATGTCCTTGATGGGACCGGGACCGGCATTGGATTGGTATAGTGGACTACTTTAACATTCCATTTATTCCTTTAATAAAGTATCCCAAGCTTTCTTAGATAATTTTTCAATCAATGTTACCAAGAAATTCACCATGACCAATCTCTATTCTACCCGATGCGTATTATGAAGGCGAATATATCAAGATTTTGTTACCCACTGGAGGAGTCTTATTAACCAATTGATGTTCTAGCTACCTCAAACTAAACTTATTAAGTTGTTCACTAGATCTTGTGCCAGACACATCTCACCAACTCTACAAGTCCAAACCCTCTCGAACCTTTGATGAAGTGTTCATCATAGCACAAAAACTAGATATTCATGCCATTGAGGAAAAGAAGATCCAATTACGAAACAAGAACACCCCATTCAAATCAAACGATTCTTATTCATCTTCAAAACCTCAAAATAAATATTCAAATCCCAAAGGATCTGCCAACACGGTATTCCTCAAGTTAGGACCACCTCATCCTTCTAATCAAGCCCCACCTTCTTCCAATATTTCTCCTATCTAAGTCTTTCAACTCGACAGAGCAAGCGGTGGAAGTACACTTTGATTGGAGAGCCCTATTCTTCAATCTTGGAAAAGCTTCTTAAAGCTAGAGCCATTACACTTCCTCCCATAAAACCTCATTCAGGTTTCAATCCTGCTCATCCTATGCCTATATGGTATAAATAACACCATTACTTGTAATTACCATCGCATTAAAGGACATAGTGATTGTACTGCATAACTTTTTAAAACATTGTCTAGGAAATAATAGATAATGGAGACCTTGTCTTGTATAACCGAACGTGCCAACAAAACAACATTTGCACATCTTTAAAAATTCATTCCCTAATCATAAACCATCATCTAATCAAGATAGTGAACCTTCATCTAGTGATAACAATGTCCATGAATTCCACGCAGTTTTTGATATCATACCGGTCGTTCCTCAAAACCTACCTACTTCATCTATTGAGGAAATTTTGGCATGAGATCTCCTACCTACAGAGGAGCATACCACTTCTACTCCTTCAACCACAATGGAGTCCCCCTCATCTCCCCTACTCTCATATAGGAACCCACACCATCTACCGATGTTATTTCACCGTCTACCTCACACCCTACCGAGCAGTCAACACCTCGATTCTCCCATTCACTGAATAATCATCACCACCTTCCTCTCCACCAAGGATGAAGTCTACACCACCCCACCAATTATATTTCATGCCCATATGAGACTCGTTAGACATACCACTACCTATTACCCACAACTACCACCATTCCCAAACCTAAAATCCTACTCACACCTTTCCCCTCACCCATATCTAGACCCATCACTACTTTGGGTGTCATGTCGCATCAAGCCTTACTCAACCACCTGTCATATTAGACTTAATTCCATCTTCCCAAGCCCGCACCAACATTATCCTCCCGCCTAAAAGGAAAACCCAATCTCCTAGGCCACGTACATCAGCCTCACCCACCACACCTTTTTCACTTTCCCCCCTTCGTCCATTCAGGGGCCCCATCCATCAACCTTTACCAAACAATCTCTTACCCAAGGCCAATCAAAAGCTAAGAAGTCTATTGCTTCATCAAAACCTTCGTTACACATCATTCACCCAAAAACCCAACTCCCTCACCCTCACCCGTGCACTTCTTTTCATCTATACCTCGCGATTACTATAACCCCAACCTTTCCTATACGACTTCAACCAATGTCATCTACCCAACCTCTACCAACCACTTCCACCGTAACTTGATTTCCCCCGTGGGTAACCCGTCCTCTTCCACCATCTACTTTCTCTTCTACATCTTGTACACCTATGTCACCTTTACCCAAGAAGTTATAACCCAAAGATAAGAACCCACTACCCTCCAATAAGGTAGTTAAACCCACCAAAATTTCCATTGCCATCTCTTCTACCCCACCTTTACCCAAGTAGATGCCAACAAAACCTAAGACCACTCCACGTACCAAACCAGTGGACCAACCCCTTCCCCCTCCTATAAAGCCTCTTCCCTCATGATCATCCACATCTATACCCAAACCCACACTCACCTCCCATTGTGATCCGTTAGTGGGGTCCTACGCCAACATTTTAACTAATCTTTTAGAAACTTCTATCATCACATTACTACCGCTTTGACCTTATGATCCTCTCAAACCCAAACCAAAAGAGTTTGATGAAGCCAATATTTGTGCCTATCATCGTGTGTCAGGGCATGATGTCAAAAATTGTAAGGCTCTGAAGACCGTTCTTCTCCACCTTTGTCCTCCTGAACAAAATTTTGACGATGACGACCTACTTGATGAGGACCATGCTCCACCTTCACCTGTCAACACACATAATCATCCTTTAACAATTCAGGGACCAGTATCTCCACCCCGTAACCATTTTACCCACCTCTAAAATTTGGGATCAACATGGTCCATAGAGAGAATTAGCCAAATCACCACCCAAATGTCATTGCACCCATCTCACTTCGCAAGGCTTTTATGCCTCGATAGGTTTCTACCCATCATGTCATTACACCACACATCCTACACCTTCTCCATTTTCCCCTCCCCCGGATTAACATGGTTCACGTTTTCACCTACACTAGGAAAGACAAGGGTAAAGAAAAAGTGACCAACTCATAAACCACCCTTGTACCCAATAAAACATCTACACCCGCACCCAAAATCACCATCTGCAGACCTACATACCCTATCTCTCGACGTGGTCACCCATCGTGCAATGATAAAACAATTACATTAATCCCCTCTAAAGATGTGTTGGTTCGAAAATCTGTCACTTGGGCAGATTTATGGATAAACGAGTCAACAGTGTGCAGGGCATAGCCCCTCTTTGAGTCAAAGCAAAGTGCCCGGTTTATTGTTATTCTACCGCAAGAGAATCGTGCAAGTCTCACAATATTCTGCCTTTGGGGGTTTGGGATCTCATCCCAGTAGGTGTATTTCCACTGTGAGGAGAAAAGAAAGGAGGGGAAGACGGAGGAAAGATCAGATCCGAAGGGAGAAAAGAAATGAATTCCAAAGCAGAAGGGTCAAAGGGTCTATGGTTTGGGTTGGTAGTAAACAGAGCCGAACCTACTTGCATAGACAGATAAAGCAATACTGATGAATAAATGACAACAAAGTAGAAGCAAATCCAACAGAACAATCACACAAATCTAACATAAGAAAGATCTGATATAAAAACACATGTATTCAGCACAAAGTCTAAATATATTGTATTCATTATTTGTTTCTGTTACAAAGAGTTCAAAATCTTCTCCTTACTTCTATCTCTCATCTGAAAAGTATTCACCCCCGAATACAACAAGTATTCGAGTATTTATAGAAGAAGGAGAAGAAGGAAGGAAAAAAGGAACCAACCACCTATTTACATAATATCTACAAAATATCTCAAAGTCATGTTGACTTTTGACAACTTGATGGATGACATCATCCCATGGTGCAACATGGATGATGTCATCATTTGTGCCAACATACTTTAGACATTTACAAAAAGAAAGTCGAAGAAGAGAGAAATTATTCGTTGTCGTCGTCCCGCGGCTGAAAGGGGTATCCTGCTTTTGCTGCTCAGGTGACGAGATGTGGAATTGGGCACGGTATTCCATGAACTTGCTGATCATGGGCTCTAGTTGATCCTGGGAAGGATCCTTGTGTCACTCACTGATAGCCTCGCAAGTCTCCCGCTCATCTGTGAGCTTCTCTGGGAGTTTGGAATATTCATTCTCTACTTCTATTAAGAACCCAATGAAGTCCCGACAGGCCAGTAGGTTATTAATGGATTCTCGGGTCAAAAGTGACCTCGGCTGACCCTTGCGAAACAATCTCCTTGAAGATCTGAATGGTTTCGTCAACCTTTCTTAAGGTGAAAAAGGAGTAAGCAACCCTGGAGACATCGTTAGAACAATTTGTTCCATCTGATGCATTGCGTCCAGGGCTTCTTCCTTTACCTTATCAATCTTTTCGAGGACAAATTCCAGTTGATCCATCCGGTAATCCAGAGTGGAAAGGGTCTTATTGAGGGCCCTGGGGTGACCAAAAACACCGAACTTGACCAGATCTTCGACTGAACAGTCGAACATTCGTTGAAAGGTCTCATGTTGTAGCCAAGCATGGTCCAGCTCTTCTGATATGGGTCCTGCTAATGCCTGGAGCTCTTTATTCACCTTGTTGATGTTCAGATACAAATCGGTGAACTTGGCGATCACTCATTCACTGTCCTTGAGGATCTGGCTCCTCCAGGTGGAAACTACCATACCCTGTTCGCCGATCTTCGCATATTCATTAATTTTATCTTGACTCAGAGGCTCAGGAGTTTTGGCGGCAGTTGTGGGAGGTGCACTACCCATCTTCTATAAGGTGGAGCAGATGTTTATTTTTCTCTTTCAGTAGCCTTTTCTCTTCTTTTTCTTCTTGAAGCTTCTTGTAGAGGGCGTCAACTACTAGATAGGGCCTCTCCTTGAAGGCTTTCAGAAGACGTCCCCATTATGACTTGAGTCACTGTGTAATCTGTCGAAGACAGATCCTTTTTATCTTTCAGAGGATTGGGGTATGCGATCTCCATTACCCTCTCTCCGAAGCACTCTGAGAGAAGCATGTGATAGGATTTTTCTTCTTGGCCCCCTTTGATGGGATAATGGAAAAGTCCATCAGTGCGATGGGAACTTTCCTTTTCTATTGACTTAGGTGCTGGGAGATCCAGGCTGGACTTAGGGGAGAAGGACCAGAAACAGAGAAGGGGGAAGCTACAGTAGTAGAAGGGAAAAACATGGAGACACGTGGTGGTGGCATCGAGATGGAGGCTGAAGAAGTGCCCACGGGAGGAAGAGATATTGCAGGGGAGGAAGACATAGGAAGGGAAGGGAGCTCAGAGATGAGGGAAGAAATGGAGGGGGACAGGTCCGCGAGAGAAGAGAAGATGGACAAGGAAGTAGGAGGAATAGAAGAAGAAGGGGGAGAGGACACAACCAAAGGAATGATCACTTGAGTCACTCGAGGAGGGGAAGGAGGAGAAGGAGTAGGAATAGAAGGGACCTCGCTTGTCACACCGCGGCCACATCACAGGTGGATATGCCTATTGGATCATCTTCCGCCGCTTCTTCTCTGGAGAGCCCAGATTTCAACCCGTTATTTTGAAGCGGAAGGAGGGCTTTCAGGAGCTTCCTCTTGGGTGGAACTGGATTCACCCTCTATTCCTTTTCCCTTGCCTTTTGGCTGCTTTGATCGAGGAGGTGCGTTGCCCAACGGAGAGGTTGTGAAATCGACTCTGAGGTAGATGAGCCCGTTCATTCGGCACCAATGCTCTGTCCTGCAGAGTTTCCTTGACCCTTTCCTCTATTGTCTGGGGTGCTTTAGTTCTATCAATCACCGTGAAAGGCCAATCATCCCCACCTGTGTCAAGATACACTTGATCCACTTCTTGCTCAGTAGTTTGGTAGCCTTTGGGGATGATGGCCACCCCGTACTGGATGATTTCTGCTAAGGCCAAGCGAGAATGGTCCTTCCTCCTGAGCTCAACCTCATGATATATATCGATGTAGATATCTTCGATCTGAGGGATGTGGATTAGGTCGAGCTTGGCCCTAGGCAGACAATTTCTCTGGGTCGAAGGTGGGCCTTGCTGGGAAGTTATGTTTCAGATTCAGTAGCTCCAGCTCTGCAAACATGTCTTTTGCCTTGTGGTGAGTGAGACACGTATACCTACCCACTGTGAGGGGGAAAGGAGTTCCACCCTTCTTTCTCTTGAGGCACTTCTCATGGTAGGTGATTAGCTGCCTTGACAGCTCTAGCAGGATCAATTTGGGACCGGCATACCTTGGCAGTTTAGTTGGTTCCCCCAAGAAGTTAGCCGCCCTTAGATAGGTGAATGTGGGGAATTGAGTGAACAGGGCCCCCACTTCTCGGTAGCTGCTACAATACTCTTGATCGTGCGACCATGAGTCATATTCAGCCTCAAGAGGTAGATGATGCCGTAGAAGAAGGCATCATTGATCTTTTTGAACTGGGGAATACTATTTTCCAGCTTCAGTTCTGGATAATATTCGTAAATCTTAACTTGGGGCCAAACCCCACACCACATCAAAGCCGGATAGTCCCTTTCTGAAGCTGTAGCATAGACCACGTAGGAGTTCATATAGAACCTCCCCATTGTGTTAAGTTGTTGTAGCTGCTCCGATATCGTGCTGCTTATGATTTCTGCCCACTCAAAGCATTGATCGGGCACATTTTTGTTCATTGTTTCAAGGTACCGCAGCATCCACTTGTGAAAATAATGGGCGTCAGGAAGCCCAAAGACTCTGCTCAGGAACGTGATGGTGTCACTGAGTTCTCTGAAAAGTCACTACGATGAATGACTTGTGGCCACCGAGTCACCACCTTTTTATTCTTCAAATATACCTCATTCATCAGCTGCATACACTGATCTTCATTGTCATCCCAGGCCTTGATGCAATCTTCGGTGGCTGCCTGACGGCCACAAAGTGCCGGTGGTGAGGGATGGCGAGCATTATTTTGAAATGGCGGGAAATGAGGTTGATTATAACCTTGCCCTTATCATTGTGGACACATCTTGTGTCTTTATTGTAGCATCGGGAAACTACCATCATAAATTCATTGTTCACGGTGCTAATGTGATTCCTCCAAACCAAAGTGCAGGAAAGGCACTTGCTATCAATTTGTCCATCCATGGACTTCGTGTGACCTTCCCTGGTTCTGGTCCGAAATCCTCCATATCAATATGACCCAACTCGAGTCTCGATATCTAAGTCACACTGCCTAGGATTCGGGCATTCGACCCCTCGATATTTATACTTCATTTCTTCTTCGTGAGCTTGGCTTTACCCTTAGATTTGGTAGGTTTCTTGCTTGATGTTGACATATGTGACTCTGAACTTAGTTGTTGATCTGTAAGAATAAGAAGTGAAACCCAACGCAAGAAAGTCATGTCAGCTGTTTGATTTTCCATTGAAATGCTGACAGAAGAAAGAGTTAGCAATTTTAAGGCCTCGGGCGGGGCGCATGAATACTGCAGGTTGCAGGGCTAAATAATAAGGCGCACAGGAAAGGGATGTGGCAGGGGATAAATCAGCGCCAAAAGGCGCATGGCACATGGACACAGCAGATTGCATTTCTTGTTGTTGTAAGCACAAGTGCACTGCACCATGTGCATGTATTTTATAAAGGGCGCGGATATTTTTCATGTTACACGGGTGCAGGATGCACCAAAGGGTGCTGGTATAATGCATGTAACATCATTTTTTCATGCACCACTTTGGAGAACTGGCACACATGGAAGGTCTGCACAACATGATGTTGTTGTAACAATGGATGCGCCTATGCCGATTTATCAGGGGGAATTGGTGCATATTTAGTTGGTGTTGCATACATGCAGGAAGCGCCAAAGGGCGCATGGTTTTGAAATGTTACATGCAAGTTTCGTGCGTGAAGAGGATGCAGGGAAAGTGGCTGTAACAAGTGAAGGAAGTGTGTCATGTAAGGCGCAATCGCTCTTTATGTTGCAAGCAGAGGACATGCGCCATTGGCACAATCAGTATGTTATGTTACATGGATGACAAAATTTGGTGGAGAAAATAACAAAGATGTTTTATTTTTAAGCCATGATTCTTTTCTTGAGGGATTTGCATGTGGTTAAGCTCCTTTGCGGGGGTTTATTGGGTTATGAAGAAGCTTTATTCGAGAGAGTTCCAAGCTATTTTTAGGACGTGAGTTTCTCTACCACAGAGATCCGGAAAGAGGGGGAAGAATATGTGGAAGAAAGGAAAAGACAAAAAGGAAGGGGGAGTTCATGATTTCACGGTCTTTCCAATCCAATCCATACAAACAAGCAACCAAAAACCACAAACACAAAGTGCACAAAAGAAGAGGACCTCTTACTGGGATAAATAGTGGAGAAGTGTGCAAATGGGTCCACGAAAAGTTTCGAAAGCTACGGGGTTGGTGCTGATAGAGTCCATCCAGATAGAAAAATAATCACGTGATTTGTGTTTGGTGACAATGATAAAGTGTAGATGTGCCTATATATAGGTGAGGTAGTAATAAATGCGCCACCAACTTTTAACGTGGTGCATCAAATTTTCCGTGCATACCTTTCAGCTCTCTTCGTTTGTCCCACAAAAGGATGAGGTCTCCCACCTGGAAATTTCTTGGCTTAGCTTTTTTATCGAACAATCTTTTGACCTGATTCTGATGTTTGGTGATCTTGTCGACCACCTTTACTCTCTTTTCTTCGAGCTCTGCTAGATACATGATCCTTTTTTCAAGGGAATTTTGAAAAGTTTCATCTTCGATTTCCCATGTCAAATGTAGAGCAGGGAGTTCAGCAGAAATGGGAAGCTCGGCATCGGTGCCATATAACACTTGAAAAGGTGACATACCGAGAGATCTCTTGGGAGTAATGTGATCTGCCCACAAGGCATCATATAAGGATTTGTGCCACATTCGTTGATTCTCATCCACCAGCTTTCGTATGATGGTCACCAAGTTTTTGTTACTGGATTCCGCTTGACCATTTCCCTGAGGGTAATAATCTGAGGCATGAGCTAAAGTTATCCCATATTCGTAGCAAAAACTAATAACTTCCCGTGAAGAGAAGTTAGAAGCATTATCAGCAACAATCTTGTTTGGAACGCCAAACCTGACAATGATGTTTTCTTTGATGAAACTGCAAACAACTTCGGAAGTGGCATGTTTGACAGGTATGGCTTCTACCCACTTGGTGAAGTAATCTGTTGCTGTTAGGACATAACTATGTCGGCACTCGATTGGGGATTGAGTGCGCCGATAAAATCAATTCCCCACTGCTTGAACAGGTTCGTCAACAACGACCGGCCTGAGGGGAAAAGCAGCTAACTTGGGCTTGCCGATGAACTCCTAGCAAGGCTCACACTTTGCTACCCAGGTGGGTGTATCTTGGAAAAGCGTTGGCCAATAATACCCGGCCCGGATGATCTTGTGTGTTGTTACGGAAGAGGAGAAATGGCCTCCACAGGCTGAATTATGAAAACTTTCAAGTAACTTCACCTGTTGTGGCTTGTCGACACATCACAAGAACCGATCTATCTGCGTTTGTATAAACCGTCATCCCAGATGACATATTTGGCTGCTCTAAGCTTGATAGTACGCTTCTCCTTTACTGAAGGTGAGTGGGCATTCACCGTAGGTGAGGAAGAAAGCAATATCAGAATACCACTCATCACTGGTTGTGACAAATAGGACCAGAGGCAGAGAATCGGGTTTCTCCAACCTAACTTTGTGTTTCATTGGTACAATCATCTTTTTCCCCGGAAACTTCGATCCTTGGTTTTCGGCCATAAGTTGACATAAGCCTTTGCCTCTTACCAACTTGGTTGGTTTTATATCTAGATCGTACTCCTAGACCTTTACAATCTAATTTCCGTGCAAACTTCCTAACTCCTGTTGAGTTAAAATAGATTTGACTGCCGTGTCAGGAACCAGCACCACTGTATGAGAATTTAAAATGTAATACCTGAAATTTTTGACCGCTTTGACAATGGCGAAGGCATGCTTTTCCAATTGAGACATTTTTAATTCATGAGGCTTGAGGGGAGAGCTCATGAACGTAATTGGGGATTCAACATCCTCAGAATTATTTTGCATCAAGATGGCAGATACAGTATGCTCAGACGCATAGCTATACATGATAAAATCCTTGGAGAAGTCAGGACACACCAGGACTGGTGCATGAGCGACAGAAGCTTTTATTTCTTCGAATGACCTCTTCCCTTCTTCACTCCATCGGAAAGTTGGTGACCCTTTCATCATGTCTAATATATGACGAGTCTTTTTAGCAAAGTCGGGAACAAAACGCTGAGAAAGTTCACCTTTCCGAAGAAAGAATGAACGCCGGTCTTGCTTGTAGGCAAGGTGAGGCTCTGAATAGCCTTAACTCTTTCGGTATCTATCTTTGTTCCTTCTTTGCTAACAACATGCCCCAGCAACTTTCCTTCTGTGACTCCAAAAACAGATTTTTTTGGGTTCAGGGAAATCCCATGCTCTTGGCATCTGGCCAATACTTGCTCCAGATGATCACAATGATCACTTCGTTGTTTAGAGAACATAGTTAAGTCATCTAGATAAACCACAATGACCTTCCCCATCATACCTTTGAATGCAAGGTCCATGGCCCGCTGAAAAGTGGCGCCAGCATTGGTTAGGCCGAAAGGCATCCTGCTATAGGAAAACGTACCCCAGGGAGTAGTGAATGCTGTTTTAAATTGATCTTGGGGCGAGACTTCAATCTAATTGTAGCCGAAAAACCATCAAGCATGGACAACATTTCTGATCCAGTTACCGCTTGTAGAACTTGATCCATTATAGGAAGTGGGTAGTTGTCTTTTAAGGAAGCTTGATTCAAGTTTCGAAAATCTACGCATATGCGTATTTCACCATTTTCTTGTGCACTGGCACAATGTTTGCTACCCAAGTACTGTGATGGATAGGAAAAATGATTCTCGCATCCAACATTTTCTGAATTTCAGCCTGGATAGTACCTGAGATCTTAGGGTTATAATGCCTCTGCTTCTGGCGAAAGGGTTTGACGTCTTCTTTCAACGGGATGTCATGTTGGACGTCCTTTGGCTTAAAAGACTTCAGATCGGCATAGGACCATGCCAATACATCCATGTATTTCTTCAGTAGTTTGACAAACTTCCGCTTCTCTTCAGGTGTGCAACATTTTCCGATGTTCACAAACTGCGGATGTTCTACCGAACCTAAATTAACCGGTTCGGTTTCTGGGGAGGAGCCCATACCATCTCGCTTTTTCTTTTTTACAAAACGGTCATGCCTGTCGAACAACCGTTCCAAAGAAACCAGGCCCTTGGGAATTTTATTCCCTTTGAGCTGACATATGCCGTCATTCCCTCCAGATTCATTGTCTTGATCGGTGACTGATTCACGGCAAGTGGAAGTGGATCCTTCAAAGTGAAGCTCCTTAAAATTTTCTGCCTTTTCTAGAAAAGCAATGAGTTGATCGTCATCGTTGAATACTTGCCAATGCTGAGAATTATCTGGCACGCTTGGGTGGAAAACCATCTCAATGGTGTATTTGTCTATTTTCAAACCTGGGTGCGGGAGCATGAGGGATGCTGAAATGGCCAATGAATCGGCCATGTCATTCTGAGCTCTTGGAATGGATTCTATTGAAAAAGTGTCAAATTCCTCGATGTTGTCCCACACACACGGTAGTTCCGAGCCTCTCATTCTTCACTTGATATATCCTCTTAACTTGATTCACGATTAGCTCTGCATCACCTTGCACTTTCAGATTTTTGATCCCTCTTTCCTTGGTGGCTTGCGTATGCCAAGTAGCGAGAGATTCATATTCAGAGTATTATTTGTGTTGAAAAACTACAATTTGAAAGAGAGAGGAATAATCTCCTTGTCATGAGATATTAGCACGGCTCCGGCGCCACATCCACTGGTTGCGCAGCTGCCATCAAACTGCAAAGTCTAAATCTTGTTAAGATCCTCCTCTTGAACGAGAACAACCATTTTGTCAGACTCGGTAGACAAGAAATAGTTCCCCATTCCTGATGATTCAAAAAGAATTTGAGCTTTGGGGTCCTCAGAGTTAGTAACCAAGTACTTATTTTGTGATTCTAGCTCCAATGTCTACATTACACCTTTGACGGGGATTCTAGCCTTAGACCAGTCCATATGAATCTCTCCACCAACTTCACTACAAAAACTTCTTCCCAGCAAAATTCCGTAGGGTCTTTGGAATCTCAGCAATGAGGACGGTCATCTTTACTCTTTTTTTCTGGGAACGCTGCAAATGCAAACTGCGCGTCTTTGATTTGACCAATCAACGGAACCTGCTTGGTTTCCAAGGAATAACATCTACCAAAAGGCTTGGTAAGGGTGAGGCCCAAAGCATGGGCGACTTTTGCCGGCATGACATTATCGGAAGCCCAGAATCAATTATGCAATTACTTAACTTGTGGCCATTGATTAGGAGGGAGAGATAGAAAGGTTCTATCTTGCCTGATGCAGATGTTGAGGCAACATTTATGCGGGATGCAGGAGGAGTGGAAAGGATTCCTTTTAAGGAAACCTAGGGAGCTATGACAGCTTGACTTTGAATGTATTCAGTTAACCTCATCAGCTGCTCGGGGTTTGACTGAAGATACTCGGCTTCAGACATTTGGATCTTGGTCTTTTTAGCATGATCTATGATATCAAATGCGGCCAAAGGTTGCGCTGGCGAAGGAATGAGTCCCTCACTTCGCGATGGTAGAGTAGGATTACTGGTCTTGATAGGAATATGAGAGGGCTGATTCGGAGGAGAGATCGGGGGAAAAGCTTTCTTTGTAAAAGAATTAACATGGTGTTGAGTAGGAAGAGGATTACCTCTTTTAGCAATGATTGGAGGCGTGTTTGACATGACTTTCTCTTTCCGCACATTGGCAGCGACCTCTGCTTCTTTTCCTTGTGAGCGGGTAAAAACAAAGCATATGATTGTCCGCTTGCATATCCTGTGTACCCTCTTCTTCATCAGATTCCTCCTCATCGAATTCCATATACCCGATAGTAGAGTCACCAGTGACTCACCGACATCTTGATCATCTTCGCCTTGAGACGAAGGTTCTTCGTAATTTTGTTCCTCTTCTTCTTCAATTTCAGCTAGAGCATTGACCGGAGGAGCCTCAAGTGCCAACCGTGGAGCGGTCACGGGCAACCGCGGCCTATGTGGGACGCTGTTGGGAGTGAAGTTTCTTCGTGGAATATCCCGGTATGAGGAACTGGGGGAAGTTTGGGCCAACTGCTTCTAATGCGATCAAGTCGTTCGCCATCTTTTGAAATGCGGATCAGATGAAGTGGCGGGAGAAGGGCTCAAAGCTTTGGGCTTGGATGATTCCCTTTTTAATTCGCCAGATATGAGCAAGTTGTCTTCAATCCGTATGGCAGCAGCTTGGGCAAGAGGCAAGGTAGTTATTTGTTCATGTAGAAGCAAAAAACTTATTTTTGAGCTCATTGCATTCACAAAGAAACACTTTTGATTTTCTAGTGTTGGCAACATGGCAGCAGGCACACGGTTGATTAATGCATTGAACCTGGCGATAAAATCGTGCATGGTCTCATTGGCCTCCTTCTTTAGGTGAGTGATCTGTGATAACAATGCAAATGCATCTTCCGAGGGCTTGTATCTATCTTCAAAAGCATCCCGCAAGGTGGCCCAACTGGTAATAGACCCGGCCGGCAAATGCTGAAACCATTCTGCTGCGGGCCCTTGTAAGGTTTCCAGAAAAAGGTGAACCGACACATCCTCGTGGGTCACATCTAGGATACTACATGACATGATGAATGCAGATATGTGTGAATCTGTGCTTTGGTTCCCACTCGTCAAATTTGGGAAAATTCTTTCGGTTTCCATGAGGGAGCGCGTGAACTGGATGTGGCAAAGCCAGGGGACCCATAGCATTTCCCCATGGCACTGCCATTTGAAAGGCTAGAAAAAGAACACAGGCTGGAAGTGTGGTTCTGCTGAGCAATAAAGCACTGCAAAGGGATGTGGATGCCCCTTGCGAGGGGTTCTTCCTTCGTGGAGGTGAGACACTCCTGGATGACCGATCAGCCGAGCTTAGTGATGAAAAGCGCGCCGGTGTTATACTGAAGTTGTGCCTTTGAAGCAGATCAAAAGTAGGATCGACTTCTCCATGAGCTCTCCTGCTATGAGTAAATGGTTCGTCCGCCAGCGTACCTTCCAGATCTACGATGTTGTGGAGCAGATTCAAAAATTCTTTTTGGTTGTACCTGCTGATTTTCTGGTTTTTCTGATAAAAACTAGCAGCATGTACTTTTTTGAATATTTAAAATTATCCTCTTCTGAAAACCGATTGCGGTTTAATGACAAAGAACAATGAGGATAAAATGACAGTGAAGATTAGTAAGCTGATTTTCAGATCTAAAGTTAACTTTTTCAAAGAGTTTGAAAATTTTGGTAAACAGTCAAAAACTCAGATCTATGGAAAAATACATATTTTTATAAAAACTCAGTGAACTAAAGATCTCCAACTAGGCCAGATCTATGGATCTCAGAAGAAAATTTTCGATTTAGAGCACTTTTGCAAAAATTCTGAATTTTTAACAAAAAGTTAAAGTTTGCAAACAGATAGTGATTTTTCTGGTTTTTACTGATTTTCTATCATACCACCATCATAGATCGGATAGATCTGTTCGATCCCAGTAGAGTCACCAAAAACTGTTGGTTCGAAAATTTTTCGCTTGGGTAGATTTATGGATAAACGAGTCAACAGTGTGTAGGGCATAGCCCCTCTTTGAGTCAGCAAAGTGAAACTGGTTTATTGCTATTCTACCAGTAGGAATCTATGCAAGTCTCACAATATTCTACCTTCGGGGGTTGGGATCTCATCCCAGTAGGTGTATTTCCGGCTGTGAGGAAAAAATAAAGGAGGGAAGATGGAGGAAATATCAGATCCGAAGGGAGAAAAGAAATGAATTCCAAAGCAGAAGGGTCAAAGGGTCTATGGTTTGGGTTGGTAGTAAACAGAGCCGAACCTACTTGCATAGATGGATAAAGCAATACTGATGAATAAATGACAACAAAGTAGAAGCAAATCCAACAGAACAATCACACAAATCTAACATAAGAAAGATCTGATATTAAAACACATGTATTCAGCACAAAGTCTAAATATATTGTATTCAATGTTTGTTTCTGTTACAAAGAGTTCAAAATCTTCTTCTTACTTCTATTTCTCATCTGAAAAGTATTCACCCCGAATACAACAAGTATTCGAGTATTTATAGAAGAAGGAGAAGAAGGAAGGCAAAAAGGAACCAACCACCTATTTACATAATATCTACAAAATATCTCAAAGTCATGTTGACTTTTGACAACTTGATGGATGACATCATCCCATGGTGCAACATGGATGATGTCATCATTTGTGCCAACATACTTTAGACATTTACAAAAAGAAAGTCGAAGAAGAGAGAGAAATTATTCATCGTCGTCCCGCGACTGGAAAGGAGTATCCTGCTTTTGCTGCTCGGGTGATGAGATGTGGAATTGGGCACGGTATTCCATGAACTTGCTGATCATGGGCTCTAATTGATCCTAGGAAGGATCCTTGTGTCGCTCACTGATAGCCTCGTAAGTCTCCCGCTCGTCTGTGAGCTTCTCTGGGAGTTTGGAATATTCATTCTCTGCTTCTATTAAGAACCCGATGAAGTCAAAGTTAGTGATTCTATGTCAAAAGTGACCTCGGCTGACCCTTGCGAAATGATCTCCTTGAAGATCTGAATGGTTTCGTCAACCTTCCTTAAGGTGAAAGAAGGAGTAAGCAACCCTGGAGACATCGTTAGAACAATTTGTTCCATCTGATGCATTGCGTCTAGGGCTTCTTCCTTTACCTTATCAATCTTTTCGAGGACGAATTCCAGTTGATCCATCTGGTAATCCAGAGTGGAAAGGGTCTTATTGAGGGCCCTGGGGTGACCAAAAACACCGAACTTGACCAGATCTTCGACTGAACAGTCAAACATTTTTGAAAGGTCTCATGTTGCAGCCTAGCATGGTCCAGCTCTTCGGATATGGTTCCTGCTAACACCTGGAGCTCTTTATTCACCTTGTTGATGTTCAGATACAAATTGGTGAACTTGGCGATCAGTAGTTCATTGTCCTTGAGGATCTGGCTCCTCCAGGTGGAAACTGCCATACCCTGCTCGCCGATCTTTGCATATTCATTAATTTTATCCTGACTCAGAGGCTCAGGAGTTTCGGCGGCAGTTGTGGGAGGTGCACTGCCCATCTTCTGTAAGGCGTGGAGCAGATGTTTATTTTGCTCTTTCAGTAGCCTTTTCTCTTCTTTTGCTTCTTGAAGCTTCTTGCAGAGGGTGTCAACTGCAGATAGGGCCTCTCCCTGAAGGCTTTCAGAAGACGTCCCCATTGTGACTTGAGTCACTATGTAATCTATCGAAGACAGATCCTTTTTATCTTTCAGAGGATTGGGGTATGCGATCTCCATTACCCTCTCTCCCGAAGCACTCTGAGAGAAGCGTGTGATAGGCTTTTGCTTCTTGGCCCCTTTTGATGGGATAACGGAAAAGTCCATCGGTGCGATGGGAACTTTCCTTTTCTGTTGACTTAGGTGCTGGGAGATCCAGGCTGGACTTAGGGGAGAAGGACCAGAAACAGAGAAGGGGGCAGCTGCAGTAGTAGAAGGGAAAAATGTGGAGACACGTGGCGGTGGCATCGAGAGGGAGGCCGAAGAAGTGCCCATGGGAGGAAGAGATACTGCAGGGGAGGAAGACATAGGAAGGGAAGGGAGCTCAGAGATGAGGGAAGAAATGGAGGGGGACAGGTCCGCGAGAGAAGAGAAGATGGACGAGGAAGCAGGAGGAACAGGAAGAAGAAGGGGGAGAGGACACGACCAAAGGAATGGTCACTTGAGTCACTCGAGGAGGGGAAGGAGGAGAAGGAGTAGGAATAGAAGGGACCTCACTTGTCACAGCCGCGGCCACATCCTGAGTGGATATGCCTATTGGAACATCTTCCGCCGCTTCTTCTTCTGAGCTTTTCGGGATTTCAACCCGTTCTTGTGAAGCGGAAGGAGGGCTTTCAGGAGCTTCCTCTTGGGTGGAACTGGATTCACCCTCTATTCCTTTTCCCTTGCCTTTTGGCTGCTTTGATCGAGGAGGTGCGTTGCCCAACGGAGAGGTTGTGAAATCGACTCCGAGGTAGATGAGCCCGTTCATTCGGCACCAATGCTCTGTCCTGCGCAGAGTTTCCTTGACCCTTTCCTCTATTGTCTGGGGTGCTTTAGTTCTATCAATCACCGTGAAAGGCCAATCGTCCCCACCTGTGTCAAGATACACTTGATCCACTTCTTGCTCAGTAGTTTGGTAGCCTTTGGGGATGATGGCCACCCCGTACTGGATGATTTCTGCTAAGGCCAAGCGAGAATGGTCCTTCCTCCTGAGCTCAACCTCATGATATATATCGATGTAGATATCTTCGATCTGAGGGATGTGGATCGGGTCGAGCTTGGCCCTAGGTAGACAATTTCTCGGGTCGAAGGTGGGTCTTGCTGGGAAGTTATGTTTCAGATTCAGCAGCTCCAGCTCTACAAACATGTCTTTTGCCTTGTGGTGAGTGAGACACGTATACCTACCCACTGTGAGGGGGAAAGGAGTTCCACCCTTCTTTCTCTTGAGACACTTCTCATGGTAGGTGATTAGCTGCCTTGACAGCTCTAGCAGGATCAATTTGGGACCGGCATACCTTGGCAGTTTAGTTGGTTCCCCAAGAAGTTAGCCACCCTTAGATAGGTGAATGTGGGGAATTGAGTGAACAGGGCCCCCACTTCTCGGTAGCTGCTACAATACTCTTGATCGTGTGACCATGAGTCATATTCAGCCTCAAGAGGTAGATGATGCCATAGAAGAAGGCATCGTTGATCTTTGTGAACTGGGGAATACTATTTTCCAGCTTCAGTTCTGGATAATATTCATAAATCTTAACTTGGGGCCAAACCCCACACCGCATCAGAGCCGGATAGTCCCTTTCTGAAGCTGCAGCATAGACCACGTAGGAGTTCATATAGAACCTCCCCGTTGTGTTAAGTTGTTGTAGCTACTCCGATATCGTGCTGCTTATGATTTCTACCCACTCAAAGCGTTGATCGGGCACATTTTTGTTCATTGTTTCAAGGTACCGCAACATCCACTTGTGAAAATAATGGGTGTCAGGAAGCCCAAAGACTCTACTCAGGAACGTGATGGTGTCGCTGAGTTCCTCTGAAAAGTCACTATGATGAATGACTTGTGGCCACCGAGTCACCACCTTTTTATTCTTCAAATATACCTCGTTCATCAGCTGCATACACTGATCTTCATTGTCATCCCAGGCCTTGATGCAGTCTTCGGCTGACGGCCACAAAGTGCCGGTGGTGAGGGATGCCGAGCATTATTTCGAAATGGCGGGCAGTGAGGTTGATTATAACCTCGCCCTTCTCATTGTGGACACATCTTGTGTCTTTATTGTAGCATCGGGCAACTACCATCATAAATTCATTGTTCACGGCGCTAACTGGGATTCCTCCAGCAAAGTGCAGGGCACTGCCTATCAATTTGTCCATCCATGGACTTCTTGTGACCTTCCTGGTTCTGGTCCAGAAATCCTCCATATCAATATGACCCAGCTCTGAATCTTTGATATCTAAGTCACACTCTGCCTGGGATTCGGGCATTCTGACCCTCTGATATTTATACTTCATTTCTTCTTCTGTGAGCTTGGCTTTACCCTTAGATTTGGTAGGTTTCTTGCTTGATGTTGACATATGTGACTCTGAACTTAGTTGCTGATCTGCAAGAATAAGAAGTGAAACCCAACACAAGAAAGTCATGTCAGCTATTTGATTTTCCATTGAAATGTTGACAGAAGAAAGAGTTAGCAATTTTAAGGCCTCAGGGCGCAGGGCGCATGAATACTGTAGGTTCATAGGCTAAATAATAAGGCGCGGGGAAAGGGATGCTAGGGGATAAATCAGCACCAAAAGGTGCATGGCGCATGGACACGGTAGATTGCATTTCTTGTTGTTGTAAGCACAAGTGCGCCTGCGCCATGTGTATGTATTTTATAAAGGGCGCGGATATTTTTCATGTTACACGGGTGCAGGATGCGCCAAAGGGCACAGGTATAATGTGTGTAACATCATTTTTCATGCGCCACAGGAGAACTTGGCATGGCGCATGGAAGGTCTGCACAACATGATGTTGTTGTAACAATGGATGCGCCTGCGCCGATTTATCAGGGGGAATTGGTGCATATTTAGTTGGTGTTGCATACATGCAGGAAGCGCCAAAGGGCGCATGGTTTTGAAATGTTGCATGCAAGTTTTGTGCGCCAAGAGGGTGCAGGGAAAGCGGCTGTAATAGGCGAAGGAAGTGCGCCATGAGGGGCGAATGCATTCTTTATGTTGCAAGCAGAGGACATGCGCCATTGGCGCAACTGTATGTTATGTTGCAGGGATGACAGATGCGCCAATGGAGGAAATAACAGTGTTTTCTTTTCAAGCCATGATTCTTTTCTTGAGGGATTTGCATGTGGTTAAGCTCCTTTTGCAGGGTTTATTGGGTTATGAAGAAGCTTTATTCAGAGAGTTCCAAGCTATTTTTTAGGACAGAGTTTCCTCTACCAGCAGATCTGGAAAGAGGGGGAAGAATATGTGGAAGAATGGAAAAGACAGCAAGGAAGGGGGAGTTCATGATTTCACAGTCTTTCCAATCCAATCCATACCAACAAGCAGCCAAAAACCACAAACACAAAGTGCACAAAAGAAGAGGACCTCTTACCAGGATAAATAGTGGAGAAGTGTGCAAACGGGTCCACGAAAAGATTTGAAAGTGACAGGGCTGGTGCGCTGACAGGTACAGAGAAAAATAATCACGTGATTTGTGTTTGGTGACAATGACAATAGCAGACGCGCCTATATATAGGCGAGGTAGTAATAAATGCGCCACCAACTTTTTAAGTGGCGCATGAAAAGCATTGTCGACACTAGAAAGCGTACACCCTTTGTCGCGCATCAAAGACTCGCCAACACAAAGTTATATTTTCCTTGGTGCACCAAAAGTGATGTCGACAGAGGAATATGTGTGCCATTGGCGCACCAAAAAGTGGCACAACAAATGTTTTGTTGACATGGAGGCGCATGCGCCTTGGCGCGTGCAAGGAAGACTCAACATAGTGAGGCGCACCAAAATGCCTGTTGACACAAGAAAGCATGCGCCAAAGGATTTAAAGGGGGCGCATCAAAATTTTATGTTGCATAGTCATTATGTGCGCCCGACCAAAAAATACCAAAAATGGCTAAGTTCAGAAAACTAGATTTCCCGGGAAGGGATTTTGCAACGTTCCGAACGCAAGGGTCCCTAACGAGGGACCGGAACAAAATTTGGTAGGTTATCTGTAAAATTACCCTTGCCAATTTTACAGGATAACAAGATGTCATTGTATGATCTTGTTCAAACTTCTCAATCTCATAGACAATCCCTTATTGAGTTTATTCGATCCATCAAAGTTTTACCCAATGACCACACACTAGTGGCCTCCATTATTACCCCTCACCACATGTCCTCGCTAACCAAATCATCACCTTCTTCTACCCCCATGCCCACTCCTTAGATCACCGCCATCGATTCTCTAATGAGGATATTGTACCTCCTCTCTATTCATTTCCGTCTATATCGAGAACATACGCATACGACGCATCATGATTGATGGTGGTGCTAGCATTAACATCATCTCTTCCCACGCATACAATCAAATACATATTCCTCCTAATTGTATGCATAATAACCCAATTATGTTGTGTTCCTTCAATGATGCCATCACCTCCACCCTTGGCACCATTATCCTTCACGTTCACGTAGGCCCTCGCACTATCCTAGAACTATTCTACGTCTTAGAAGGAGAGTTCTAGTATAACCTGTTACTCGACAAACCCTCGATTCATGTCATGGGTTGTGTTCCTTCAACATTACATCGTTGTGTAAAATTCAAGCATGAAGGACATAAGTACACCATGCCCGCTAGCCCATCATCAATCAAAACTTGCAACATGTCAGACCGATCCAACGATGTACTTGTACTAGTCAAAGCATCCACCACTCGCTCCAACTTATCCCGCACCCACAAGCCCATCCACCAATGTTCTCACCACCTCTTGACATCTAATTCTTCTATTCCTACTACCCACTACAAAGCCTTACACCGACCACTCGCTTCCCAACCAATCGATGCCCCTCTTGTCCAATCATCTAGTGAATCGTCTATCTTCGCTACCCACATATCTACTACCGATCCCTTAGAAGATAGTTTTCAACGCCTCACTCGAGGGAGTACTTCCTATACTGACATTGACACATTCCTCACTCTACAAGAGTATGGAAACCTATGTTAGCACCCTCGTTATGACTACCACATAGGTGATGTTTTCCCTTATGGTCCTCCCCACCTTCGCACAAACCTAATGTATGGGGACTTACCACTACCACCTATTCACCTGAACCTCCTTCCCAAACATGATTTTTTTCATCTTACCTCCAATCCCTTACTAACTACCACTTCATCCACACTTTTCTTCACCATTGCACTGGAAAGGCTTTGGTTTCAATTTTTATGAAAGGCCGCCATACTTTCATTTCTATACCACTTGTAAACATAATAACCATAGTGGCATTGGCTTTGCCGCCCCACCTTCCAAGAAATCCTACATTGACCTTATTAAGGAAGATAACCCTTCTTCACCCCATTCACCAACGTTACCACCTTCACCCACAGAGTCCATAGATCCCAAATCTATCCCTCCTAACTTTTTTCATAAACACAATTTCCCTGGGACCTCTAACTTATCAACACGATGGTGAGGCTCCCTCTTTTATTTCCTTCCTATATCTTGACATGATCAATGATGATATGCCTTCTATTAACATCATTCAATGTCAGGATGATGAGTCTATCCTCACCTACCTTGGTGTGGAAAATTATTATATTCACCGGTCGTTACCCTCTAAGATGCAAACCATGTTGAATGAATCGACTATTGAAATCAACATTAATACTCAGGATGACAACCCGTGCATTCTAAATATAGGTGAGTCTTTATATGTTGTTGAAGAGGAATATTTTACCTCTTTCCTCTGGGACCATAGCAATGATTTTGCTTGGTCCTATGCTAATATGCCCGGTATTGACCCAAAATCGTGGTCCACAATATCGTAACCATTCTTGATGCCAAACCCATAAAACAAAAGTTGCAGAAAATGCATCCTCACATTTCTATTTTTGTTAAAGAAGAACTTCAATGTCTTCCCTCAGTTTCCTTTATCCTACCCATTGACTATCACTAATGGATTTCTAACATCATTCCATCACAAAAGAGATAGAGGGAGTCTCGCATTTGCACAAACTTTCATGATCTCAACCTAGCTTGTCCCAAAGATGATTTTCCCCTACCAGGAATTGACCAACTAGTTGATCTCACCATCGGCCATGAAATGATATCACTCATGGATGGTTTCTCAGGTTATAATCAAATATTACTTTCTCAGAAGATCAACACAAAACTACCTTCATCACTCCTTGGGGACCTTTCTGCTATCAAGTCATGCCTTTTGGCCTTAAAAACGCTGGTGCTACATATCAGTGAGCCATGACTTATATCTTCCATGACATCATGCATCACATATTGGAATATTACATAGATGATCTTCTTGCCAAATCCAAACATCGGGCTAAACACCTAATAGTCCTTAAGGTCATCTTTGACCGCCTCATCAAGTATTGTGTTCATCTTCAACCAAAGAAGTGCATCTTTGTGGTACTTTCAGGAAAAATCCTTGGTTTCATCGTTTATTTGCATGGCATAGAAGTCGATCCTACTAAAGTAAAGGCTATTCTAGAAATGCCTCTGCCTACTAATCTCTCGACAACTTCGAATATTTGCAAGGTAAGTTACAATCAATTCATCATTTATCTCACAGACTTTCAATTGTTGTCAACCATTTCATCATCTCCTCAAGAAGGACGTCTCATTCAAATGGGATGATGAATGTCATAAATCCTTTAACACCTTAAAACAATACCTTCTTCAACCACCAGTGCTCATTCCCCTTAAGGATGACCAACCCTTTTACCTATACATTTCTACCACTGACCATTCTTTAGGTGTCATGCTCACTCATCGCGATAAGCAACACAAAGAGCAAGTAGTTTATTACATAATTTGTACCCTTTTGGACTATGAAACTAGATACACCCATGCCAAAAAACTATGCTTAGCCTTAGTTTTCATCACCACCAAACTTTTCCATTACCTACTCAACCACAAAACCTTCGTTGTCACCAATATTGACCCCTACATTACATGTATGCCAAACCCTATCAACATCAACATGCCACATGTTGGCTCATGCTTCTTTCCAACCTCGACCTTGAATTCATTCATCAAAAATCCATCAAAGGCCAAACCATTGTTGACCAACTAGTAGATGCACCTCTTTCCGAGAATCAACCCTCTAACTTTGATTTCCCAGATGAATCCATAGCTACCCTCTCCTTGGATGATACCACTTACCAAATGACCCTATTCTTTGATGGCTCCAAGTGTCAGTGTGGGGGTGGGGCTGGTGTTATCCTCATTCCACTTGATGGTGAACCTATGCCTTTATCTTTCAAACTAGATTTTGATTATACAAATAATATCACCGAATACGAAGCACTTGTATTAGGTCTCTAGGCTGCTTATGCCTTAGATGTTAATTGATCAATATCTTTGGTGATTCCCAACTGATCATAAAACAATTCAATGGTATATACCAGTGTCGTAATGAAATACTTAAAAAGTATAAACATCATGTAGACATACTTTTGACCACCTTTGACCATTCATGAACTTTAAACCACCCCCAATCTACCAATAAGTTTTGTGGATACCATGGCCTGCTTGGCTTCTCAGATACCCACTTCGCTTGTTGACTCTAAAATATTTGTCACAATACAAAGGTTACAATCACCCTCTTATTTACCTCGTGAGGTCTACTCCATCGAAACCATTACACCTGACCCATGTGACCTTTGGTATAAGAAATTTGCAAACTATCTCCCTTTCCATTCTACCTTTTGATCTCACTCGTAATGGACAACATGCCTTTCTTAAAAGTGTCTCTTGCTATGTCATCATGGGTGGTCTCCTTTATAAGTGTGGCTTCAATGGTATTCTCTTACGATGCCTTACAAGTTCTAAAATTCCCTACACCATTAAGGAAGTTCACGATGGAATTTGTGGAGGCCACTTTAGTGGTTTAGCTATCGCTAAACGCATTCTTCACCTTGGCTATTATCTGGCCAACCCTAAACCATGATTGTTGTGACTATATCAAATGTTGTGTGAAATGCCAAGCAACATGCTAATCTTCATCACACACTAGTCATGCTTTATAGGTCACACGAGACCTTTGGCCTTTCTCTCAATGGGGTTTGGATCTTGTCGGAGAGATCAATCCCCATTCTTCACAATGCCATCAATGGATTATAACCACTATTGAATATTACACTAAATGGGTAGAAGCCATCCCTCTCATTTCTACAAAAGCTAAGAAAATATGTGAATTCATCAACCATCACATCATTTTTCACTTTGGCGTCCCTCACCATCTCATCACTGATAATGGAAAGCAATTCAAAAAATAAAACCCTATGTAATTTATGTGATGCTTTTGGCATTCAACTAAGTTTCTCATCACCTTATTACCCACAAACAAATGGCCAAGCAGAATCAACCAATAAAACTTTAAACAAAATTCTTATGAAAGTAGTTGACGATACTGGGAAGGATTGGCATACGCACATCCCCTTCGCCTTATGGGCTTACCGCACTAGTATTCACACTTCAACTACTGCCACACCTTTTCTCTAGTCTATGGTACCGAGGTTGTCTTGCCTCTCGAAGTCTAGATTCCATCTCTCGCATCTCACTACAAGACATGCTCAATGACGATGACTTTCACCAGGATCGTTTGGCGTAACTTGAGTTATTAGATGAACGTTGTCTCAATGCTCTTGACCATCTCCAAATCTACCAAAAATGTATCAAACATGCCTATGACAAACGTGTCCACAAATGAACCTTTCAAGTCGGTGACCTCATCTTGAAGGAAAATCAACACGTAACCAAAGAAGAGAAAATTAAACGGGAAAATTTTCTCCTAATTGGCTTGGACCCTATATCGTTACCCATGCATATGGATCGGGTGCTTATCATTTGTCTTCACTCAAAGGTAAACTTGAACTTGAGCCTCTCAATGCCTTGCATCTTTGACCATTTTATTGTTGACATCAAGTCCTATATCACTTTTGTCAATTGACCACTCTCGTCCCTTGAGCGTTGTTCACCTTCCATATTACCCATTTTGGAGGATCAACAACTCAACAAGAATCATGTGATTACCCATCACCTTTCAGCCTTATCTTCAATATGAGTACCATGGCTCTACTCACAACATGATTCTCATGGATACTTTTCATCTTTTTAAAGATGGAATCCCATGGTTGTTCATCGCTTGAAACCACCTCTTTCATAGTTAACCTCGTGTGTGTTATTTTTTTGTCTTTAAAATAAGAACCTACTCTTCCTCTATAGTCTTGTCCATGACTTAAAACATCCAAAAACAAATGGGATTCAACTCCTTGAGTCAAACTTCTAGCAAAAAATGATGACCCTCAAAAGGGACATCTCTTCTCTCTACCTCGCCACTATAAATAGACTGCTCCCTTGAAGGAAAACTATATAAAGTCATTGCAAAAATATAATAAAATGTTAGAAGCTTCCCGCATTGATCAACTTCACGAAGACCTCAAGGAGATAATATACTCATCCCATATAGACTTCTTGCATCGATCAGTCTATTAAAAACAAAAAAATGAATAAAATGATAAATTTTTCATCATGGACTTGCCTATTTTTTATCCTGGGTTTCTTGCTAGGTAAACATATTGTCGTACACTAAGTTACACTAAGCCACCCACTTTCACCTCATTACCTTTTCACCCTAATTTTCTCTCTACTCAAGGGACTTTCCGCAACTATGACATTTCGTGATCATGTGACTTTCTTCACCCTTAGAATAGTCCATTATGCAATGCCTTTAGGGTCTTACATTCATAAGCCCATCATGGGGTATGGTAGATCATTAGGTTCTTATCAATTAAGTGGATCTTTTACCACCTCTTACCATTCTACCTTCCTCATTACTTATTGATTATCCTATAGAGACTAGACCATCGACACCTACATTTTCACCTAAGACTCAATCATGCCTATGACCTAGACTCAAATCTATGCCTAACATCTACCAACCCTACCAACCCCTCTACTTCATCATATTCTTCCCTAGCTTATGGGAGAACTACATCGGCCTGAGGCCCCTTTCGTTGGGGCTATGTAGGCAGCACTCTGAGGGCATAGGCCCTTAGAGGTTAGCTCGGCCACTCTTTACCCTAACCAATTTCCCCTTCATTTTCCTATTCACATTCTACCTTAGTTAGTTTCCATTTTATATCAACAACTGGAAATTAAACCAAACAAGCACCAATTAATAAACATTTTTACCACATCATCAAATCATTCATTTATCATTTTCACATTTCCATTATAGAAAATATTTGGAAATTTAAACAATAACATGCCTATACATCACCATTTGTCTCCCATGTTACCAACAACTTGGACATTAAATCAAAATTAAAAAAAACAAGACTACCTACCATCATCATGCCTATACCTCATGCCTACTCCACCATGCCTAAATGACCTAACTCAAACATGCCTAAAGTTACCGACTCCACATGCCATCATGCCTATACCAACTCGACTCATCATTCCTAAACCAACCTAACTCAACCATGCCTATGACCTAACTCCACCATGCCTAAAACACCTAGTTTCCATCCATATACAATTAACAATCAAATTTTTCAACACAAGTATCTCATCCACAATCATCGATCTAGCCATCTATCCATAAAGGTTTGTGTATCCATCAAATATACACTGATACAAAATAATATAAATCTCTCAAAAATCTCATATACAACCTCACCATCTTCAACACGCAGGCCGATATATGATCAAAATCCTAAAACTCTCATATATACAACCTCACCATTTCTTCATTTTGCACGTAGGCGATATATGATCAAAATCTTAAAACTCTCATATACAACCTCATCTCTCATCAAAATCTCATCTTCAATTTTGGTGCTGGTATATGATCTAAATCAAAAACTCATCTCTATGATATATCCTCATTATCTTGGCATAGGCTAGTATAAAGCAAAAATATATAAAAATATGTATCCTAAACACATAGGGTGACTAATCACCGAATCTGGCTTGAACATATCCTATTTGTCTCATATGTCCCCTCCTCTCACTGTATGAGTGGGACCTCATCTCTCACTTCGAGGCATGTTGTGCTCTCGTGATCTCCAGGAGGGGACAGAATGGCCAGTCAAAGGGTGATCTATAGTACCATGCCTCTAGGGCATCCTGAAACATGGTAATAATCTATCGCCCTCCATGGGTTGTATCCTCTCCCCGAACTTACTCTATGCCATCTAGCTCCCATTGCTGTACTCTCCCGACCTTGTGAGTGCATGGGACCTAGTCCTCTCGCTCGATGCCCATAATGGTCTAGTCACTGTGCCTTTTTGTTTTGCATAGGATGGGACATTTATCCCCTCGTAAACCCATGACATGTGCCGATGATGGAAATATGTGCCACCATCTGCCTTACCAGGTATCCCCTGTAAAATATAGCACCATATTTTCTATCGATTCATCATGGGCCTCGATGCCACTTGTGTCACCTAGACCTATTGCTCTCTGGCCTTGATCCTTGGAGTGTGCCTATAAATCTCCACTTAATCTCACCACCCACCATATGTACCCATACAGTCATCACCATCATCCGGCCATCCATGTATCTCTTTGACCTTTGGATTTATAGGGTGAGGTAGAGGTAAAGGCCTCTCCACATCTCTCTTGATGATACCATACAACTAGAAGGGAGGGCACATCCTGGACTAGTCCAAACTATCGTCAAACTCTATCCACCTGAATCATCTTGTGCTTGTTGACACATCTACCCTATATCCCCCATACTAGTGGTAACCCCCGTAGCTCCCGCCTCATACCTCTAAATGTTGGGTAGCCCACATATGGCCACCACATGATATCCAATGCATATAGCCCCTCCAACCTCTACCTATAATGCACGACATCATAGGTCACCTCTCACCCTCATTCGGTGGTTCCCAGCTACCACCTACCTCCTATAGCCTGCTCTCTGTCCACCTCTATGCCAATTTGCTACTGAAATCCTCTTGTACGGCTGCACTATCACAATGTGCTCATAAACCCAACAATGCAACAAGAAGGTACAACATAAGTCATAACATAGTGACACATCCTCTAGTAACCCCAGAGCTCTTTATACAACTGCACCAAATAGGCAGGTGCCCAAGAAAAGTGGACCTGATCCTCCACCATCTCCCACAAAACCCCCATCAAACCTCGGGAAACCGGCCACCCTCTGAATCAGGTAGAGCATAGCACCCTACCACCACCATCATCAATACTACCAATGCGTCTCTTGGGTGTGTTGTGTACATCACCCCGTATACAAGGCTAGTGTGTGTGATCAGTCAACTCAGTCACCATCTCCCTAAACACTGTGATCATCTCCTCAAAAGACACATCTACCGACACTATATACACCAGCTCACCAAAAATCGAAAACCATAATATCCGATAGACATCCTCTAATGTGATCTTCATCTCACCGTAGGTAAATGAAAGTGTTGGTTACGGCATCCCATCTATCGATGAGTGTGACCATGAGGCTATGATCCCATCGGATCCCTATACCACCTAATGCCAACTAGGCCAACCACACGAATGTGCCCCCACTCCTCACGGTGACACGAGGTCGTATCTCCCCAACAAAGAGTGGGAAATCTACCCTACATCATCATCGATGTCATTCCTACACCATCGGTGATGTGTTCCTACACCCATACAACTCAACCATGTCAAAAATAACACACACCTATCTATTCCATACCTACTTCCCTAACCTATCATCTACCATGCACCCGTTTACCCCAACCCCATATTACCTTACCTAGGACATCACTTACCTAACATGTTTCCTCCTACTTCTCTTTTGGTCCCTCTTATACCCCATTTCTACCCATTCCTATTTTCCACCCACTCTTTTCCCTCCCACCCTAGCCTCGCCCCCATTTATGTTGACCGATATCGGTCATTCCTGACCACTATCGGTCACACATGACCGACATCGATCACCTAACCGTGACTAATGTCGGCTTTGTCCAATGACACATGTCACCCTTGACTAACGTTGGTCTTTGTTTTGGCTCCACAACTAAAACCCCACACCCCAAATTTTTCAAAAATAAAAAATCAACCCTAAAACCTACCCAAACACCCACCTAACCCACCCAAAATCATTTTTATTACCTAAATAACCTCTATGGCCTCTCCCCATACCCAAATCCATTTATTTTATCCACATTTTCAAATTTTTTGCCACCCCCATTCTTTCCATTTTTACCTAAACAATTTAATTCAAAACTACAAATGGATCGAATCCTACCTCTACACATAGGTGCCTCCTCGTCGGGATGTCAATCTCCCCACTTTTGGATTACCCTACACCTCCACTCATTACTTGCCATGTCTCCAATCATCCTCTTGATCCTTTTCCGAATCCCCTGTCCCAATGCCCTCGTGGACCCATCACCTCGCTCCACCCACCAACTAAATACCTCCACCACATTAGTACACACTCCACTCACTTCGTCCACTTATCCATGTCAAAAACTTCACCCTCCTCACAAGTCATTTTCCACCTATAAAGTGCACAAATGAATAATGAATTTCAATATATTTTTTTTTTACCCTACCCTCGATATGACCGACATTGGTTTAACTTGACCGACATCGGTCGTGTGCCCTAGTCAACCGCGGTTGGTTTCTCTAGACCGACATCAGTTTACCATAACCGGTGTCGTTATCATTTTTTGACCCCCTTGCTCCACAATGCACCACATCTACTTTCCGTAACCTTTTTCCACCTAACCCACCATTGACCCTGACCTTACACCTCCCCCCATGACCTTATTACTTATCACCCAACCTCACCATCAGTTGGGCATGTTTATGCCCCTCATGTGGCCCTACCTACAACCTACACTACCCCCACCTACCTACACAACCATTGATTATGTGGACACTCCAATTCACTCACTTGTTACATCTTGTGATGATGATACATATGTTGTTCAACCTAGTAACGATAACTACAACCTCATACATGTACCTATTTGGCCTTGATAAGCTTTATTTTTCCTACAACCATTAGTACCACACACCTTTTATCATTCCGCCACCCATTGAACTATACCTACAAGCTCAACCTACCCCTACATCTCCTTTGTTGCATCTTAGGAGTTGTTATTTTACCTATACCTTGGCCTTACCCATGCCATGACCTATTTACCTGAACCTAGATGACTTGATGTGACCATTGACCTTATGTACTCGTTATACCTTGTAATGTTGTTACCTATGTTATTTTATCCTACCAACCATACCTTTCCTATTATCATGCCATTTATCCCGACCAAACCTTTGGTGTACTAGAACATACCTAAACGTTCTTGCACCTAACCTACGTTGTGTTTCTGGACCATATCCTATACCTTGGATACTTAAATCACTTCACCCTTGTTTGGATAAACCTATCGACCTTGGACGATGTAGAGTTTGCAAGCTTTTCAACTGGTACCGTGTTGTAATCTATACATGTGTGTGTTTGATTTCCATTACCCATGACCCAATTTTGACCCCAACCTATTACCCATTACCCGAGTTGACCATCACCCTTTCCCATAGTACTCAAACCCTTCCCCACCTATCTTCACCAACTACACCTTTATCAAACCACTCACCGATTCGTCTTACACCTCATCAGTGCCTAGTTTGAGGGGGATCACCTTCACCCACACATGGGGCAATCACTTCCTATTTTTTTCAGCGTCACTTACCAATACAAGCTACGCAACAAAAAAGGGACAAAATGTAGACACCAAAATTAGGTCACACTCCCCTTGGTCCCTTTTCGAATAGCCAACTTAAACATATTCACCTAACCATGACCCCCTACCCCACATTAATATTAATTTAATTATTTATAATTAAATTAATACTCATCCTCACTTCATTCATTATTTAAATACCTTAATTAAAACTAATTTCCACCTCACCTCACCACCTCACCTAGACACCTCACAAACCTATTTTTAGCATATTTCCCTTTACTAGGACTCAACATTCACTCACCATAACTAACCACATTCCCGCTCATTAAAATGTAACGTTCCATTTTTTATCTAGGAGAATAGACTGAACTGGCCAAAAAGATCACCAAGATTTGGCATTTTTAGTAAACCTAGGATTTCCCACCGTAATCGACGCCGAGTCAACCCTAAACCGATGTCGGTCACCCTAAACCGTCATTGGTTACCTTATATTCTTTTTGGTAACCTTGTTTGAGAGGTTTGGCCACATTCTCAAGTTTTAGAATGAAGGAGATCTACATGCAAGCAAGAACTAGAGCCCTTTGCACACAGATGGCCATAGCCAGCACCAAGACTGATAAGGAAGGTATTTGTCATTCACACAAGCATTTCGGGAAGGAAGCACTACCGCAAAGTGTTGAGCACCATTCCATAGATCAACCATCACCAACATCTCCAACCACCTCTCCACCACTATAGGAATTTAGAACACATTTGAACTCCAAGTAAGTTGGTTTCTCCTCTGTTACTTGTAGTTGTATTCTTTATTTTCCTTCATCTATTCACTGTTCTTACTTAGATCTATCCCTCATTTTCTCTCTATCAACCACCCCATCACACCCCACCTAAACTTCACAAAACCTATCTTAAAATCGCCTCCCTCCGTAGACCTTAAAACATCCTCCAAACTCTTTGTGCAATCATAGAGAGGACCCAAAACTCATTCTACAACATCTTCCAGTTCCCCACATAGTCACCGACACCGGTTAATCCTAACCGTGGTCGGTCTTTCCTATACGATATCGGTCTACTTAATCGATATTGGTCATGTGATTATCAACCCAACCTAACAACTCAACCCTTAGCCTACCCCAAACCTCACTCAAAATATTACCACACCTATTTTGGACCTGTCACCTCACCCTCCCCCACAGAGACCTTTCTAACTCTTTATTCTAAGACAAAAGAGAGCCCAAACATCCTCCACCTAACTCCCTGCCACTTTTCACAGTTATCGATATTGGTCACCCTAAACCGGTATTAGTCCTACCTAAACCGACATTGGTCACCCTAACCGGTGTTGGTCTCTATGTCTAATAATATTGTTCAGACCAACAACCTAAGTATCACACCCAAAACAACCCAAAATCTCACCCAACCTTACCAAGACTCTATCTGTGACTATAGACCACTTGCACTACCCGCAATCCAATCCAAAACCTTTTACCTGCATAGCATTTTAGTATTTAATCGGATCAACACTGATAGTAATCTGAGGCACCCAAATTAGAATGCTAGCACTAGATTCTTTTACTTACATGTTTAAGTTGTTTTATATTGATTTATAAACAATGGATTGACATGACCTTCTAGGAAGTATCATACTTCCTGGATCTAGCATACGCTAGGTAGTCCACTATCATATATTATTTAACTCTCTTTTTGTGGTCTTGTTTTGTATTTCAGGTAGTTCCTCCTAGCCAAAAGGAAGCTCTCATAGTCAGCATTGGATCAAGAAGTTAGAACACGCACAAAACCTTCAAACCGACCATCACAATGGTATTCCTCCTTGGCCCATACCCTTATCTATTTCATCTAAATCCTTAAAGAAAATGGTGAAACACAAACATCCATAATTCAAGAATGTTGGAAGTAAAAATGGGTAGAGGTATGTTGGATGTATTTGATGTCGACCTCGGTATGATGTAAAAAAAAATTATATACGTGATTGCACCCACTCAGATGGAGCATGAGGCTCATTACAAAGACTTTTGGATGGATTGTGGAGATGAGAAGGAAGTTAGATAGAGGGATTATTCAAGAATGATGGTCTCCTAGATGATATACTTTAGGATTTTTAGACTCTTGAGGGGTTGAAAGATGATAAAAAACCTTTACCACCAATCAATTAGGAAATTGATGAACAAAGGAATAATCAAAACATGACTACAAATTTCATTAGGATTTCTCTTAAATGGTTGTTCTCAAAGGGAGTATATGTAAGTTACCACAACACTTCTATATTAAGGGAATACATGGATACTAAGTTACTTGATGACATCTTTCCCGTGCACAGAAGATTCATGCTACTATGGATGTTTTAAGGAAGAAAGGGATTCAAATACCTTTTAAGAAGTTGACATCCGCACAAGTAAGGAATGATGTGAGTGCCCATATTAGCAAAATAGGGACTTCCCTTACTCAGTTGATAAAGAAGGTTGAAGAAGTACTTCAGGGAAGTATGAGTAGGGCCCATGTTTTTTATGTTACTCCTTTAAAGGTTGTTCCAGTATCCACTTCAGGATCAAAATGAAAATAAAATATGACAACTTATAATTTGAGGAAGTATAGAGGAGTAAGCTTATTTGAAATTCCCCATAAGGTACCATACCAAGAATCGGTATACTAGACTCGGATGAAGAAGAGGAACAATTTCATCTCTGAAATAAAAAGTAGACTAAAGTGTCTAAGTGGGTTGATTTGGAGGAAGCAGAAATAGTTGAGGGAAAAGTAGTTCCTAGTATTCACATCCCTTCACCCAACATTGCTTAATCCCTAGCAATTCCACTCATTATGGGATCACTTCCTATTGACCCAACCCGTGTCTCCCCACCAACCTAAGTTGTTTCACCCAATGAGGAACAACCAATTGTGAATGTTCCCACATCCCATATCGTGCCTATTCCATTATAGAGTGATGAAGAACTGACAATAGAGAAACCTTTAAAAGATCCCGATACATCTAAAGTTGGGATGGGAGTTGAGCTTACCCCGATACAAGTTCCAGATATTGAAAGTGGAAAAAAAAAAAGAGAAAGATAGTGAGTAGGAAGTTCAAAATGTTAGTAAGTCAATTAAGGATGTAGTAATAAAATCCCATACATGAGGGATTGTGGTAGAAGTTGTGCAAGAAGAAACTTTGGGTGTCACGGTCATAATGGTAGCCCATGATATCAAGTAAGTAATTCGAGGTTCTTGAAACCTAGGTTCCAGTGACCAATGTGTCTCCTCAAGAGTCTTGTGAAATGGTCCCTTCTTCCAGGGAAAAGGTGGATGAAATCTTGGCACAAAAAAGGAGAGTTTGATGACTAACTATCTTTAAGGAGTGAAGAAATAAGATATCAATCTGAGCCAATGGATGGAGCAAGAAATCATGGTGGACTTATGGAAGAATTTGTTTGGGAAGAAACAACATGTATAACTACGAGAAAACATTTATGTAACCTCTTCCTCTTCCAGAGCCCTTGCAATTGATCCTATAACTTCAGTACCACAATCACCTGACACATATGGACCACTAATGGGGGTCTGGATAGAAGGTGCTCTCCCATAGAAGAAAAGGGTGGAAATATAGTTGGATGATGATTATATACAAATTATAACCACCCTCAATCCCTCTAGGCCACCCAAAAGGGAAAAATTATGTTAAGGGCAGTTTTGAATAAAAAGGGAGAAAGATTTGTGGAGATTGCAACTCCCAAGTCCAATGTGCTCTAGAGTGAAGCATCTCCATCTAATTTCCAGTCACAAGGATCCCATTAGGTAAGCCCTCCACCAAAGATATTAAACATGAATTTTATGTGGCAGTGGAGGGATTATTCTAGAAAATCGATGAATTCAAGGAGACTAAGAAGGATCTAAAGGCCAAGAATGAAGCCTTGTCTAACTTGGTTAGAAAATTTACTAAGACCCCTAGGGCAGGGAAAGTTGAGGTTCTGAAATCACCAATGATGACATCAAAAGAGTGAGTGATCTAGGATAAATAGGATAGGCCACCCTACGGTGGTAAAATGACTTAGTGACTTGAGGTGAGGAGGTAATCAAGGAATATGTGAAATGTTATTTCCATATATTTGACAAAACAGAAGAAACCAAGGAATAACTAATAAAGTGTGATGTTAAACAGAAAATGTGGGGTGATATGTTACCAAAAATAAAAGCCCTTATAGACCTAGAGGATGATCTAATTATCAAATAAGGGATTATTCCCCATGAATCCACGGGGAACCAAAGCATGAGTCTCATAAAGCCACGATATAAGGGTATATACCTTGATAAGTTGTGTCAATATTTTCAGAGAAGCTTGGGATAAAACAACTAAGTAAATTGATGATATTCACTCTTTGATTGAAAATATAATTGGAATAGGTAGTGGGGAAAGGCTCGGGATGTAAAATGTAGATAATTTGATCGGGGTATTAGGGATCATGCCCTTGGAAATCCAGGAGAGCTAAGGACTTTCAAATTGTCTACTATGTAATGACCAAAGTGCAAATCGAGGCAAGAATCGCTAAACTGTTAAAGAGGATAAAGAAGGGAATAAATGTTTTTATAGAGCTTGATGATGTAGGCGTTAGGTAGGAAATAATTTTCCATTACCATTCAGGGCCCGATGAAGAATCTATCCTATAGATATTTGAGAAATTTGATGCTTACAGGATAGTTTGGAGAATCAACCCATTGATGTAGACTAGGAAAGATGAAGGAGTAAGGGAGAGGGAATCAAAAGAAACTATTCATCTCGTTAAAGCATGGTGGAATCATCCAAATTTGGTGCCTTCTCCAAACATAATACAATTTTTCTAAAAGGCAAAAGAATTTGTTGAAGGAGAAGTGAAGGAATATTTTTCGAGTTAGAAGGTTTTCCCCCTCATTTTGGAAAATATCTTTTATCCCACAAAAAAAGTATCATGGATTTCTTAGGAGGTTTTCAGGGGAAATTGACAATATATTTTGATGAAAATTTTGTCAAAATTATCTATTTCTATGAAGAAATGCCAAGGTGGTTGCAATGTACAACCATTAGCATATTTTGAAGCCATTTTTTTGTGTATCCTCACCAAAACTCACACAAATGGACTCTTTTTGTTTTGACAAAAATAACTTTCATGTTTCTTATGTTTAAAAAATTATGAACAAGGAGATATAATTTTTGTTGCAATCTTGTACTAGTCTTATTCTATTAAATATGCAAAAAATTATCTTCAATTATTGTATTTTTTTGTCTTTGTGAGAATATTGTAGAGTAGTGCATACTATGCAATATTTCTATTCAAGTTGTAAAATTCAGAAGGCAACATTATTTTTGAAGGGTTATTGTTATCCCTTAAGGGTATTTTAGGTGTATGAAACAAATATAACAATTACTTTATCTAAATCCTAGCTCAAATATTTTTGGTTAGGATCTCGAAGATTATCAATAACATTTGTGCAAATTGAGTATCAATGAATGCAAATGTTATTTCATAAATTTTGTTAAGTTGATTATTCTTTTCAAACATTGTCATAAGCACGGATTCTTCCCATGGAAACATTGATATACTGGAGTCACAAAATCAATTACCCTCCGCCTTCAAATTCAACTAAGAATATCTCATTATCCTCACTCCTATTAAGCATATCATACATGTATACCATACATATGCTTACCATACAAATCCATATAAAATTTTGTTCATTACCAGTATGCTTTGTTGAAATCTCACCAATTCGGTGTCCCAAAGTGCCAACAAAAGCACCCTTTGTTAATACTATTACACAGAGATGATGTTTGGGATTACTCATTTATCTGTCTATTTTGATCTATGTTTGAAGTGTCAAGTGCATACAATAATCAAGTGATAACTCTAATAAGTGAGTATTGTATTCATGGATGCACTTGCTTCAAATTGATTCATACCAATTATAAAGAAAGTTGAGACAAGAGAACCTTTCCTTTATTCAGATCCCCTAGATCCTCTCACCTTGGTCCAGCATGACAGCTATAAGTAGTAGGGTGAAGTCATCCCCTTAGTTAAGGTGTCTCTTGATCACCTCTCGAATTGAGTTACTTGGGTGAATGTTGAGTTGATCCTCGCCTATCAATGAAAAAAATTTCATTATTTATCATTCCCTCAAGGTCATCCGAATTATAATTAGCCGCACAATTCTGGGTGTGCTCTTGGGAGCCAACACCAACTACTTTTGGATTCCTGTGGTACTCCTCACAATGAATTTTCGAGCTTATGCCCATGCACTTCACATAGTTATGTGGATGGGTATTTACCCTTATTTGGGCCTGTAATTAAATGTGTAGTACATTAAATAAAGAAAAAAATGTGTTTTTAAGTTTTTACAGAAACAAATTTACAACACAAATCATAGTTACGATTTCCCTACAACCATATTTTATGATTTTTTTGTGTCGAAATGGCAACCCCATCATAGTTGAGACTGTCTTATAACCCGACTTTTTTGTTTTTTGGATTTTGGGTAGATATACAAAATCAAGTGTTATATCTAGAACTCAAACGTTGGGAAAAATAAAAACAAACTAAAAAGACAAAATAAAACCCTAAACAAAGCAATGTTAGATTCATAAAACAAAAAGAATTACCCACAACTAAAATTGTCCCACTATGGTCGCCAAAATGTAATCCTTGATTTGGATCACTGTAAAATGGATTAGCTAACATGAAAACCCCAAAATCAACTAATAAAATAGAATGGGATTGTGATGTCATCATTAAGAGAGGGACAATTGTGGTTTCTTTCATTGAATAAAGTGGGTAAAACTCTTCGATTTAAATCTAATCCCGCACACAAACACAATTGAAAAATTTAGTTATTTTTGTGGTTAGGGGACCTGCCTCGCTTAGATCCCTAAACCTTTTAAGGAGATAAAAAAAATTATTGAAATGCTTATTTCACTTAATTGGGACTTATTCCAGTCCCAACAACTAAAAATTATACTCAATATTAGAATCCAATATAGCTATTTTCACATTCCTAAATATGAAATATTGGAATTATCTGCACTCCAAAATGGCTCATATCGGATTTCAAAATCACACATATTGGATTCCATAATTGCATATATTGGAATCTAGAATCACATATATCAGAATCCAAAATCACATATATTGGAATTAACTATACTCCAAAATCACATATATTGGAATCCAAAAATCAAAATATTGGAATCTCTTAATTCTCCTTTTGAAGTCCAATATATCTAGTCACGATTTAAATTTATGAATCTGTAAAATAACATTTAATGATTTCTGCAGACACTAGCCCATATATAGAATGATACATGTTTCGATTTATAAGGGTTAGCGGCAATACCTAGGCTTAAGCTTTGGTATAATGCTCTTATTAGTTTTAAGATTTTTTTAAGATTAAACTATGCAAATTTGAATATTTCAAACGTCCTTAAGCAAGTGGTTGTTAGGCTAATGACATTCACGAGATGTGAGAAACTTCCACATTCAATTACTATGGTTCGATTGAACCTTGGGGAAACCAGAGAATTACCTTATGGGTTAAATTTGGTGGCCACTTATACCTGTCAAGCAATTTTTAGTTGAAGGGAAATTTTCAAATTTTGCCCTTCAAAAATGTAAAATAGTGTTTTTAATACTATTAATAAGATTTATAAAATATTATATTATATGTATTTCACTATTTCTAATATATATTTGTATAGTTTACTAATAAATCTATATAAAAAATTACGGTTATACTTACAATTTACAAACTTGCATGTGACAGATTTTTTCAAATATCTGCAAGTATTTTATGGCTAAAATATTATATAACTTCTAAATGGCCATCAAATTTAACCCTTATAAATATGAAGAAACTTAAAGAGGGAAACGATTCAATTTAGGAGAATGTAATTAACTATAAAACCATTCCAGATATATTTTCATATTTAAAGTTAGAGCTCATATTTACTTCATTTATAATGGTGTGATTGAACCGTGCAACCAGAGAATTTCTAAAGATGTTATGAAGAAATTAGCAGAGGGAGATGATCCAATGTAGGAGAATGTAATTAATTGTAAAACCATACCAGATATATTTTCATATTTAAATGTAGATATAAAATCAATTATAAGAGACATGACATAAAATTTGTCATATTCAAATATGGATATGAACTTATTTAAAATTAATTGTAAAACTATCCCATATATATTTTAGTATTTAAATATAGCTATGAAATAAATTGAAATTCCTTTACTAAAGGTAGAATTATAGTAAAACATTTGATGAATAATTTGAAATTATAATGTAACATTATTCCTGAAGTTGGGCTTCCAAATCAACAATACAAATCATAGTAAAGATCTAATAAAAAAGCTCCCTAAAATTGTTTTAGTGATCTAATATAATCCGAACATCTTCAACATCCTTCAATGGTTGAAACAAAGGCCATAACACATCTAACAAGTATGTGTCTTCTGACTTAGAATCTATGTTAAATGTTTCAGCAATTATGTAGTTTGCATCATCATTGAACTTGTTTTTCTCTAAAGAGTCATCTACAAGCACTGTATTTTTTACAATTGTACGATGCATTAAACCGCAACTAAACGAAGTTAAGATTCTTGAGATATAATTGTTAGGTAAACTAAGGTTAATTATGCATTGTATTACCTTAGGTAATTAATAATTCATTAATGTAATTAGTTATTGATTTAATTGTTGAATGGTTATGATTTTATAACCATAATATTTGGATTAGTATAATCCCATAGGTTTATTTGTTTCATTAATTGGAAAATTCATTTGTTTGTATTATTGTCAGATGTATTACTACACCTCGAAACTTAATTATTTGTTTATATCCGGTTGTCCAATATCTATAAATATTGTAGCTGCACTATTGTAATTGATTTTCCCAATATTAATAAAAGTATCAAGCTTTCGTGCTTTTTGTTACTTTCAATAATTTGGGATTCTTAGAACCTTCATAATCGTGGCTATTGATCTCGATGTAATATTCTGTGTAAATATTAAATCGAAGCTTCTGCAACCTCCAAGATGATGTTTTGAAGGAATGAAGACATCATTTCATCAACATTTGACTTTCTCGTAGATGACCACATTGCTATGTTGAAATGTTTTTTGCACTGTCGCAAGAACTCTTTCACATTAGGTCTGAGAAAATATAAAAAAAAATTGAGCTCGATGCCGCCAAACTTTTTGAATTGTTTAAATGTCGAAGATGCCTTGTGGAGGGTGTGTGCCAAAGCATCGTTTATATCAAATATGATCAATTTCATGTTGAATGTGTTCATATCTCGCAAATGAAAAATAAACAAAATAAAATGGTTAATGGTGGAAAATCAATTAAAAAAAAAAAAACAAGTCCCTTTTGATATTGTTATATCAAAAATCAAATGGTCGTAGGTGGTGACAAAGGTAAAATCTAAGGGCATTCCTCATTTCTTATTGTTATACTAGGAATATTTTTTTGTGAAGAATTTATTTGAATAGAATGTAATGTTTTAGTGTGACAAGTCTTTACATACCGTATTGTAGTTATTTCATTGCATTAGAAAGTGGTATATGTTTTCTAATATCAAAGCAAAAACTAGTATTTAAGTATGCTCACAATTAATGCAAGAATACATATTTCATTAATAAAAGCTCGCTCAAATATTTGTTACATTAAATATTTTCTCGTGAATTTGCATTTGCAACTTATACACTCACACTCGAACTTATAATCGGGGAAGATTTGAATTCTCCCAATCGATAATCATACAATCATAATTTAAATAGTTACGTAGAACCATCACTAAAACATATGAATTTATTTTATTTACAATGTTAAGTTGTATCATCACAATAACATTTGAAATGCTAAATTTTTATTTAGCATTTACTCGCTCCAAATATTTGATCCCCTCTACCACATTCAATCCCTTTGATACTATTAGTGATAAGTATTTGTGAAAATTGGTCTTCAACCACATATCTTTTGAGTAATTTTCTCCTCTGCTTTTCATCCCAACCATAAATTTTTTTAGATGGTTTCCCTTTACACCTAATGTAATACACATTGTGTCTTGAATTGTAGGGGACATTGTTTCTACTCAAAACCTTTTCTAGATCTTTTATTTGAATTTCATCAACCATATTGCAATGTTATTTTCCCCAGGTGATTAATGGATTCAAGTCGATTGATAATTTTTATTGAAGGCCTTTGTCATCTTTTCAACATCAATCGAAGTGAGTTTGTCGATCGAATCCCATTTCAAATTTTGTTGATAATGACTTTATAGACTCTTTCGTGCCACCTCGCATGTCATTATCTCCCCGCATAACTTGAATGTGATGTCTCTTGAGGGCGATTGGTTTTTCTCATACAATAAGCCCTCCAAATATAAAATAAGCAAATATTTCTTGCAGCTAACTACAGGGAAGTAAACATATTTTTTTAATTTGTCTCGATATCAATTCTAACCAACAGAAAAAATCAAGATTTTAGCTTATGGCTACCACTTACAAAGTGGGTCCTGCGTGTAGGATTGCATCTTCTTTACCCATTGTTGGATCCTTTAATGAAATATATGTTTTAAATAATATTATTATTATTAATATAGCTATTGATATGGAAAATGAAACCATATTTGAAAAAAATGTACTGAACTACGTGGTAAAATGGTAAATTCAATATTAGCACTTTAGGTAGGTAGCACTTACTAACTGAGCTTCAGGTTGGCTTGCACAAACCTTACTAGCTAGCTCTTACTAGTTTTTTGATGTAATATGTGTTAGAAACAACAATAATCAATTCAAAATCAATTTCATGTTATCGCAAATGAAAGGATTATTGAAAAGCATATTGGTCTTTGTGGTAATATGGTAAGTACAAATCAAAATGTTTTATGTCTTCTGAATGAATTATAGTGCCCGCTAGGGTTTGTTTATATCTATTGAACCACCCATTAGCGTAAAACACTTTTTAGATATTGATGTGGATTAGCAATCACTAGGCTATACCATCATTGGCTAGAATAAGCATAGATTCTAATGTCTATATCATTATGTCGATACTAATGGTTTATGCAAACAAACAACAACCTAGAAACTACAAACTATGTAGCGTTGGATGCCACCAAGAACTTTTGAAATAGGTTATTTGGTAATTCCTTCTTTGAAAATGATTTCGCTTCTAGAATTAGCTGAAATATTTTTCTATAACTATGTGAGCCTTAGAAATGGTTATGTTTAAAAATACGCATGGCTAACATACCTAGTTTTGTCTGCATATTCGTGTTGGCTACCACCGCGCACTCCACTATTACTTTCTCCAGGTGTTGGTGGTCTACATAAGCCATTAATTTTTCTTATAAATTTGTGGGGCTTAGTAGTAGTTCTTATTTATAAATGCACATGACTAACATACCAGGATTTTTTGCATATTCATGGATGATGTGGTTGAGTTCTCCTCATCTGTGGTCAGAGATGGTGAACATAGAGTATTGTCAAAAAATGAGAACAACGACAATTGAAAATAGAGCTCATTAAACATATTTATAAAGTGATTGAAGTTCAATCACCATGATGAGTTGGTTGTGTAGCATCAAGTTGAGAGGTTTTTACATTGATTCCTATTGTTCTTGGGTTGTCTGCATAAATAAGAAATGTGTAAGTAGCTTTTTTGGTTGAAATACTTTTAACATAATCACATGTTCGAGTTGTATTCCGGTACGAACCTTTCTTCATATGAGAATAGTAATGTTTCAAAAACATTTCTTGACTATGTGTCTCAACAATAAAAACAATAGATTGATTGGATTCAACTAATTCAAGCAAGCGTGACATTGCCATCGTATAGCACTAATCTTTGCCACCGTATAGCATTAATATTATAGAATCCCGTGCAACAGCATCGAGTGAAAATCTCATACCATAACTCATATGATCTCTCAAAAGGAAAATCATGTTTAGTTCCTTTTAGGCCAATTTTGCTTGCAATTACCAATTGTTGTGGTATTTTTTCCATCCAATCCCTAGTGAATTCTTCTCTTTCCTCGTTGATTTTTTGACATTTGTACACTCTAGTTATTGTGTACATAAGACATAAACTTTTAAATTTCCTGTTGTTATCATAGAGTCTGTAGCATCCATCCAATTAAATTGATTCTTGTTGGCTAGATTTTTGCATAGTGAAAACCTAGGAAAATGAGTCATGAGATAAATCTCCCTCATTTACCAAAGTGAGGCTCCCTTGTATGATTTGTCAATAAAATATGCTAGTATCTATTTTGAGGTTTTACTTTAACCATGCAACCCATGAACCATAGCTATATATTTTTGCGTGCAAGTAAATGTGCCTTTATTAAAGAAAGGAAATATCGATGAAGAAGGAAAATTAAAAAAATAGGAAAGAAAGAGGGAAGATGTGCAACCCAATCAATAGATTACAGAGTTGATTGCATGCACATAGATGGAACCAATAGATATTAACACATAGAATTATAAGTAAAGGTAGCTTTCAAATCTAGATCTAGAATAACACAAAGTTTATAAGTAGATCTAAGACAAAAGGCTAGAAATAGAATGTATCGTGACACAAAGTTCTCCGAAATCTACTCCTTTATATTCCTTTTCTTCAAATAGCTATCAAGGGCTTCAACACAAAGTCTGGAACACAAGAATGCTGCTAACAAATTCTCATCCTTTAACCCGTATGTTCTTCCTCTACTTATAGCATGTAGAGGGGAAATTACAAATAGGAAGCTTTTATTTGAACTGGCACATGTGGAAGTTGGAAAGGAAACAATTGGCAATCTCCCTCCTAGAATTCATCTTTGCATGACATGCATGATTTGCAACTGAAGATAAAACCTTCTATTTTACATGTTTGCCACCTATTTCCAAGTAGTTAACTTCTTCAAGTAATGGCTTTTAAACCAATCACTTAAGTTTTATAATTTAATTGATCACTTAATTACTTTTGAGGAAATAAGAGAAAGAAGAAGAAAGAGGAAAGCTGCAGTCTTGTCCTTTTTCATATTTTGCATGTAGCTGATTCTTTTTCCTTTGATTCTCACCAAACTGGATCTGGAAGTAGCTGGATCTGGAAGCAAGTGACTGTGATTTGCTTGTGGGTATTGCCTTTGACATGTCTTCCTCATATCCTTGAATATTTTGGAGTTCTTCTCAAGTACATGCATCAGTGCAATGTTTACCGCAAATAACTCATCATTTGTATTGTTAATTGCATGTGAGCAATTAAAAATTCTGGAAGGCACTCCAGGTGAATGCAAATTCAATGAAGGCTTCAACCGGAAGATTGGGAGAACATGCACAAGGTCCTGGAAGGAATTCTCCATGCACTGACTTCTTCACGGGATGCATTCGAAACAAGAGGATGAATCCTTTGCAATTATGGATCTGGATTTAGATCGGATCGAATCCGGATCTGGATCTGGAAGCTATGCATGATTCTAAAACGATCCTTTTCTTTCATCATGCTTCACCCATAAAGCGAGCAATCTTTGTCTCGAGCAACTCTTTTTCTTTTTATTCGGCCAAAATTCTTTACAATCGGTGCAGATCTAGAGATTTCTTCAGATTCAGAGGATATGTTAATGTATTGGACATTGATTTAAGCTCCCTTTCTCTTATATAAGCACCTGTAATGAATACCTGTAATTCATTCAAACAAAGATGGCAACCGGAACATGAACACTTGATTTTAATTATAAAAATCTACATATATCAAGCCTGCTGCCCCAAAATTTGAGGTTTTGTTTGTATGCAAAGCAAGCATGAATTTTTTCAACTTCACCTGAGCACCTGTACCACTATGCAAACAATTAATCAGACTTAATTCAAGCTCCTTCAAACCTAGGTGCCAAACTTTGAAGCTTGTTCGGCAGTGAAAACACCTTCCTCTGAAAGCAAAATCCCTCCTTAATTGGGTGCCAAAATTGCCTGGGCTGCACTTCCTTGTTGAAGAATTAATTAATTCATCATTATGGCAGCCCATTCTTATATAACCTTCACCATTCTATAATTAATAATTGCCTCTCCTATTCCTGGCAATTAATTAATTAATTAACATGCTTTTCTCTTCAATTTGGGCACCTATTTTGTGCATGCTCATGGCTGCCATTAAATAAATTAAATTTATTTAATTTTAGCTTTCTACTTCCAGTCCACATTGACTTCACAGTGTGCTTTGACCTTATGCACCAAAAATAGGAATTAATTCCATTAATTAATACTTTAAAAAGTATTATTTCTCCTCAATATGGGTCGCACTTTTTTGCATGAGAGGGGGCTGCATTAAATAAATTAAATTTATTTAATTTTAGAATTTTATTTCCAATCTTCTTTATCCTTTCATCATACGTTGAATTTTCCTCATGCTTTGGGCACCAAAATTGGGTGAATAAACAAGTAATAAATATTATTAAATGTATTATTATTCACCCAAGGTGGGTCTCACTTTTTGGTAAGGGTGAATTCTATTTTAAAAGTCAATTTCTAATGGGATTATACACCCGCACCGCACCTCCAAAAATCCCATGATCCACTTAAGTTGTTTGACTTTCATAATGTGATTTTTTTACCTTGTAAGGTAGGTAAGAAATTCCCATCAATGCCTTAAGTGATTTTCTTTTATTTCACAATGGGAATTTTCACCCTGCAAGGCAGGTAATAAATTTTACCTACCCGCCGCCTCTAATAATCCCATCATGACTAAAGTTGATTTTCTCCCATGGGAAAAATTACCTGAAGCAGTGTACAAAATTCCCACCTGCCTACTACTACCAAAAATCTCATTGTAGCTTAAAACCTTCTTTTCCCAAAAATGTGACCTGCCCAGAAGAAGCTTTTTCATGCATGACTTCATCTTTTCAGAGAGAACCAGACCTCCTGTGGAAAATTCCTTCTGGCATAACGTCCATAGATGATCTCTAGATACTCTAGGCAAGAAATCAAACTAAACCGGAAAAGGAATTGACCCAGAGAAATTTCACGTAAAAACAAAACGGGAAACACCAAAAACATAAAACGTTGGTAGAAATCACAGATAAAGCCCAAGATTCATTCCTAGTTAAAACAATAGATTGGTATATAGGAATATTGACATGTAAGACCACAACAGGTTAAACCAGAGCACAATTTGCCTCAAACGGGCTCAGAATAATTAAATAAAAATTTCACACAGAAAACCCAAATGACAAAATACAATGATTTCGAGCATCTAGGTATTTGGTGAAATTGGCTAATATGAATCTCTGGGAATATCTTGACACAATACAGACACTTTCTGGCAATTAACACACAAAATGACCCATTATTTTAAAAGAATGAAATTTTTTAACATGGGGTAGTCTCAAATTTCAGGGTGAAATCTGGGGACACCAATTCTTCACTTTCTTTAACCTTTTCCATGTACTTTTCTACTGTTTCTCTCAACATTGTTGAATACTCAATTGGTATGAGAACAATAATACTATATTCAAAGTTGGTTCCAATAACTATTATCAACTCCATTATTTCTTCACAAGAAATATCGCTAGACAAATTGTAAAAATCAAGACAACACATTCTATATTAAAGGATTAGTGGTAGAAATAGCTTTGATAGAGTTGATGAAAGTTGGAATGGGTATGCACATTAACATCGATAAGTACATTCTTCTTTGTCCTCCATCCTTACCAATATATTGTCTTCCATTGACACCACATAGTTGTCTAATATTGTCTCGAGCTCGACGGAAGATCTTCTTCCACCACCTTCTCCTTTTTGCATTTAGCTTTTTTTCCCTATGTGGGAATCCAATTTTCTCTTTCCTTTCCTCTCTTAACCCAATAGTACAAATAGCTGGTGGTAGTGTGATTCATGTAATTTAACTTTTTCAATTACATTCGATTCACTACAGGATGTCAATAGATCAATATTTGGATGTTTGTCTTTAAAATATTGTAGAACTTTTGCTCTCATTTTTCTGTCTCCTTTTACTCTCTGCAATAAGAATCAAATGTCTCTACTATTACGCCTGCCTGAACAAGGCCAATTAACCAGACATCCCCTGATTGTAATTTATCTTCTAGTACTAATAGTTCTTCATCGTTCATTCCTCTAGTAACCCTAAATGAATTGGTTATGAATCTTGCCAATGAATTAGGCTGAAAGTTATCTTGATTATCTTTAATAGGTGAAAAAGAAAGGCCACTAGATCTAAACAACTCAAATGTTGTAGTCCATTTAATCCATATATCATCTGGAAATAATAGAAAATTCCATTTGTCGTATAGATTGATGGTTGAGTCCATTTTGAAAATCAAAAGGAATTGACTCTCAAAGTTCTGCATTCAAAAGAAATTTTTATGTTTTTGCTTTTTATGTAAGGAAGAAAAAGTTAATAACAAATGTAATAAAATTAAATTACATTACCTTCCACTCCTTTGTTTTGTTTTTTGCCAATCCGATACATTGAAGACATCTAAGTGATTTCAAACTGATCTAGCTTTGTACAACAAATCAATAAACTTGGTTTCTATCCAAGTTCTGTTCACTTCATTTTATTGTTTTAAAATATTGGTAATGGCTTAATTAGTTGAATTTGCATAAAGAATGCGAGCCCTTTGAAAGTTTAGCCTTGGATGTAAATACTTGTAAGTATTTGAGCCTAAAATCATTTTTTTACACATATTGTATGTTGGTCGTCAAGTATATAAAATTTATCATCATCCCTTTCCAAGTCTTTTGGATATTTGAGCACCACCACCTTATTCGTAGACTCCAAGAAGGGAAGAAGAATTTTGTCCCTCTGTGTAGGAATAAGATTTATCAACATGGATTGCACAAGAAGTTCAACATTATCAGCATCAATAGGACGATATTGATACTCTGAAGGTGCTACATGGAACTTGGAAACATCAATTGAAAATACTTCACCATTAAACAAAAAGTAGTCAAATTTTTTCTTACTTGAAGGTTCTATTTTCATGAATATAGTGGTTGCTTTCTTCAGCAATGCAACTGATTTAGTATTCTTTTTCAAACCATGGAACTTTGATCTGGATGAATCGAGCTCCAATTTAGCCAAATATGTTCTCCTCAGCATAGTAAACAACTTGGCATGTTTATGTGGTGAAAGAAAACCTTTTCTATTCAAAAATGACAAACGGAAGAGGTTGTATCACCTCTATATAATTTTCTAAGTATTGCAAGCATGTCATTGTGAATTTCTTATGCATTTGAACAACCAATTTTATCTTCATCTACTACCACCCCAAATCCCATCCATGTGTTGAATAGGGACATTATTTTTTGTCTTCTGAGGCTTGCATTTCCCATTTCCTAAATAAAGAAACAACCAACTCCATATCCACAATAAGACACTTATTATTTTCATTGTCAATGTGTTCAACCTGAACACACAGTGTACTCAAATCAACAACTTCAGAGGATATAATCATTCCAATTTCCTCATGTTTATCATCTACAAAAAAAAATAACCACAAGTCCTTGTAGTAGTTGTTAGGGCCAAGGACTTCAACAAACTAGTCGTCATCTCTTTTCTTCTAGCTCTCAGCACCTTCAATGAATGGAATTTCTGAGAATGGATTTCAACCAATGGAAGACATTGTATCTGTAATTGGAGTAGAATATATTAAAGATTACTTCACATATGGATTAATTTTTATTCTCACCATATGTTAATGAATGTAAGTATTAGCCTTTACGATCGCTAATCTCTATAATACTTTACTTTTTATCATTGGTGAGAAATCAAAGTAAATGTTAGCTACTATTAGGCTTCGACCGAACATGACATCTAACCTTCAACTGGTTATTGTAAATCATATTTTTTGGATCACAACATTAATACTAGATCCATGCAAAATTGTTCTTGACAATTAACACGCAACATATTTTAGAAGGATTGTTTGTTTCGACAACCATCCACTTTGTGTCGATTGCATGAAAGGAAATGTTTGAAAACATATATGTTAGCGAGAGAGAGGATTTAAGTCGACATATGAATGGATAGTTTTTAATATTACTTGTTGGTAATTTACACCAATTGAATGGACTAGCTTAAAGGCCATTAAGATTTAATCTCCATAACTAGTAGAAAAGAATAATGTAGTGACCGCTAGGCTCAAGAATCTATTTATTTGAAAATAGATATATGGTAACAAACAATGGTCAAGCTTAGTGGCCACCAAGCTCCTCTAGTTAGCGATTGTCATTGTAAGCACTATATGTTCAACTGTGGATTAATATTGTTTTTCAATGATAGTAATTATATCGTATTGGTTGGACTTTGCATGTCGGACCCAATTACAGCACTACATTCCAACAAGACGGATAAAGACTTATGTATTTCACCTAAAATATATCTCTGTAAATTATAAGCCATATTTATTCATATCAAACAAAAAGCCTAGCGGGCAAGTTCTTTATTTCAAAATAACTATTGCATAACAAATTATGGTCTAGCTTAGTGACCGCTACAATACTTTGATTACCTCTAGTTATAGGAATCACTAGAAGTACAACTTTAGAACGATTATTATTGCCAATGAATATAATTGTATCAAATTAGCCGCACGTTACTAGGCAGAGAAAATTGTTGCAATACTTTTCATCAAGAGGGATCAAGACTTTATCTTTGTATCAAAGGAACAACATTACGGATGATAGTCACAACAATTTTTAAATTTGAGAATATATAATAACAAACAATGGTCAAGCTTAGTGGTCGTTGGGCTCCTATCTTTACCATTTTCCATTGTAATCACTATATGTTCAACTTTGGATGGTTAGAGTAAAAGGGTATCAACTACTACGCTTAAGAATTTCTTAATTCAAAAATAGTTGTTAAATGAAAAATCATGGAATGGCTTAAGAAAGTTTCTATGACCATATCATTACCTCTTGTCATAGCTATAACTATTTGTAAATCTTTAGATCAATTGTAATTGTAAATGATTAAAATGTTAATAAATTTTTTGTGTGTTACCTTGTGAAGCCAATTCCTGTAATGCTTTCCATCTAGAGGGATCAAGACTTTCCATTCTTATAAAAGAAAATTCTTAGCAACCATCAACCTTCATTACTCATTGAAAGTAATAATGTAGCGGCTGCCAGGATCAAGAGTTTAATTTTGAGAGGATGCAAGAATTATGTATTTCTCCTAAGATATATCTTAGTAAATTATAATCCATATTCGTTCATATCAAGGAAAAAGCCTAATGAGCAATAGGCTTAAAAATTTCTCAATTTTCATTTCAACTATTGATTAACAACTTGTGATATCACTTAGAGTCCATCAGGATCCTTTCATTACCTGTGTCGCAGTAATCACTATCTTTACATCTTTAGATTGATTGTAATTTTCAATGATTATAATAGTTTCAAATCGGTTGCACGTTACCTAGTGGAGCCAATTTCTACACTACTTTTCACAAGAGGGATCACGACTATCGGTTCATATCAAAGAAAAGGTTTAGTGACCACTAAACTCAATTACTAGTTGAATGGAATAACGTAGTGGCTGCTAGGCTCAACAATTTCTAATTTGTGAATAGATATATTATAACAAACAATGGTCCAACTTAGCGGCCACTAGGCTCCTATCATTATCACTTGTCATTGTAATTGTATCATTTTGGGTGGAATTTACATGGTAACCCTAATTGTTGCACTACATATTTATCCTAGTGGCCACTAGCTATATACCTTCTCGGATTTGAGAATACCTAAAAAAATGCCCCTAGTTATATACCTTCCTTGGATTTGAGAATAGCCTCACAACTTTGTGCTAGCTAGTGATATAAACCTTCTAGGATTTGATAATTTCATGCCACGTGTCATCGTTTTAATGGTAGTTATTTATATTATAATTTCATAATAAATGTGTAAATTATAATGTTTTCTAACTATTAGGTTCAAACATGCCACGTGGCACAAGTATAATTAAACAAATATTTTTCATTTGCACACTACATCTAACATTGTATAGGTTGATTTTGATTTTTTTTTAAAATGTGCCTATACATTCGTACACTTTATTTCATTTTTTATTACAATATTATATTTTTTATTGTGTTTCAACTATTTTAGGCTATAGCCACGTGTCATCATTTTAATGGTAGTTATTTATATTATAATATCGTGGTTTCATATTATACTAGTTTATTTACATTTTAATTTCATAATAAATGTGTAAATTATAATGTTTTCTAACTATCATGTTCAAACTTAACACATGGCATAGAGTAATTAGAGAATTATATTTCATTAGTGCACTACATCTAACATTAGGTATCTTATTAAAAATTTAAAAAAATGTGCCTATAAATTGTTATATTTTATTTCTATTGTTTTATTATAATATTATAAGTTTTATTACGTTTCAACTATTTTAGGCTATAGCCAATAACAAAAGGCGTTGTTTTCAATATTGTTTATTTTTTCGATATCCCGCACCTTTTCTCAATGAGTGGCAAATTCAGCTATTTTAGGCTATAGCCAATAACAAAAGGCGTTGTTTTCAATATTGTGTTTTTTTCAATATCCCGCACCTTTTCTCAATGAGTGGCAAATTCAAATTTTAAATTGTGAATTCCCCCATTTTTGAGAATTTGAAATTTCGATATTAAACACGTTTCCCCACTCCAATTTTAAAAATTCCATATCCCGCACTTTTTTATTTTCAAAATTTGTAATGTCGATCAGATCTTTGGAAAAAATATTAAATACCCAGAGAATTAGTTTTTAGGGAAAAATTTTTTTGGTCTTACTGAGAATAAAGAACTCATGAAATCATAGAATAATACAAGCAAGCCACAAATGGAGGCCAAATGCGAAAATCTCGCCATCTTGGCCAAGGAAAAATTAGGCGAGTAATTATAATCTCGCTCATGTATTAACAAAAAGGGAACAATCAAAACTTGTACTATACTAAATGTGCACCTTTTTTATATTTAGCTCGATGCAAAGATTCATTCCGTCTTCGACCGGATCATGTCTTTTTTAACCTCATTCCACCCCGCTTTGTCATACAAAAACATGCTTAGCCCTACTAACTACCGCTTACCGATTCCTTATGGTTGTTTTTTCAAATAGCCTTGTGAATACTAGGCCATGTATTTTTCAAGTCAGTCCATCCCTGCTTTTCCCTATGAAAATGTGACCCGCATTGCCCTACTTACCGATTCCTTCGATCGTTTGTCACACCGCCTTGTTCTTAAAGAAAAAAAGGAATCTATTGGGCCCCAACCGAAGAAATTTTAATCCCCTTTCATCTCTTGTTTTTATTTCATTTGAATGCTTTCAAGTTTCTGCCAATCTATGCCCCTCTCTGGATTAATTTTCCCAAAAATGATGGCCAATGGCCTAAACATTAGTTTTTAAAAAGTGCTAATGTTTAATGAGACTCAAAATATTGTTTTGGTATTCGTTATGTATGCCTTTTTTACCTTTTAATATGATGATAGAAACAACCCGAGGTAAATATTTCATTGTACATTGTTTATATGGTTGCCCCAGTAAAATCATATTAGGTTTTCAATTGTGAGATAATTTTTTGTGCAATGGAAGGTTAAACATATTATATATACGCCTAAATTTTATATATATAAAATTTCGATCACTATGTATTTTTATTTATATCTTAAATATTTATATATTTAATTCTTTTTAAAGCAATATTATCAATAGGCCACATGTTATTGGCAAAGGATATAGTGTTAGCATATATATTAATTCATTAGGGTTATTATGGAAGGCCACAATATTATTAGTCTGTCTAGAAGGCCACAAACTAATATTATTTGGATATTAGTTGTCCCTTGGATTTTACAAAAACAAGAAAGTTATTGCAAGCTTAGCGGCCTCTAGGGTATAACGTAATACCATATTTGTAGCTAGGATTTAATAAAATAAAGAAATATATTGTGAGTCTAGCGTCCGCTAGGTATTGCCACAACATATTATTTGGAACTTAGTGGTCGCTAGGGTTTCACAAAATAAAGAAAGATATTGTAATTTTAGTGTCCGTTAGGTATTGCCATAAAATAAAGAAAGATATTGTAAGTCTAGCATCTGATTTAGGTTATGCCTCAAAAACATTTTCGAGCTTAGGGATCGGTACTCAACAATGGATATCATGAAGTTATACGCCGCTAAGACATTGTCACAACATATTATTTGGAACATAGTGATCACTAGGATTTATCAAAATAAATAAAGGTATTGTGAGTCTAGCGTCTATTAGGCATTGCCGCAACATATTATTTGTACCTTAGAGGTTCCAATATTACACAAATTAAATTAAGGTAGTATGAAATTAGTGGCCTCTACATGTCTGGAACATCATAATATTTAAAAAAATCTTTCTACATGATTTACCATTTTAATTGAAATTGATTTGATCTTAGCGGTCACTAGCCTTTACAACGATGTAACAATTTAAGCTTTGTGTTCATTGGGATTTAACACATAAGATTTGGGTCATGGAGGTTACAAGAATTTAACACATTAACATAAGATTCCAGGAGGCTAGTGTCCACTAGAATATGCGTACTCATAATGTTTGCAAGTTTTGGTGGTATGCTTTGATAAATAAAATTAACAAATTTTGAGGCACATGGCATCTAGTTTCTTCCACATTAGAAATATTTTGAGATTGGATGTCTCGAGCATTTAACAAGATGAAGTGTGGAATTTTTAGCTTGACGTCTGCTATTTTATGATGCAACATAATATTTGAAGATATGTTGTCGTTAGGATTCAACTAAAAACATGTTAGATATTGCAAGCTTAGTTGTTGCTGGTTATGCCTCTAAAACATTTTCTAATCTTATGGATCGGTACTCAACAACAGATATCACGAAGTTATATGCCGCTAAGACACTTCTACAACATATTATTTGGATCTTAGCAACTGGTAGGATTTATCAAAATAAAGAACGATATTGTGAGTCTAGCGTGTCATTAGGCATTGCCGAAACATATTATTTGTACTTTAGAGGTCACAAGTATTGCAAAAATTAAATTAAGGTAGTATGAAATTAGCGTCATCTACATACTAGAACAACATAATATTTTATGTCATGGCCTCTAGCCTTTACAATGATGTAATAATTTAAGCTTTGTGTTCATTGGGATTTAACACATAAGATTTGGGTCATGGAGGTCACAATAATTTAACTCATTAACATAAGATTATAGGAGGCTAGCATCTACTAGAATATGCGTACTCATAATGTTTGCAAGTTGTCGGCGGTATGCTTTAACAAATCAAATTAACAAATTTTGAGCCACATGGCATCTAGTTGCTTTAACATTAGAAATATTTCGAGATGGGATGTCTCGAACATTTAATAAGATGAAGTGTGGAATTTTTATCTTGAAATCCGCTATTTTATGATGCAACATAATATTTGAAGATATGTTGTCACTAAGATTCAACTAAAAACATGTCAAATATTGTAAGCTTAGTGGGTGCTAGGTTATGCCTATAAAACATTTTCTGAGCTTATGGATCGGTACTCAACAACGTATATCATGAAGTTATACGCCACTAAGACACTTCCGCAACATATTATTTCGAGCTTAGAGGTCACTAGGATTTCACAAAATAAAGAAATGTATTGTGAGTCTAGCATCTCTGCTAGGCATATTATTTGTACCTTAGAGGTCACCAGATTACACAAATTAAATTAAGGTAGTATGAAATTAGTGGCCGCTACGTACTACCACAACATAATATTTAAAAAAATATTTCTAGAGGATTTACCATTTTAATTGAACTTTATTTGAGATTAGCGGCTGCTAACCTTTACAATGATGTAACAATTTAAACTTTGCACTCGTTGGGATTTAAGACATAAGTCGTAAGCTTAGCGGTCGTTGGGTTATGGCTCGAAAACATTTTTTGAGCTTAAATTTTGGTTCTCAACAATGGATATCATGAAGTGATACATCACTAAGACACTACCGCATCATAATATTTAGAACATAATGGCCTCTAGGATTTATCAAAATATCGTAAGATATTTCAAAATTAGATTTCGTTAGGTATTGTGGAAAAATATTATTTAGATCTTAGCGGTCGCTTGGATTTAACTCATTTAATTAAGGTAGTATGAAATTAGTGGCCTCTACGTATTGCCTCAACGTAAAAAGTTACACTTAATATTTTTTATTATTTAACAGATAATTTGGAGCATAACATTTGAAAGGATTAAACACATTACATTAAGATTCTAGGTGGAAGGAGTTTTGAGCTACACGGCATCTAGGTGCTTCCACAACAAAATATTTTTTTCTTAGGTGTGTTTCACCAGATTCTTAGCAAATTAATGAAACATATAAGAGGTAATAGGCCAAGGAGGAATACATGTTTGTGATGTTAGTCAAAGGTTGTGCGCATGTTCTAATTTCTGATCCAATTTGATTACAAGAGCTCCCTTTTATCTAGGAAGATTTACCTTCTAAATGCAAAACAATACCACTAGATAGAGTTAAACAAAACAATGAGTGGACTGCCTAGCGGAAGCTAGATCCGGAAGCATGATGCTTCTTGAACAGGTTGTCAATCCACTTTTATATAATAGTATTAATGTTATTCAAAATATACATGAAATAAATATCTTATTGTAATTGAAATGATTTAGGTATCTCGTATAAAACAATAAGAAAGGTTATTCAAAAGGTTGTTTGAGGCTAAAAATGGGTCAGGTGACGGGATGGTATTGGGTTGTAGGTCTAGTATCGGCTCTGGATAGGGTCTAGTAAAGGTTACAAGTGATTCTAGGCTGTTGGGAAATAGGTATTAGCTCATTGGCCTGAGCTATATTTCCACACACACAACAATCGGGGCTAATTTGTGTGGACCGATGTTGGTTAGCGAGAATGACCAACATCGGTTGGCTAACAGCGCGGTAGGGGCACTTAGTAAAAACTTAAAACTTGTTTTTCAAACTCTTTGTGATTACACAGAGGTTGGAAATGGTGAGGGTAAGGTCGTAAAATGGCCTTGGAGGCTTAGAGATGATTAAAAGAGGATAAAACTAGGTGAGGGGTATGGTAGGGTGATAGGTTGGTAAGAGGAGGGGAGTATATGGATACGGAGAAAGATAAATTACTGAGCTGAATAATAAATCTTACTAGAATAAAATAGATTTAAATGAAGAGATGGTAGGTACTTACTGAAGAGTAGGTTTGGAGGATGCAGGTGATGAGGATGGTGATGGCAGAGATTCATAGAGAAGAGACGTTGTGTTAGTGTCGTGGCATTTTAAAACTCCGTGCTTCTCTATGTGAATCGTGATCCCAAGAAGATGATGAATGCCAATGGTTGTTGGTAGTGCTCCCTTGTATTTTCTTTTGCCTGAGTGCTTCAGAAATTTTGAGTGCTCAAGTCTCTATTCGTATGAGATCCTGAATCGAATGATCAACCTAGGCAAAGGATTTTGGAAATGTATTTAACATAACCAATGATTGTTAGGTGACCGATGTCGGTTGAGATATAACCGGCATCGGTCAAGGCGGGAATATCTAGGTTGGTTAAAAATATCTTGATTGTTGTTATTTTAACATGGTCTCCAATATTCGTCTGAGTCTTGAGTGGTAGATCACGGGAGGATAAGTAAGAATATTTTTAGGTTTAATAGTAGGAGTTAAGTCTAGGATTAGACTAAGCCCTAGTTGGTTAGGATAGGTTTAGACTTGGTCTTAGGTCATTAATGAGGTTTGAGTGGGTCATTTGAGTGAGGTGGCTAGGTGAGTTGATTGGGTGAGGTGGTTAAGTGAGGATATTGATTAATTTAATTAAGATAATTAATTTAATTAACATGTGCACTAGGGGATATGAATGGGTAGGATATGGTTAATTTAATTGACGAGGTTTTAATGGAATTATGACCCAATTTTGGTGTCTACATTTTCCCTTTTTACGTGGCTTGTATTTGTAAGCAACGCTAACAAAAATAGGAAGTGGTTGCCCCAAATATAAGTGGGAGTGAGGTTGCCCCAAGTATGGGTGGAGGTGATCCCCCTCAAACTAGGAGTTGATGAGGTGTGAGACAAAATCGGTGAGTGGTTTGATAAATGGGTAAGTGATGAAAGTGAAGGTAGGTGAGTTAGTAGGTAAGGGTATGGGCATTTTGGGTAATGGGTAAGGGTAAAATTGGGTAATGGGTAATGGGAAATGGTCATATCAGGTAATGGGTAATGAAAATCGAATGCACACATATGTATAGATTGTGACATGGTACTAAGTTAAAGAGCATGCAAACTCTACATCGTCTAAGGTTGATAGGTTTATCCAAACAAGGTTGAAGTGATTCAAGTATCCAGGGTACAAGATATGGTCTGGAAACACAACTTAGGTTAGGTGCAAGAACGTTTAGGTATGATCGGTACACCAAAGTTTTGGTCGGATAAACAACACGACAATAGGCAAGGTAAGGTCATTAGGCTAGAACAACATAGGTAACAACATCGCAAGGTATAATGAGTACACAAGTTCGGTCAAGGTATATAGGTCATGGCACGGGTAAGGCCAAGGTATAGGTAAAATAACAAGTCCCTAAATGTAATTAAGGAAATGTATGGGTGGTGTAGGCTTGTGGGTAGGGTCTAATAAGTTTTGGTAAGGCCAAAAGGTATGTGGCAATAATGATTTTAGGTCAAAGTGGGAAAAATGTAGATGAAATAGTATTGGCAGGTGACCGATGTCGGTTATAAGGTAACCGATGTTGGTTTGGTATGACCGACGTCAGTCATGTCGGGTTAGGGTTATAAAGTTAAAATTTTGTATTTTACATATTCATTATTGTCTTTTGACTTTGAGAAAATGACAGAGCTGAGTGACTTGTGCATTTTTCTTGAGAAAAAGACAAGGCATTGTACCTATCTGAGGTGGAGGTTACTAACTGGTGAGAGGATCCGTGTAGATGGGCATGGATGATTGGTGTATTGATATTTGGTATATGATTGCTGCGTGCTACATTGATAGTGAGGATGTATATGAGGGTTTTGATATTTTGATTTATTTATTTGTATTAGTGTACATTTGTATTGATACACGACGTTCTTATTGTTATAGGTGATGATATTTGTGGTATGGATGATGTAATTTCATTTGAATTTTCATTTTTATTGTGTATGTGATGGGAACTAGGTGAATTAGGCATGATTGAGTTGAGGTCATGTAGGCATGACGGAGTCAGGTATAGGCATGTTTGAGTTAGGTCAGTTAGGCATGGTTGAGTTTAGGTGATTTAGCCATGATTGAGTCAAGGTCGGTTAGGAATGGTGGAGTTTAGGTAAGTTAGGCATGGTGGAGTTAGGTTTTGGTTTTGATTTAATTTCCAAGTTATTGGTAACATGGAAAAATAAATGATTATGAATATGTATGTTATGGTGTAAAGTTCCAAAAAATTTGATATTATGGAAATGTGAAATGATTAATGTATGATATGATCATGTAAGAAATAGGTAAGTATACATGTTTATATACTTGAATGTGTGTTTAATTTCCAAGTAGTGTATAAGATGGAAACTAAGGTAGAATGTGAATAGAAAAATGGGGGAGAGAATATTGGTTAGGGTAAAGAGTGGCTGAGCTAACCTCCAAGGGCCTCATGCCCTTGGATTTTTGCCTACATAGCCCCGATGAAAAGGGACCTCAGGACGATGTAGTTCTCCCATAAACTAGGGAAGAATATGATGAGATAGAGAAATGGATTGGTAGGTTTTAGGCATGGTTGAGTTTTTAGGTCATATAGGTGTGGTGGAATGTAATTGTCGAAGGCTTGGTCCTGTATAGGATAATCAACAAATAATGAAAAAAGTGAATGGTAAGAGGTGACAAAAAGAAGTTCCTAATTGATAAGAACCATAACAAGTCGATCATACCAAAGATGGGCTTATGAGCGTAAGACCCTAAAGGCGTTGCATAATGGACTATTCTAAGGTAGAAGAAAGTCACATGATCATGAAATGTCACATTTGCGGCACATCCCTTGAGTGGGTAGGGAATTAGGGTGAAAAGGCAATGTGGTAAAAATGGTTTTTTTTAGTGTAACTTGATGTGAGACATCATGCCTACTTGGCAAGAGAAACAAGATCAACCTAGGCAATTCCATAATGAAAAAGTTAATTTTTTTCTTTTTGCTTTTGCTTTTGTTTCTATTTTTGATAGACTAGTCGATGTAGGAAGTCTATGTGGGATGAGTAGATTTCTCCTTGAGGTTTTTGTGAATCTGATTGATGCGGTAAGCTTCATAATATTTTTATTTTAGTTTTTGCAAGAATAGTATTCTTTTTATGATAAAATAAGTACAATACGGCTAGCTTTGTATAAACATCCTTCGAGGAGCGGTCTATTTATAAAGTGAGATAGAAAGCACAAATGTCCTTTTGAGGTAGTCATATTTTTGCTAGAAGTTTGACTCAAGGAGTTGAATCCCATTTTACTTTTGAAATTGTTTTGCTTTTGGACTTTTAAGTCATGGACAAGACTATAGAGAAAAATAGGCTCTTGTTTTTAAGACAAAACTATAGCACATAGAGGTTAACTATGATAGAGAGGTTTTAAGTGATGAACAACCATGGGATTCCATCTTGAAAAAGATGAAAAGTATCCATGAGAATCATGCCATGAGTAGATTCGTGGTACTCATATTGAAGACAAGGTTGAAAGGTAACGGGTAATCACATGATCTTGGTTTAGTTGTTGATCCTTAAAATAGGTAGAATGGAAGGTGAACGGTGCTCAAGGGACGGGTGTTGAATAGACAAGAGGTGATATAGGACTTAATTCAATAGTAGAATGGTCGAAGATGTAAGGCATTGAGGGGTTCAGTTTGGATTTACCTTCGAGTGAAAAAAAAATGATAAGCACCGATCCATAGGTATGAGTAACGGTATAAGGTCCAAGCCAATTAGGAGCAAATTTGCCCCATTTACTTTTTTCCTCTTTTGTTACATGTTGATTTTCTTTCAGGATGAGGTCGCCAACTTGGAAGGTTTGTTCATGGACATGTTTTTCATAGGCATGTTTGATACGTTTTTGGTATATTTGAAGGTGATCAAGAGCATTAAGACGACATTCATCCAATAACTCAAGTTGTGCCAAATGGTCTTGGTGAAATTCATCATCATTGAGCATCTCCTTAAGTGAGATATGAAGAGATGGAATCTCGGATTTCTAGAGGCAGGACAACCTTTGTACCATAGACCAGAGAGAAAGGTGTAGCCACAGTTGAGGTATAAATACTAGTACGGTAAGCCCATAAGGAAAAAGGAATGTGCGTGTGCCAATCCTTTCCAGATCGTCCACAAATTTCATAAGAATTTTGTTCAAGGTTTTATTGGTTGATTATGCTTGGCCATTTTTTTAGGGTAGTAGGGTGAAGAAAAATGAGTTGAATGCCAAAGGCATCACAAAGCTTTCATAGAGTTTTTTTAACAGTTTTCCGTTATCAATGATGAGACGATGGGGAACACCAAAGAGACAAATGATGTGATGATTGATGAATTCACATATTTTCTCATCTTTTTGTTGAAATAAGAGGTATGGATTCTACCCATTTATTGTAGTATTCAATAGCGGTAATAATCCATTGATGGTGTTGTGAAGAATGGGGATTAATTTCTCTAACAAGATCCAAACCCCATTAAGAGAAAGGCCAAAGGTCTCATGCGACTTGTAAGGCGTGACTAGGCATGTGATGAAGATTATCATGTTGTTGGTACTTCACACAACGTTTGACATAATCACAACAATCACGGTTTGATGTTGGACAATAATAACCTAGGAATAGAATGCATTTAGCAATAGCTAAACCATCGAAGTGACCTCCACAAATTTTGTCGTGAACTTCCTTGATGTCTTTGTAAGGAACTTCAAAATTAGTAAGGCATGTAAGAGGATACCGTCAAAGCCACGTTTATAAATAATCTTGTTGTATATATTCCCCCCGCATGGCAATGATAAGAATGGATGGCGCGAAAGGAAGCGGTTTCGAGGCGAGGAGCAGGCGCAAAGGCATGTTGGAGAGAAGGATGAACCCGACGCGAAAGGATATGTCGCGAAGGCCGAAAAACCTGACGCGGATAGAAACACGGGTTTAGTGGTCGGGAGGACAGGGGGGAAGAACATGGCGCGGGATATGCCGGAAGGGCCGCGAAACCCGCACACAGAGCAAACGCGAATGGAATCGGGTTTTCAGGTCGGAAACACACGATGAAGGAACATGTCGGGAGTTCTCCAAAACCCGACAGCAAAGAAATATGTCGGGGGGTCGTCTAAACCCGACGCAAAAGAAATCGGGTCTCGGCGTCTGGGAAGCACGTCGGGAAAACATGGAAAAGAAGCATGTCGAGCACCCCTCCGAACCCGATGCGCATGCAGGTCCACCTTCCGCCCCCGACAACAAAGGAAAGCTCGGAATCACGTGGGAAGCGGGTTTCGGGAAAACGCAAGCATCGAACACATGTCGGGGCTTCTTCCAAACCCGATTCGAAATACAGTCCGCCATAATGAGACGAGTTAGGTGCGGATGTGGAGGTGGTTGGAAGAAATTTTGAATTTCTCTTCTCCCTCATTTTTCTCATATAAATGTAAGGAGAGGCTATTTTAAAAAAGGGTCGAACATTTTTGTTTTGTGCCTCCTCCCTTCTTCTCTTTGGCAGGTGGAGTTGTGGAGCTCAAACCTCCCATTTGAAACCTGTAATGCACCTTTGCCTCGGGCATTTTTTTGCAGTTGTATGTATCAACCTTCAAGCAAATAAATGCATTTTGTGGATGTTTCTCAACCCTCTATGTGTTTCATTTTGCATCCTCCCGATCTTTCACCGTGAATATGTTTATCTCAGTGCATGATATTGCATTGCATTTTCGTGGTCCGTGTTTAATTGGCAAAACATATGTTCTTCATTCCTCTGCATCACCTCCTTAGCTTAGGTTTATTTTTCATGCATTTCTCTCTCCTGTCTCCTTGGTAGTTAGATTAGATTTTTGGGGTAAACCTCTCGCATTTTATTGGTGCATCTCGAACAGAGGAATAGGAGCGGCCTTCATCCGGAGAGCTTTTCCGATTTCGCGAGGTCCCACACTTGGGAAAAGCTCCATGTTGTGCAATCGCACCGGGAGTTTCAAACGATCGCGTTGCGAGTCCAGTGGGTGCCGTGATTCGACACCAACAGCTGGCACGACCGTGTGCCGACACAACACTTGGTGGGACCAAGAGGTCATTCCATCAAAATTTGAAGGATTTTTCATGAGATTTGCACTAAAAATTGCAGTTTTTTACAAATTTCAGATTTTGCATCTCCCAGCCTGAACCCCGAAATCAATTTTCAAGGGCTTAACTTGCTCAAAACGAGTCAAAATTTCACCAGTTGGTAGATCCGACTGTAATCTTCAAATGGGTATTCTTAGTTTTTTGAGATTTTGATTTTCAAAATTTCGGGTTTTTAGTGATTTCGGGTTTTCGGGACCCGAGAACATCAAAGCATTAAGAATTCGGGTTTTGTGAGTCGTTGCATTGCATGACACCGGGTTCAAGTTCCACACAGACTTTTCGGGATCCGCAATGCATAACAAGGCCCGAGTTCGGATTCAAGATTGCATCCCCCGGGTCCTTCAAATTTTAAATCTCGATTTCGATATTGTCAAGTTTGGTGTGTAACTTGGCAACATCCAAATTTTTAGAGGCATTTTCAAAAACACATCCGCGACTCCACCGATCAAGAACCCATTTCTCTGAGTTACAGACCTGTTCCCATTCATTTCCACCCATCCTTCTTTCCACCTCTTTCATTCTTTTCCATTCCATGAAGTTGTGCAATCATGACTTCATTTCCATCATGGAATTCACATTTTCAACAACAGCAGTATATCACACCTCCAACTTGCGTTACAAATCCTCCAAATCAGCATTTTGGTCAAGTTCAGGATCAACATGCATACCCATATGAGCAGCAATGCCAAAATCAGTTTGGCTATGAAGCATGTCAAATGCAAGGGTACGATGCAATGAAGACAACGAAGAAGAAAATGCAGATCTCATGGAGAAAATCCAAAAGATGGAGGCAAACATGGTGCAATCTAGGGCTCGAGTGCACAAATGAAAGCATTTGGAATTGGTTGCAGAGCACCTTGTCCATGGGTGGGACCTTTTCCAAGGCATTACAGCCCTCAAGAGAAGTTAGACTTCATGATTGCAACACTGCCATTGCTTACAAGGTGGATTGAAGGAATAGAGGTATATGAGAGGAGTATTCAGCAACCTTGTCAACGGGTAAGCACACCATCTCATACTCTTTCTTTTCCCCCCTCTCAATCTATATCATTTCAGCAGTATCAAGTTTTACATTCACCATCTGCTGTCCTAAATGTTGATTCCATCCCTCCACCCCCTAGTCTTCCATCCCATCTCAGTTTTTCTGCCCTCTTCTCTTCCAAATCCAAACCCCCTCCACAAGAGCTAAATGAAGTACCTTCCACTCCAAAGAAACAAGAGGTTTCACCGCCTCCACCACCACACAAAATTGTCAAATCAGTTGAGTTTCAACCTATCCCTCCTCTTGCGTTCCCAAATCCATGTTGGGAGGATGAAAATCAGAATGCCAGCCAAGGAAAACCACAGCAAAAAGAGAGTGCCAACAAAGAGGAAGAAATTCAAAGTCTGAAGAGTTGGGCTCTTAGATTTGGGATGACAAAGATCCCCTTGATGGTTAAGCCTACAGAAGAGGTTGGGGTTGGAGAACAAATGGTGGTCAGGACTGATTCTGTTGCAGCAGAAGAAGGAGATCTTGCAGTCCCAACTTGTCCTCTAGAGCAGCAGATCGAAGAGTTTGATTTGACAAACTTCATGCTGGAAGAGGAGCTCATTCAAGAGCAAGATTGTCTTCGAAAATTGGAGGAAGAAGAAGCTGCTCCAAAGGCAAAAGAAGAGGAGCACATCCTAGTTGTGGAGGAGAAAATTGCGGATCCAAGGGCTTTGAGCGCAAATCAGGCTATGGGAGAACCTTCAGTTCTTCTTTCTATTTCATCTCTCTCGAGTTCTAGTGCTGAAGAAGAGTTTTATCTCTCAAACTCAATGTCGGAGAGTGAAGGAAACCATGGTGGTCAGGTTACAGAACAAGAAGACACCATGGAGGAAGTTGAGCATTCGCAGCAGGACAACAATGAGGCAGTTTATCTGTCAAATTTGGAGGACTGTTTTGATGGAGAGGAGCCGGTTGAGTTTCCACCTTTCTCTTTTTCATCATCCCCATTCCAAACACTCGAGTCTGCTGTCATGAAGGAGAACATTCATTTACAGCAGCCTGCATCTTATAGCAGCTCTTTGGAACCAAGATTGGAAGATTTTAATCTTTCACAATCAGCCATGGAGGAAGAGAAAGGACAGAGGAATTTCACCATTTCTTCCACGCCATCCATTCAAGGAGGTCTACAAGAGAACTCCATTCCTGGAGTTGAAAATCAGAGCAATGGGCATACTCAAAGGATCATGCCGTGCCCAATCAGATACTTGGCTTCATTGGAGCCAAGGGAGAAGCCAAAACCAGTCATGCTCGCTTCTGAGCATGAGGGTGAGATACAAAGTACCAAGGATCAGCTGCCATACCTCTTCAATTCAAATGCAGAGCAACTAAAAGAGGTATTGGATTTGCCTTCAGCTGATACCTTGATGATTTGGGTAGAAGACCAGCTTCTTGTTGATTTTCCATCCATCCAAACAGCCATGATCAGTGCCAAATCAATTGCATGGCTGCCAATTTTGAAGAAAGGAAGCTATTTTGCACAACCAGTTGCAGGGTTTGTTTAGCTCATCTTTGCTTCCAGTTAGAGTAGAGTAGGTAGGTTTGCTTTCAGCAGAAGAAGTGCTTGTGCACACTCTGCATGTTCCATTTGGGGCATGTATGATTTTCAATTTTGTACATAGTTTTTGGTGTTGCTGGTTTTTGCTCTTGCATAGTTCATTGCAGCGGATTTTGGTGAGAACAACTCTTAAGTTGCGTGTTCTCGGAGAAGAAGTTCAGATATCAGGTTGGCTTCAGGTTGCTTATGACTCCATGCCCAATGGATTGCTAAAGGGCCACTGATCTTCTACCTAGCAGGCAGGTACCCCGTGAGTCGCCAAATTGTTGTATATATTCCCCCGCGACAGCAGTAAGAATGGACGGCGCGAAAGGAAGCGGGTTTCAGAGGCGGAGGAGCAGGGCGCAAAGGCATGTCGGAGAGAAGGATGAACCCGACGCGAAAGGATATGTCGCGAAGGCCGAAAAACCCGACGCGGATGCAAACGCGGGTTTAGTGGTCGGGAGGACAGGGGGGAAGAACATGGCGCGGGATATGCCGGAAGGGCCGCGAAACCCGCACACAGAGCAAACGCGAATGGAATCGGGTTTTCAGGTCGGAAACACACGATGAAGGAACATGTCGGGAGTTCTCCAAAACCCGACAGCAAAGAAATATGTCGGGGGGTCGTCTAAACCCGACGCAAAAGAAATCGGGTCTCGGCGTCGGGGAAGCACGTCGGGAAAACATGGAAAAGAAGCATGTCGAGCACCCCTCCGAACCCGATGTACGCATGCAGTCCACCTTCCACCCCGACAACAAAGGAAAGCTCGAATCACGTGGGAAGCGGGTTTCGGGAAAACGCAAGCATCGAACACATGTCGGGGCTTCTTCCAAACCCGATTCAAATACAAATCCGCCATAATGAGACGAGTTAGGTGCGGATGTGGAGGTGGTGGAAGAAATTTCAATTTCTCTTCTCCTCATTTTTCTCATATAAATGTAAGGAGAGGTCTGTTTTAAAAAGGGTCGAACATTTTTGTTTTGTGCCTCCTCCCTTCTTCTCTTTCGGGTGGAGTTGTGGAGCTCAAACCTCCCATTTGAAATCGTAATGCACCTTTGCCTCCGGGCATTTTTGCAGTGTATGTATCAACCTTCGGGAGCAAATAAATGCATGACTGTGGATGTTTCTCAACCCTCTATGTGTTTCATTTTGCATCCTCCCGATCTTTCACCGTGAATATGTTTATCAGTGCATGATATTGCATTGCATTTCGTGGTCCGTGTTTAATTGACAAAACATATGTTCTTCATTCCTGCATCACCTCCTTAGCTTAGGTTTATTTTTCATGCATTTCTCTCTCCCTGTCTCCTTGGTAGTTAGATTAGATTTTTGGGGTAAACCTCGTGTTTTATTGGATCCAACAGAGGAATAGGAGCCGCCTTCATCCGGGAGAGCTTTTCCGATTTCGCGAGGTCCCACACTGGGAAAAGCTCCATGTTGTGCAATCGCACTTTGGGAGTCTCAAACGATCGCGTTGCGGAGTCCTGTGGGTGCTGTGATTCGACACCAACAAATACCACCCATGATGACATAGCAAGAGACACTTTTGAGAAATGTGTGTTGGCCATTGCAAGTAAGGTCTACAAGTAAGATTGAAAGGAAAGGTAGTCAAGAACCGCTTATACCAAAGGTCACGTGGGTCAGGTTTAATGGTTCTGATGAGGTTGACATCTTGAAATAGATAAGAAGGTGATTACAGCCTTTGTAGTGTGAAAAATATTTTTGAGTTGGAGGGCAAGGAAGGTATCGAGAATCAAGGTAGGCCATGGTATCCACAACTTTGTTATGGAACATGGAGTGGTTTAAAGTTCATGTGATCAAATCTAGTCAAAAGTATGTCTACATGATGCTTATACTTTTGAAGTATTTCATTATGACACTAGTAAAGACCATTGATTTGATTTATAACCAGATTAAGAGTTGTCAAAGATATTAATTGATTTGACGTCTAAGGTGATGGCATTTTAAAAGGCCTAATAGAGTGCTTCATATTCGGCAATATTGTTAGTACATTCAAAATCTAGTTTGAAAGATAATGGCATAGGCTCACCATCAAGAAGAATGAGGATAACTCCAACACCACCCCCACGTTAACATTTGGAACCATCAAAGAATAAGGTCATTGGGTAAATGGTATCGTCCAACAAGAGGGTAGAAATGGATTAAATCGAGAAATCAAAGTTAGAGGGCTGATCTCCAGAGAGAGGTGCATCTACAAGTTGGTTAGTAATAGTTTGGCCTTTGATAGATTTTTTATGAGTGAATTCGAGGTCTAGGTCTACAAGAATCATGAGCCAATGTGCAACATGTTGATGTTGGTAGGGCTTAGTGTACATGTAATGTAAGGGGTCTGTATTGGTGACAACAAAGGTTTTGTGGTTAAGTAGGTAATGGAGAAGTTTAGTGGCAACAAAAACTAAGGCTAAGCGAGTTTTTCAGCATGGGTGTATCGGGTTTCATAATCCAAAAGCATATGGCTTATATAATAAACCACTTTCTCCTTGTGTTGCTCGTTGTGATGAGTGAGCATGGCTCCCAAGGAATGATCCATAGCAGAAATGTAAAGGTAAAATGGTTGGTCATCCTTAGGAGGAATGAGTACAGGTGGTTGGAGGAGGTATTATTTTAAGGCCTCAAAGGCTTTGTGGCATTCATCATCCCATTTAAAGGAGATGTCCTTTTTGAGGAGATGATGAAAGGGGTGACAGCAGTCGAAAAGCTGTAAAATAAAATGATGAATAGACTGCAATTTGCCTTGCAAACTACGCAGTTGGTGAAGGTTAGTAGGTGGAGGCATTTTGAGAATATCATTGATTTTAGTAGTAGTGACTTCTATGCCACGCAAAGAAACAATAAAACCAAGGTGTTTTCCTAAGAGGACAACAAAGACACACTTATTAGGTTGAAGGAAAACACAATACTTGATGAGATGGTCAAAATTATTTGATGGACAATAAGGTGTTTGTCTCGATGTTTGGATTTGGAAATAAGGTAATATACATAATCTTCCAATATATGATGTATGATGTCATGAAATATATAAGTCATAGCCCACTGATATGTAGCACCAAGTGTTTTTAAGGCCAAAGGGCATGACTCGATAGCATAAGGTCCCCAAGGAGTGATGAAGGCGGTTTTGTGTTGATCTTCCAGGACAAGTAATATTTGGTTATAACCCGAGAATCCCTCCATAAGTGATAGCATCTCAAGGTCGGTGGTGAGATCAACTATTTGGTCTATACTATGTAGATGAAATTCATCTTTAGGGTAGGCTAAATTAAGGTCATAGAATTCATGCATATGTGGAGTCCTCTTGTCACTTTTGTGATAGGAATGATGTTAGAGATCCATTGGGGATAATTAATGGGTAGGATGAAGGAAACCAAGAGAAGGTGCTAAAGTTCTTCTTTGACAAGAAGGGAAATGTGAGGATGCATTTTTCACAGCTTCTATTTTACGGGTTTAGCTTCAGGAATAGTTACGATATTGTGGACCACAATGTTTGGGTCAATACTGGGCATATCAGCGTAGGACCAAGCAAAAGCATTGCTATGATCTCAGAGAAATGAGGTAAAAGCTTCATGTTCAATAGTGTCTAAAGATTGGCCTATCTTTAGAATGTGGAGGTCGTCCTGAGTGTTAATATTGATTTTGATGGTCGATTCATTTAACATGGTTTGTGTCTTAGAAGGTAATGACCGATGAATATAAGAATCCTCCGCACCAAGATAGGTGAGAATAGACTCATCATCCTGACATTAAACAATGTTAATAGAAGGTGTATCATCATCAATCATGTCAGGATACAGGAAGGGAAGAGAAGAGGGAGCCTTGCCATCACATTGATAAGTCATAGGTCCTAAGGAAATGGTGTTAGTGAAAATAAAAGTTAGGAGGAATAGATTTTGGATCCATATACTCCATGGGTGAAGGTGGTAAATGGGGTGAAGAATATTTTTCATCCTCAATGAGTTCGATGTGGGCTTTCATGGAAGATGGTTCAATGAATCCAATACCACTACGATCGTTGTGTTTACATGTGGTACATGGGATGAAAGTATGGCGTCCTTGTTCATAGAATCCAAAGCCAAATCCCTTCCATGCACAACGATGGAGAAAATCATGGGTGAAGTGGCATTTGGTTAGAGATTGAAGGTTAGAGGAAAATGGTTGTGTTTGGGAAGGTGGCTCGGGTGAGTAGGTAGAAGTATCAAGTCCCCCATAGGTTAATTTTGTATGAAGGTGAGGAGGACCATAAGGGAAAACCTCACCTACGTGGTGATCATAGCAAGGATGTTGGTGAAGGTTACCATACTCTTGAGGAGTAAGGAATGTGTTGATGTTGTACAAGTGGTACTCTCCCAAAGTGAGACATTGAAAAACACCTTCTAAGGGATTGGTAGTTGGTATATGGGTAGCGGGAATAGATGAATCACTAGGCAATTGGGAAGAAGAAGCATTGGTTGGTTGAGAAGTAGATGGGTTAGCGGATGGGTCAGCTGTAGAGGCTATGGTGGTAGTGGGAATAGAGGAGGTAGGTGTGGAAAAGGTAGCAAAAACATTGGTGGATGGGTTTGTGGGTGAAGAAGAAGTGGCGATAGTGGTAAATGCCTTAACTAGTACAAGGACATCATTAGGTTGCTACAACATGTTACAAGTTTTGAATGGCGAAGGGTCAACAGGAGGATGGTATAGTTATGTCCTTCATGTTCAAATTTTACATAGCGATGTAAGGTTGAAGGAACACAACCCATGATGCAGATCCAAGGTCGGCCAAGAAATAGGTTATACTAGAACTCCCCTCTAAGACATAGAATAGTTCTGGAATGGTACAGGGGCCCACACAAACATGGAGGATGATGGTGTCAAGAGTGGAAGTGATGGCATCATTAAATGAATGCAACATAACTAGGTTATTATGCATGTAATTTGAAGGGATGCACATTTGATTGTATGCATGGGAGGAGATGATGTTGATGTTGGCACCATCATCGATCATAATGCACCGAACACATATATTATTAATATAAATGGAGATGAAAAGGGTGGGATCAGGATCATCTGATTAGAGAGGTATAATCTCATTGTTAGAGAAACTGAGGGTGGCTACTTGGTGAGTAGTGGTAGGTGTAGAGGAAGGGGATGAATTGGTGAGAGAAGCTACATGGTGAGGGGTGAGAATGGAGGCCATAGGTGTCGGGTCATTAGGTAAAACCTTGATGGATTGCAGAACCTCCATGAGGGCCTGTCGATGGGATTCAGAAGTTTAAACGAGGTCATACAAAGACATTTTTAGAGGGGATTGGTGCAATTGTTTTATCATTGTATGATGGGAGACCCCGTCAGAAATAGGATATGTGGGTCCTCAAATGGTGATTTTTGGTGTAGGTGCAGATGGTATGTTAGGCACAAGATTGGCAGATGGCTAGTTGCTTTCTCCTTTCCTTTGTCTTCTCGGATGTTGGACCCCTGTAATCTTAACCAAGTATGAAAATGCGTGGGCGCACAGGGTCCCAGTTATGAAAAGGCGCACAAGGCAAAAGCATGCAAGAGAAAGGCTTAGGGAAGCACATAGCACGTGCGACAAGCTAAAGGAGGCTCAGGACTTAGTCAATTTGGTCACCCAGGATAGAACACGTGAAAATAATGATCGGTTGCATGTGGATAAGATGCTATGCCTAGCAATAGGTGGCCCAAGAAAGAGCATGCCTCGAATGGAATCTTCTAGAAGAACATCATGAGGTAAAGTGGAAAGCTCAGGCCTGAAGAAGCATGCTCACATGGACCACATTCGACACTTGGCACCAGATCTAAGGACGCTGGAAGGTGAGTTGGTAGTGTAGGAAAATTATAAATACAAGTGCTGCATGAGTAAAAGATATCTCTAGAAGTACGAGGTATAGCGGGTTAGAGAGTGAGTGGAGCTCTGCAGAATTACTACGAGTGGATATTTGTATTCAGGAAAGAATGCACTAAGCATGGAGTTGTAATTTTTCTTTTTTTGTTAGCTTAGTTACATACGTCTAGTGATATGCATGATTGCGGTCTACTCTCTGTGACACTGTAATGAATCAATGAATATAATGAGGTTACCTAATATAAATAGACATGGATATCAATGGTTTTAATGCACTTTTCTCTCATATGAGTTCTCTTTCCTTTCATGCTATGTATGAATGCTTGTATAATTCTTTCTATCATAATGCATGTTCTAAGTTCGTTAAAGTACTCTACCTAAGGTGACCTGCAAGGATTCTAAGGCTGTTTCGAACCCTATGGTCCTTGTATGTTTCAACCTCCCTCATTAAAACTCTTACACTAATCATAATTGATGTTTCCCACTAAACTCACATAAAAGAGAGACTCGGTACCCACGCGTGCCTCGGGTGAGCGCTCAGCTTCTATTGGGTGATAGGCCGGCGCACATGGGGTTCCTTCCTTTTGTGATAGGAGTAAAAATGACTACATCTTGGTTCCGTTGTCGAGATCTCTTTTGAAGTTATAGTGGGATATAACATACATCATGATCTGTGTAATGAGGAATGACAGAGTGGTTGACATTGGAAATTGTTGAATCATGGTTCAAGAGCACGGGATGATTAATTTTCTCAGAGATATAGCACTAGACCTGAGTTTAATGCACGTAGATGGGTAGAAGAGAACCTCTACCTTGATTTTTATGAGACCTTCTTCTGCTGCTTCCCAGTAGAACTATATGAATGGCTTTCATCCTATGTGTCTAGATCAAGTTGGTGTTATGGATCACATGTATGGACCGAAGAAGACTACCAAAGGTTAGCAGGATACAGATCTGACATGGACCCATGTTGTAGATCATTAGTGGAGAAGAGTATTGACTAGTTACACTGGAATATGCCATTTCCATGTATTCTTGTCTGGAGGTTACTGAGTTTGAATTTTTGCAAGAACCTAGAGGAACATTTCTACGTGTTATTCCCCTAGCTATGAAGATATTGATGGTTACCATGAGTTTAGAGGCTTTTCCAATGGCCGGCTAAACCATTATGAGTGCTGGGTAAGGGAACTTGGGTGGAGGAAGATGGTAGATATCACGACAGAGAAGGAGAGGGAAGAGAGATGGCTCAAGTATAGTGAAGCGTGTGAAAGGGAGATTACTAGATGACGTGAAGATGGTAGTGTGATGGATATATGGAGACAAACGTTGCGGGAAGGAGTTGAGGTTCACACGGAGGATGTGGAACCTGAGCAGTCTATGCTACCCCATCTTGGCAAGTGCATGAGGGAGACCCCTTCGGCTTCTGGTGAGAGTTTTGTCACATGGAGAAAGGAGATTCATTGGTGCATATCTGAACCCACCCAGTGATCGAGCCCTGGCGCTTGGTTTTCCTAAACCAGGAAGAAGTGTTATTGACCCAGTTGATATATGGTGGAAGAGACAGATCCGTGCCTAGGAGATACAATTTTACAATCCCTTCTTCTATGGCTACACATATTCTAGTATTTGGAGGAGTCTTTGGACAAGGAGCAAGTGTACAAGCTTTCGGTCTCACATCAAGGAGTGGCACAAGACAAAGTAGTGGTAGCAGAGCACTATCACAAACCATCGTGCACACAGATTCAGTGGGACCGTGGGAATGCTTGGCATAGCTCTACAGCCCTATTGGACCCAGTGGTTCTAGTGGATTTGGTGGCTCTAGAGGCACAAGACCTAGTGGATCAGGCGGTGGAGGAAACACTAGAGGGAACCAAGGCTCAGCTCGGGAGGATAGGGACCCTAGCCACCACCTCAAGTATTCTTTGAAATGTCTCTACATTTTCCAGATTACATGGGCATTGAGGATACTATGGAACATTTTACAAGTGTGAACTACTATGGCGCACGAAGGTTGTCACAACCCTAGGACGGAAGGCTAGTCAATTTGTAACCACGTTGTAAGGGCGCACATAGCTGGTATAGGAAGTACGACCCTCATCAAATGGTGGTGGACTATACTACCTTAAAGAATGTATTCTTGGTAGAGTTCCACATCCCTGAGTTCAAGCAGAAGAGCATTAGTGCTTTGAAGGAGATTCAACAAGGAATGGCAGAGAGTGTGTAGGAGTATGATGCGTGCTTTAAAACTCTCTTGTCTAAATTATCATATGATATCCATCCTTCTCAGCATGCACAATGGTTTGTTGGAGGATTGATCACCCCTTTTAGAAGGGCCTTGTCTCATAAAAATTTTATAGACCCGCATGAAGCATTGGAAGCTACCTTACACGCCAAGGCTATTGGTAGTATTGATACTGGCGTTAGCCCATTCTTAGAGGCTCAAATTGCTGCTATGGAAAAATAGTTGGAAAAATTATCTGCGAACACAACCCATGAGACTCACAGTGGTTTGTGGTGCACAAATTGTGAAATAGAGGGACACATTAAGGATAATTTCCCCCGGAGGAGGATAGACGTGCTTTGACAGTGGATTGTGAAATTTGTCATGGGGACCATGATGCAAGTAGATGTCCCTTGCTGCAACGCATGATTAGGAAGAATGTATCTTGTTACTGCAAAATTTACACCTCTACAACCCATGACACTAAGGACTGTAGGCTCATTGATCAGATCCATGAGGCCATTGATCATGGGGTGCACCAAACCAGCGTTTCCAGTGGTTCCAAGGATAATGATCTGCCATTATGAGGAGTGCGCAAATGGAGGTGCGCATGGAAGAGGTTTTCGAGGAGGATTCTATGGTCGAGGTAACCACGGAGGAGGAAGGAGTGAGTTCCCACATGGAACATGTTTCAAATGTGGATCTACATAACATTACAAGTGTGAGTGCCTGGACCTATTGTAGTGCTCATGGTGTAGAAAGAAGCATAAGTATGAGGAGTGCCTAGAATTATTTGAGCATATGAATCAACAACACCGAAAGGACAAGGGCACTACAATGGTTAGCATTAAGAAGGTAGACATACAATGGATGCCTCGGGTAACACGGATGAAGGTTTGGATCTTGTCTTGGTAACAAAAAGGGTAGAAGCCATGCACATGAGAGAGGTACCAAGATAGAAAACCTGGTTTCAAGAGGAGGAGGTCATTCATGGAAAATATCTAGACCCCACACATCAAAAGGAGATATATCAGGACACCATGGATGTTATTCAGAGCTTACAAGGGGAGATCCAAAGTGTCTAAAGGAGCAATCCAGAGGGAGGAACAAGGAAGGAGAGTCGAGGTGCAAAAGGATGACCTGGATGAGGTCAAGGAGGTGTGTAAAATGCTAAGGCAGGAGAATATCATTCCTTGCTAGGATCCTAGTTGAGAGAGAAGGTACACACGCTAGAGAAGAGTGCGAGAGACAAGTCTTGCACATGAACCTTCCCCCTCACAACCTCAACTATGACAAGGAGATTACATTGAATGTAGTTGTAGATGGATGGCTCCTCAGCAATATCCTCATTGACACAAGCACGGAGGTTAATGTTCTGACTTTGGATGCATGGCATCAGATGGGAAGACCCGCATTACAACCATCTTCAAATGTGTTGTATATGGAAAAAAAGACTAAAGCAATGCCCATCGGTGTCTTGAAGGATGCGGCTATTACTATCCAAGGAGCCAAGTTTACTGGGGACTTTGAAGTCTTGGTGCTCACCGAGGTGGACAATTTCCCAGCACTACTTGGGCATCCTTGGTGTTACAAAAATAATGCGGACCTTGGTTCAACAAAGGGTACATCAGCTTCGAGAACAAGGAGGAATGGGTCATTATACCCTGGTTGATGGGAATTTGACACCCTATATTGAACCGTTGGGAGAAGAAGTTCTGGAAAAGATTTATGTGCGCTCAATCAGAGACCCTGAGATGATACACCCTACTAACGAGGTTATCCAGTTTGAAGATGCTCAGTCAATGAGTGATACCACCAGTCTGGCATGTGACAATTGGGTGCATGGAACTTACAAATTAATGGGATGGAAGTTGAGAGGGTCGGTGACCAAGGTAACAAAGGCGTGCATGGTTAGGCACCTTAGAGGAAAAGAACTACCCAAGTATTTAGGAGGATCCTTCCTTGAGATCTTTTTACAGGAGGTAGAAGCTCAGTGGAAGGATGAGAAGGAACGGAGGGAGATGTTAAGTTATGTCTTGCTTGGCACAAGCAGCTTGGTGGTGGGCCACACATCAGAGAGCCTTTTAGAGTGGCATGAGGTAAGAATTGCTCTCTCTGTCAGATTTTCTAGGAGCAATGTACCCACCATCATCAAGGAGTACCATGGGAAGGAGCCCACCTCTTTCCATATCCAAGAGTGTGAATGGGTCTGGAGAGAAGGCGCGGAAGATTTTCCACCATCCCTCTAGGTGTACAAGTTGTATTCTACACTGCAGGATGCACACGCACATGGTACATTCATTTAGAGACACGCCACCAAACAAGGAATTGGCAAGAACTCATGGCTGACCTTATTCAAACCTTTGAATATCGGAGTACAAGCCATCGGTTGATAAGGCCTTGCAGGGTATCAAGCACCTTACCATGGGGATAGTGCCAGGATGGAAGATAGGTTGTTGGAATTACTAGGTGAACTAGGATTGGAGGCATGTTTTGAAGAAGAAAAGGAAACAAAAGAGTTACAGCTTGAGCACACATGTTTGGAAAAAGAAAGGGAAAGTTGGTATATGTGATTAATGGAGAGGAATCAGAAAGCTTAGATGTTAGCCATTCGTAGGGACACATGAGGTAGTGGATAGTGCAGATGCTCATGCATGCGTGCCTACCATGAGCCTTTAAAATGAATAAAGTTAACATTAGTTCAGAAGAAGAACCTAAGGAAGCTATTATTGGGGATTACTGGACTAGAGAAGGAAGTATCGAAAATCATTGATCTGCTACTGAATTTGAGGATTTATTTCTATGTGGGTATCATGAGCTCAAAGGCATTCACCATTCCTTGGGGGAGATGAAGATAAAATTGAAGGATGGTGCGCGCCGGTTAGGAAAAGGCCCTACTAAATGAATCCCAACTTGCGCGTAAAGGTCAAGGAGGAGATAGACAAAATGATAGCTTCTAGGATCATTGAGGCAGTGGAAGAATCGAAGTGGATAAGTCCGATGGTAATCAACATCAAGAAGGATGGGCAGATTAGAATTTGTGTGGATTATAGGGAATTGAACGCAGTTTGTGTCATTGATCCATTTCTGACCCCCTTCACTGAAGAAATTTTAGGAGTCACTAGGGCACAAAATCTATTCCTTTACGGATGGATTTTCAAGGTACCACCAAGTCTGGATTGCAAAGGAAGACCAAGAAAAGACAACTTTCACCACCGAGTGGGGAAGTTTTGTATATACGGTCATGCCCTTTGGGTTGAAGAATGCGCACTAGCTGTCTTTTCACGCATAGTGGTGCAAGCATTCCAGGACTTCATCCATAAATTTCTTCAAGTCTATTTGGATGACTGGATAAAGTATATGGTCTAGTTAAAGACCATTGTGACAATTTGAGGTTAATGTTTGAGAGGTGTAGGTAGTTGAGGATATCCCTCAACATTAAGAAATGTGTGTTTGCTACACCCTTTGGGACTTTATTGGGGCATATCATATGTAAGGAGGGCTTGCTGGTAGATCCCGCTAAAGTTGTAATTATTGTGGGGTTAAGGGAGCCTACTAGCCAGAGCATAGTGCATGGATTCCTTGGGCATGTGGGCTATTATAGAAAATTCATTAAGGGATATGCCAAGATCACCACGCCGTTAGAGGAGCTTCTTAGACATAAAAGTGCCTTCCATTGGGGAGAGGCGCAACAGAGGGCATTTGATACATTAAAAGATAGGCTTATTACCGCACCTATTTTATGGTTTCCCTCTTGGGACAAGCCCTTTCATGTTCATGTAGATGCCTCAGGACCGCCATTGGAGTAGTGCTTACACAACCAGTGAAGGGATTGTTGATCATCCTCTCTATTTTGCAAGTAGGAAGTTGACACCAAAGAAAGAAAAATTATACCACAACCGAGCATGAGGCATTGTCAATGATCTACGTTCTCTTCAAGTTTAGGCAAAAGTATCTGTTGGCAACACCCTTTGTGTTCTACACCGACCACATGGCATTGAATTACTTAGTGAACAAGCCTGTTCTACAAGGACACATATGTCGATGGGTGTTGTTGTTTTAAGAGTTTAAATTCACCATTGTAGTAAAACCTGGAAAAAGTAATTGTGGACCTGATCATCTATTCAAGAATTGATTCAGGGAGGACGTGCAGAGTATTGAGGAAGCAATGCAGACGCGCAACTATTTAGGTCATGTGCGTGCCCCTCGGATTTAGAGGAGATTGTAGTATTCTTAAAGGAAGGTGTGGTGCCGGATGGAATGAAGACATTGGAAAAGAAGCAGTTGGCCATACACGCCGTGCCCTACATGTTAATCAATGGAGACTTATACAAATTGGGACATGATGAAGTTTTGCGTAGTGTGTCTTAGAGCATGAGTGCACTGGCCATCATGGAGGAAGCACACGGAGGAAGTGCGGGTGGGAATTATACAGGTGATGCCACCGTGTGCAAGATATTAATGGCAGGTTTATGGTGGGAAACCTTGTACAAGGATTGCAGAGATTATTGTAAAGCATGTGACCATTGTCAGTGCATTGGAAAACCAAGAAGGAGAGATGAAATGCCTTTGTGCCCTATTCCTAGCGCGGAGCCTTTTGAAAAGTGGGCGATAGACTTTGTAGGACCTATTACACTGGTAGCGCACGTAGGACCAGGTCACGTTATGTCATCACTTGCATAGATTATCTCACAAGGTGGGAAGAGGCAGCCCCAACTAAAGATTACACACAACAACAACGGCAAGGTTCTTATGGGAAAACATTATCATGAGGTATGGGTGTCCGTTGAGTTTGACCAGTGATAGAGGTACGCATTTCTTGAATGAGACTATCAGGATCCTGTTATCAGAGTTCATGGTAGCTCATCACAAGACTACACCCTATCACCCACAAGAAAATGGAACCGTGGAAGCATTCAACAAGATACTAAGTCATACCTTGACCAATATTTGTGATGTCGGAAGACAAGATTGGGATGACAAGGTATCGGTAGTACTATGGGCTTACAGGACAACGTATAAAAGACTAAACAAAGCCACACCTTTTCAATTGGTGTTTGGCATGGAATTTGTTTTTCCAGTTGAATTTATGTTTCCTTCTCTACGAATAGCACGCAGGAGGGTTAGCTGATGAACAAGCACTGGAAGAAATAATTGATGAGCTAATGAAACTAGATGAGAGACGATCACTTGCCTGATGGAGCCAAACAGCAAAAAGGCAAAACAAAAGGCTTGGCATGCATGATACCATATTAGAAATAAGAACTTTGAGGTTGGGAAGATAGTCTTATTATATGATTCTAAGTTTCGCGCCATCCTGGGAAGTTGAAATTCCATTGGTTGGGTCCTTACACAATCTCATACATCCTTGATTTGGGTGTGTGCCAGTTATAAGTGTTGGATGGGATGAAGTTTCCTGGAAACTTCAATGGTAGTAGGCTGAAGCCCTACTATAAATAAGTCTTCTTGGTGTTTGTAAATAAGGTAGTTTTCCAGTTAGTTTAGAAGTTTCTTTTATGCATTTTCCCTTTCTTGTGTTTCCCTTTCGCATTGTTGTTTTGTTTTATGCCTTGGGTGCCAGTAACCTTATTGCTATTTTTGGAGAATTTGTAAGTGTGTAGAGGACCGCACATCGCTTTAAGTGTGGGGTGGAGAAAGGTGAAGAAGTGTATGATCAAAGTACCAAGAAAGTTGTGTTGAAAAGCCTTGTTGAGTAGCCAAGTTGAAAGAGGTATATAAAGAGGAAGATGGAAGAATGGTTGGTGCCAAGGTAAAGCTACTTGTAGATCCCATGTACTAAGGAGGAGAAAGCACATTTGAAAGCAACACGAGGTAGGTGAGAGCAAGGATCAGGATAGAAGAAGTGCCTTTAGCATGGGTTACGTGCGCGCGCAAGAGTCTCCTGTCAGGTTGGATTGGTTACGCGCCAAAAGGTTGGAGGAGTTTTCGCACGAGGTTGGGCGCGTAAGGGAAGGTGCTGAAGATGGGATTTGTTTGAAAAAGCCACATTAAATGAACAAAGTATGGTGGTAGGTGAAGTAGCATTTAATGTTTAGAAAAGAGAAAAACTATAAGTAAAGGGTCGGGGAACTCTCATTTTTACCTTGTGAAATAGAAGAGTTTGAGATATAAGTGAGTTCCATAAACTAGGGCTTTCAGATTCAATCGAGTGAAGGAAGATCTATGAGATTGAAGTAGCCAGTTTGAATTTGCAAACCAGAAGGGGTTTTACGGGCATGGAGAGAGTGAAGAAACGTTGTCTTGTGAAGATTTTATCCTAGTTAGGGTTTGACAAACTAGGGCACGGTTTAGAAGAGTTGTATCACGAATCTGAGATCGAGGATTGGAAGAAGTAAGATAGAATAACAAGGAGAGGGTAGGAGTGATAAAAATACCTCAACCATGGCACCCAAGAAAGGAAAGGGCAAAGCCAAGGCTAAATAACCAGAACCCGTGGTAGACACAAATGAAGAATGGTATGCAGAGATGCAATACCCAGATGGGGTGATGATGGGGAAGGAATGGGAATCCCACTTGAGAAGTGTACCTGTTAGTGACTATAATCACCACACACGAACACAATAGAAAAGGAAATGGCGTTGGAATTAGTATCCCCACCAACAAATGAACACCTAAGGGTTTACCTATATATGATGATGACGTTAAGGTTAAAATGGAGAAGGCAGGCTGTTAGCAACTCTATGAGTTGCCTTATTTTGGAAAGCCAGAGTGCCTGTACCAGTGGTTGATGTCACGGGTGCATGAAGACTACTTCCACTTTGTAAGGCACAAGATGCGCGTGACTCCCTAGCTGATTTCACAATTTACAAGCCTCATATGTGAGGGAGATAGCCTAGAAGATGACCTTGGCGATAAGGAAGCTATTCAAGAGACCATCACCAAGTATGCCTGCAAGAAAGGGTCACGGTACTATGACATTTTAGACATCAAGGACCCCATAATGAAAATGGCCATGCATCTGGTGACTAAGTTGAATGGCTAGGAAAGATGGACACAGGTCAACAAACCTTGGCTACATGTCTGCAGAAAGATTGCAGAGGGAACTATATATAACCTATCCACGTACATTATAGAGGAAATTTTCAGTTGCGTGAAGGAAGGGGACAAGATCCTATTCGGAAATGTCTTGCTCACCATTGTATTCATGGAGATTGGGGTGCCTGACGCACCAGAAAAATTTGTATGGGAGTACCCCGCCGAGGATCCTCGCCCACAAAGAGGTTTGAAAAATATGCCTATGATACAATGACAACACCCCACAAGGCGCGGCTAGAAAAATGGTACACGTGCCTGAGGAATGCATTCGGGTAGAGTGGAGAATCCCCAGAACAACTCCTAGTAGCCACTGAGGGAGAAGCTGAATTTGCAGTCTACCAACACTACTATCCTGGGCAGATTCAAGCTGATAGATGAATCATGGAGCCCTTGGTGCAAGCTCCCTTCACATTTACTGCCCAATACTTCCAAGCAGGAGTGAACAGTTTAAAGAGTCAAAGAAGCTAAGACTGGAACTAGGTAGGCTGGACCGGGAACATAGGGAGATGAGAAAGAAGTTGAATTACCCGGCGGCAAGTGTGCATACATGGAGAAGTATGTATCGCATGAGATTCAAATGACAAGGCCGATGACATTACCCATCACTGGAGGATCAGCAACACGCGTGTACTTGCACATAAGGCCGAAGTTCGAGAAGGGCGCATATTTGGAGGATGAAGTCTCCATACCTAAAGATCCCTTGGGTAAGAAGGGGCTCGTGTCAAGGAAGAGAGGGAGAGAAGGAGAAGCACCAATTGTGTAGACTACTCAGACAAAGTGAGCATGCCATCCATGAGCGCTAAGCCAAGCACTTACATGCGGAGAAAGAAGTCTCCGGTAAAGGAGAAGACGCTGAGGTAGAGGCACCTAGGCAACCCATCTCCAAGGAAGAATCACCTGAGGAAGAAGATAAGGTTGAATCCCTTGATTAGGAGCCACCTCTCAGGAAAAATCAAAGGGTTGATGAAGAAGTTGACTTGGAGGCAACCGACACTTGGAGAAATACATGGGCGGAAGAGGGGATGAAAGTGAAGAAGATGGCGGCAAGGAAGAAGAGACAGAGAAAGACCAAGATCCACATGTGTTTAGCATCTACGACTCGGGAGAGGAGAGTGGAGATGAGAAGTAAGAGTTTGTATTTACATGGCGCAAGGGCACACAAGATGAGGAAGATGCCAAAGACATGGAGGATGAGGAGGTTTCCAAGGAAAAGGAGGGAGCCATAAGTTTTACAAAGAGTAGATCATGGAGGTGGCAGAGAGAGAAGCACAAAGAATGCTCGAGGTCTTGGTAGACCAAGAGTTGGAGCGTAGCGTGGACATAGTGTCTGAAGGAGGGGAAGGAGGAGAACATTGAAAAAGAACATGACAGCCTAGGAGGCCCCGCTCTGACAGTAAGCTTCCCCAAAGCGCACACTCTGGGCAGAAGAACTCTGGATGTAGAACAGAGATAGGTAATGGGCTATGTTGATGACACAAGGAAGGTGTTATGCACGTGATTCCAGAGCACCGTACCCATGGAAAGGCTCATAGCCATGGGGTCTTTTGAGAAGGATGGTGTGTACCCCAGAACCAAGAAGATGCTCTCTTGGGCGTTCGAGTCCCACGTTGATGAGCTAGACTTTGAAGTCTACCAAGGAGTGCTCATCACATTGCTAGAGTCTAAGGGGGTCAATCCCTTAGTGAATGCTCAGGAGCTCTCAGATGAGTAGGTCTACAATGCACTGAACAAGGTCATGGTCGAGACCGAGGCTAGATTATTTGTGCACAATGACAGGATTAGAATGCTAGAGGTAAAGTTAGGGAAGAAGGAGGAAGAACTGGTGGAGAAGGCCAAGAGCTTGAAGTAGGAGGAACTGATCAAGTGCACGCATAGTTAAGGCGTGAGTTAAAGGAAGAAAAATTAAAGGTGCAGGAAGTATACAAGAAAATGGAGTCTATCAAGGGCACCATCCTCCTGAAGCACCCGGACTTAGCACCACCCGCACAAAAGTACTCATCCCTCCTGGAGTGTATGGAAGACCTAACACACATCCTCACTATGGAGAGACGACCCTTGGCCCTAGAGTCTGCTAAAGAAGTGGCCGTGCGCTTGAAAGAGGAGGACCGATTGAAGGTGGTAGTACTCATTCAGAGAGTATAGCCAAGTACTCGTGGAGGTTAAGGTCATTTCCCAGTCTGCAGAAGATGCATATGATACATGTACATTGACAGAGATAAGGTGGTGAGCTCCTTGGTCACCACGCTTGAAGCAAGAGCTAAAAGAGTTCCAAGAAAAGAACAAGGGGAACAAGGCAGAGAGAGACAGGTCCTAGCTAAAGTAGAGAAGAAATCAAAGGCAATTGAAGCTTTAAAGAGCTCAATTAAGGCCCAGCTAAAGGAATTATACCCCAGATCACTAGAAGGATGGATAAACTTGAGGACCTGGGCAAAGAGATGGAGCAGATTGTGGACATTTTGGGCACCCAGGGAGTTGGCCTGAGTTTTGATGAAGTGAGCACCCTAGTGGGAGACCTCTACAGAAGGCACAGGTGAGGTCGGAGTATGGAATAAGAGGCGAAGACCTCCAGAAAGATTTTCCTAGCTTTTTGAGTTGATGCTCCCCCCCATTCTTCATTCTTTTCCCGATTCTTTCATTCCTTATTCTTTTTGTAAAGTGTAAGATGATTCATTGGTTCCCTAGACAACATGCATCTTGGTCAAGTGAAATGTTTCGAGGATGGAGAACAAGCGTAGTGTGGGGTGATGTTGGACCCCTGTAATCTTAACCAAGTATGAAGAAGAAGTGTTGGAAGTAGTGGTCCCAGTTATGAAAAGGTGCACAAGGAAAAAGCACGTGAGAGAAAGGCTTAGGGAAGCACATAGCACGCATGACATGCGAAAGGAGGCTCAAGACTTAGTCAATTTGAGTGCCCAAGACAGAACACGTGAAAAGTGTGATCGGTTCACACGTGGATAAGATGTCACCGGTGATAGGTGGCCAGAGAAAGAACATGCCCCAGATGGAATCTTCTAGAAGAACATCATGAGGTAAAGTGGAAAGCTCAAGCTTGAAGAAGCATGCTCGCATGGACCACATTTGACACTTGGCACCAGATCTGAGGACGCTGGAAGGCGAGTTGGCAGTGTAGGAAAATTATAAATACAAGTGCCTGTGGAGTAAAAGATATCTCTAAAAGTAAAAGTAGCGGGTTAGAGTAGAGAGTGAGTGGAGCTCTACAGAATTACTGCGAGTGGATATTTGTATTCAGAAAGAATGCACTAAGCATGGAGTTGTAATTTTTATTTTTCTGTTAGCTTAGTTACATACATCTAGTGATATGCATGACTGCGGTCTGCTCTCTGTGACACTCTGTAATGAATCAATGAATATAATGAGGTTACCTGATATAAATAGACATGGATATCAATGGTTTTAATGCACTTTTCTCTCATATGAGTTCTCTTTCCTTTCATGCTATGTATGAATGCTTGTATAATTCTTTCTGTCATAATGCATGTTCTGGGTTCTATTAAAGTACTCAGTCTAAGGTGACTATAAGGATCTAGAGGTCGTTCTGAGCCCTATGGTCCTTGTATGTTTCAACCTCCCTCATTAAAAATCTTACACTAATCATAATTTATGCTTCCCACTAAACTCACATAAAAGAGAGACTCGGCACCCACGTGTGCCTTAATTAAGCGCTCGCCTTCTTCCGGGTGATAGGCCGGCGCGCATGGGGTTCCTTCCTTTTGTGATAGGAGTAATAATGACTACACTAGGCATGAGTGGTAACTTGGATCATGTTAATATTAGGAAGAGAGGTGGATGGAGAAGGTGTGTCAAGAAAAGTATAACAACGTGATTAACAAAAACCTATTTTGGGGTAAGAACCTTGCAAAATGAGTAGGCGCACTGACATTTTGGTGGGGTTTTGGATGGCTCTCCTATAGGAACCATATTGATCTCAAATTTTAGAGGTGGATAAAAGGGTTGTGGAGGTGGTGGTGGTGCAGGTCGTTGAATAGGTAGTTGGCAAAGATGTGTAGTGATAAGTGGAGGTGGAAGTGGGTCCTCATCTAGATGATCATCGTCATCAAAGTTTTGTTCAGGAGGACAAAGTTGGAGAAGAATGATTTTTTGAGTCTTACAATTTTCTACATCATGGCACACGATGGTAGGCAAAAATTTTAGTATCGTCAAACCCTTTTGGTTTGGGCTTGAGTGGGTCGTAAGGTCTAAGGGGCGGCAATGTGATGACGGAAGTCTCTAAAAGGTTAGCTAGAATGTTGGCGTAAGAACCTGCCAATGGATCGCAATGTGAGGTGAGCATGGGTCTGGATTGAAGTGTAGGTGATTGTGATGTGTGAGGTACTACAGGAGGTGGAATTAGAGATGGGATAGGTTTGACCACTGTTTGGTAGGTGGTATTATTTTAGGCTTGGGTTGTACCTTCTTGAGTAGAGGCATAGTAGATGAACTAGCGATAGAAGGTGTTGTAGGCTTAACTACCTCCTTGGAGGGTAGTGGGTTTTTCAATTTAGGTTGCACCTTCCTAGGTAAAGGTGAAGGAGGCGTACGTGATGTAGAGGGAAAGCGATGGTGGTAGAGGACGAGTTAGCCAAGGTGATAAAGGAGGCGTGGTGAAGGTTGTTGGTGGAGGCAAGGTAGAAGGTATGGGTTGAAGAGAAGGAAATCTCATAGGTACTAATGTTGTTACTATAAGTGGTGGGGGTATAGGTGGTAAGAAAGATGCGGGTAATGGTGAAGGTGTATGTTGTGCTTTGATAGGTTGGGTGTAATAAAGGATTGTGATGAAGAGGCGGGTTACTGAGATCTTTTGATTTGCCTTGGATAGGCTGTTGTTTGGCCAAGGTCTATAGGTGAGGCCCTCGAGATAGACGGAAGGGGTGAAGGTGAAAAAGGCATGGTGGGTGAAACTAGTGTGTGCGGCCTAAAAATTTGGGTCTTCCTTTTAGGTGGAGGATTGGTTTTTACGTGAGCTTGGGAAGATGTGGCTAAATCCAACTTGACGGGTGGGTGGACTAGGCTTGATGTTGGTATGACACCCAATGTAATGATGGGTCTAGATGTTGAAGTGCCCTCCTATCTCCTCATTGGCGTAGTAGAAAAATTCATCCTCACGTAACATTCATTCTATTCCACCTTTTCAATAAATGTGTTCCAACAAAAAAATCTCGTTCCAATGCACTGACAGCTTGTGCCAAGGTGGAAGAATTGGACAGGGTGAGGGTGGATATCTATGCATAAAGTAGGGTAGTTTTGGGATCCAAACACCTTATCCTTTGACTGTACCCCAGTTTGTGCCAAATGGGAGCCTCAGGTCAGTTTTTGAGCAGTGCATCTAGCAAATAAGAAAGCCATGACTCATTTTTCCTAGTTGTATTCAGATGTGACGTGACTGAGTAATGGCTCACTCATTGTGGATAAGGAATTGGGACTATTTGTACTAGTATCAAATCTGAGAATGGGCCTACTTTATTGTTAATATTAACACCAGACGTCCCCTTAAATCATTTGGAACCATTTGACTAAAGGCAACGAACAGGTGACAAAACGTGATCAACCCCCTCTGCTAGTATAATCTCAGACCGTGATAAATGGACCTCTAGCAAGCCATCCTAATTTTCTATCTCATTCTCGGTTAAATCAGCCCTACAGGTGGAGATAAATAATCCTAAGCAGAGAGATAAGTCTGTATCCATATGGTTTCCTCATTTTAATATTTACATATTGACTGATTTGGATATGTATACGTACCTAAAAGTGGTTTCAAATGCCTCTAGGATGAAAGGAGATTCTTGTTTGTCACTGTGTTGTTTGTTGTACGCAAAGGAAGAAGAAGATTGAGGTTTAAGAGGCATCGTAGTGCCTAGATGTGTTGATTTTTCTTCTTCCTTTCCTAAGCTCTGGCTACATGAATTGTAACCTTGCATTTCCATTTTCTTCCCTGCCTTTATTTTTTATTTATTTCAAGTGGTGTTTTTATTTATTGAGGATTTAGAATATCCCTTTTTCTCTATTCAACCAATGCCTCTACAGATTTGTCTCTTTCACTTTCCTCTACGTGAGACCTCTGTTTTTATTTCCTTGTCCTCCTTAACCCGCCAACATCCTCCCACACAAAAGTCAGAATAAGAGCTTTGGAACAGGGCATGGATACTAGTCACAACATAATGAAAAGAGGTTTTGGTGGCCTTAGTGGTATTTGGGAATCAAGGAAAAGACACAAAAATAGTTCGATCAGATGCCTCAATGTTGGGTTTGGTTGTTTGGAGGAAATGCTAGGTTGGTATTGTATTTCATCCTGTGACTTCGGTGTCACCATGTTAAAATTTTCTATTTTGTGGAGATCATCATGTTTAGTCTCATGGTTTGCACTTGGTGAATGTGGCAAGCTGATGCGGTCACGTTGAATGTGGGGATCGCGAGTTTTACAAAAAAAAAGGGTATGGTTTTCCCCTTTTTGCTTGCATTAAATTCCACTTCATCATTTTAAGGTTTTCAAAATTGAATGTTGAATGATAGGGAGCATATTTCCAACAAATGAAAAAATATCTCTTTGACATGAACTTTCAAAACATCAACAAACAAAAATAATAATACAAAAAGAAAGAAGAAAACTCTGATCTTGAAAGTCACGTGCATGGAGTGCCACACCCATGTATACCGCAAACCCGAAACTCCTAGCATGACCCCTAGTAACATGAGACACCATGGGGTTACTTAGCCAAGTCATTTGAATTTATTTTCATCCTTACAAGTTGAATTTGAAGCCACTTAGCTTAAAAATCACTTGTGTGATGTGTTTGTTTAATAAAACGTGATCGGTTTCATCTTACGGTTACCACTTAGTTTGAGCAAAATTGAAAAAAACCTTGCCACCTACCTCTAGACTACCAAAAAGAGTATTGTAATCCACTTTCATTCCATTGAAAAAACACCTTGAAAACTAACTTTGTAAGTGGGTTTTGGGGCCCATTGGTCGTTGTGCGACAAGAGTTGCTAAGGCAATTACAATAACTGGCCTCAAAGTCTCCCTTGCAACTTGAGCTCTGCTCGTCGTAATCAACCTCCTTGGGACAAAAATTCTCTATTTATGAGGGAGTAAGTAGGAATCATCAAACTTCATAATAAAACTTAAACCGAGTGTTTTTCAATCCCAGTTTGTAGGCACTTTAGATGTTTCGGCCCGCTTGCACCAAAATTGCAACTTTAGCTAAACAAACCTTCTAAGGGTTCTGTAAACTCCTAACTAACTGTGGAACCTTCTACATATCATTTCCACACTTCATAAAGTATGAATTAATCAAATTATTATATGAATGCTTATTAGGAAATTATGATGTTTCTCTCTCTTCCCTTTTCTCTTTCTAGAAGTTACTCTAATATGTTGACTGGTTCTAAAAATGTAAATGAGTTATAAATGTCTTGGATTGGAAATGAAATGAAAACTTGATAATGTATGTGATTATGATATGATGATTAGAAAGGAAAATAAAATCCAAACTTTCTCTCTATTCCCTTTCTCTCTCTAGATATAATTATTAAAATATTGATTGGGTTTTGAAAATGTAAATGGGTCAAAATGTATATGATTTTAAATGAAATGAAAATTGGATAAAGGATGTTACGGTAACTTGAAAAGAAAATGAATCCTAGATTTTCTTCCTCCTACCCTTACTCTTATGTCTCTCTCTCCTATCTTTATCTCTCTCTATTTCCCATTTCGATTGTGTTGAAATGATGGATGTGTGGAATTTATGCTCGAGTGTAGGGGATTTCCATACTCAGTCCTAGGAATGACGCAACGTTGGTTGCAGGTACTCGAACAAGAGGAATTTTCTGGATGTGATATGTTGTAATTAATGAGTTTTCATTATAAAGTTATATTCACCTTTCAATACATGTATTACCATAGAATAATGATATGTATTGTTATTCAAAGAATTGTTCATGGTATATTTTAAAAAGGGAATATCAATGTAATTATATTTTATAGTGTTGAATTAGATGTAAAGTTGTACTCAATGTGGTATATAAATTTTAAAGATATTAAATTAATCCTATGTTATGTTAAATATTGGTTTATTTCCTTAACACCCACAATGCTAGGTAGAATATCCACTCATTAAAACTAACAAAATTTAGAGATCGAGTTATAATACATATTGTCCTTCCTTCCCCCATTTGAGCCTTCTTCTAGGATATAAAACATTGACCGTGTTAATAAAATACTCTGACCTCATTATTCATCTCCTTTTTTTGCACCTAATATGTCTTATTAAGGACCATTTCCTTTATATTTTATGATGTGGTGCATATATGTTGTTAAACCTATCATATTGGGACGAGTGGGGTGATCATGTCTTGTTGTTGTAGATATGACCATACCATGAATAAGTTTAACCCCTTGTGCGTAATTTCCTTGGTACCCTAGTGGGTGGCCAAAGCCTTGCAAGATAGTTGGTGGTTGTACCTATGATGGATCTCTTGTGAGATCTAAATTATGTGAGTTGATACTATGTTTGAATTACTCGCGTATTTACCCAACATTTGGAATAGGTCCTTAGGAGAATTTTGAAATGCATAAGATTGTTTGGGTTATTTCTCGTTCAATATACACTATACTTCCATGTCCAAGAGCATTAAAATTAGTTGTCTTGTGCGAGGACGTACTCCTTGTAGTCTTAAATCCCTAAGTGTTACGTAAGTGTTATAGGAATAAATTTGTTCCAACATGATGTTATATAGGACCCAAGTAATCATGTAAATGTAGTTAATAAAAGGGTAAATAAGAATAAACTAAGGAATGTCCATTACAAAAAATGGCATGCCATTGCAGGAAGACAAAACCTACTAAAATGTTTAATGTGATCATAAAATGAATGTAATCAAGTAGAGCTTCACGACTAATACAACAACCTAATAAAAAAACAAATATGATGCATGATTACTTGCTTTGTTGCATAAATGTGGATTAAACAATGATGCTAATGAAAAATAAAATGTAGCCTTGAGAATGGGATAACTTCAGTTGTAGCCAAGATCTTGCGAGTTAAGGGAATTGTACTCTAGTTGGACTTGTAAAAGTTAGTAGAACCCTTGGTGTAGATAGGAATATATTAAACCTAGAATCACTCAGGAAGTAGAATTTATGGCCGAAAGAGGTAATTAACCGTTTCTATTAGGAGTAAATCCTTAAGATGATGAGATAAAAGTAGTTTGAAATTTTAAATTCCTCACTTAAATTTAAAGAAAAGTATCCATAATGGGAACATGGGTTTAATGTACCCTTCCATGTGTAATAGAATTGTGAAAATATGAATTCCTAATTGGAGCAATGGATTGTAAATCAAGAATGATACAACTTAATTAGTTAACATACTTAGTAGGTTGTAATAATTGGAAGATGAAAAAAATGTATTGTTAGTATTAAACAATGTTATAAAATGAACTCAAGATAGGTTTTCTATGGATCTAGTAACCTTCCTTTTTATTCATGTGAATTTTTCCTCCTTGTAACGAGAGTATTTTTCCAAACCAAGTAAACACGACTCTCTCAAACAGATCCTTTATTCAAATATTAGAAGGTGCATGTGTGTATATACGTTCCTAATCACAATCAAGCTATATAAAGTTATTTCCATAAGAGAAATGAGAATTATAAAGGAACAATTATAGGTGAAATGTTAATCAAAAACATGCAACCTAGTTGTAAAGGAACGAAGGGTCCCATGTTATGTGTTCTTCAGACAATTATAGTCAACTAAACAATTTTTGAGAAACAAACCTTTAACATAAGAATTGAATATTAGGAGACTCAAAGTTGTTTAAAATGAATTATTTAACAAATGAGCTATGGATAACTAATGGAATTGGAGAAAAGAACCAACCGCACATTTCCATTAAAAGACTAATGCTCTAAAAATAAAGTAATTGAAGTTTGAAAAATAGGAAATTTTAAACCTTATGTGTTTAATTATATTGAAAACTATAAGGTCATACAATGGAAACCTAAATGTAATGAATATGTAAACCATGAAAAGGCCATGTCGTGGAGTATGCCTATCTTGTGTTTCTTACTGTAATTAGGTCATTGTCCTGGTTTACGTCATTTGAGTAAGTCATTGGTGTGTACCCTATGTTATCCTATTGTATGAGTGGGTTCATGTTTATGTAAGTTTCATATGTGATGTCGAGTTTCTTTATTTGTATCCCATGTGGTGTTGTGTAGCGTATAATTAAAGTAAAAAAAAATATTCTGATAATTTTACCATGGAAAAAATGTTGGCATTACGAGATGCGGGGAAGGTGTTACGGTAGGTTCTTAGGCATAGGAATAGGTTTAGTTATTGGTAAAGGTTTGGATGTAGGCGAGGGTGATGAAGAAGAGGCCATTTCAACAAGCATGGTCATGGTTGATTGGGTTCCTTGAAATACCTTTGGATAGATCATGGCGGTATCTGCATGTGACATTTACATTTGGGTTGAAAAGGGTAGCCGAAGCCATCCCAAAGCATGGAATTATCAACGTAATCCAAGTGGTCAACCAGTGTGAAAAAGGCATTGTTATAAGAGAAGATGATGTTAGCTTAGTAGTAATCCCTGTAAAATATGTTTGTGAGACAGGGAACTAGTTAGCTTCAGACTCTATGGGTAAGAGAGCGAGAGCAGATCAACGGGATCCTAGAATGCTAATGGGGAATTGTCCCCAACAGAAATGGTGTGTCTAAAGGATCCCCTATGGGTAGGGGAGATGATAGTTGGGATGAGATAGTTTCCTCTTTCAATGGAGAAGAAAGCAAGGATGACTCTCCGTGGGTAGGAGAGTTAATACCGTTGGTTGTTCGTTAGGTGTAAGGTAAATGGTGAACCGACATTGGCAAAATTTGTGGACTCCTCCGTGGGTGAAGGGGGAGATGAAGGGGAATCCTTTGTGGGTGAACGAGTAGATGAAGTAGGCTCCTCCATGGGTAGAGGAGCTCATGCTAGAATCTCATTGATAGAGGGGATGGAAGGAAATTACGGAAGGGCTAGTACGGTGTCAAACATAGCATGGACCTCGCGGACATTATTGTCATTAATTGAAGGTTTTCCAGTTTGGTTTGATGATGGGGTATGGTTAGGGAATTAATTTTTGAAGATATACAAATTCTAATTGGTAGGTGCATTCGAGTTGTCAGACAAGAACTTCATTATCTAACATTTCCTAGACAATGTTCTTGAAGGTTATACAATTACCATCGCTATGGCCTTTTACATGATGATAGTTACAATAGTCATGTTCCTTGTACCATGTCGGCATAGGATGAGCGGGGTCAAAACCAATATGTGGTTTTATGGGTGGAAGAGCAATGGCTCCGGCCTTAAGAATTTTTCTAATACTAAATAATAAGGCTCCTCAATTGGAGTGTATTTTTGTTGTTCTCGTATGAACTGAAAAGTTTGAACGGGAGAAAGGTTGGAGGTAGGTTTCGATTGATTAGAGGGGTGAGATGGGCCAGCCTTTAAAACTACCACGTTGGCAGATCCTTTGGCTTTTGAATAATTATTTTGGGTTTTGAAGAGGAAGAATTATCATTTTATTTAAATGCGGAATTTTTGTTATGCAATTGAATTTTCTTCTCTTCAATGGCATGAATTTCTAGTTTTTGCGCCATGGTAAATGCTTCATCAAAGGTACGGAAGGTTTGTACTTGCAGAGTTGGTGAGATGTGCCTAGCATAAGCTCTAGTGAATAACTCTATAAGCTCGGTCTGAGGCAACTGGAATGTTAGCTAATACATGAGGCTCTACCTACGAGTGAAAAAATTGGTGATAGACTCATCTTCGTATTGTCTTCTTTACTATTGAACTGATTAAATTTGGGCATTTCCCAATGCACAGGGTATGGGAAAATGGGAATAGATGGATAGATGGGCTCATTATAGATTTCATCATAGGTTAAGGAGTTGTGAGAGCCATAAACTAATGCTTCCAATGTTTGCATCTTTTCCATCATCATTTTAATATGGTCATTGGTGGGTTGTGATGATTGGGAACCCCCTGTAGTATAAGGAGGTTGATGATGAATGTATGATGTGGATGACATCCCAATATATGGTGGTGCCGAGTATGATACTTGTAAGGGGGAATAAATGCAAGTGAAGGTATCCCAAATAGGAGATAAATGAGATAGGGGTTGTTTTTGATATGTCTAAGTAGGTAGGGTAGTCGTAATGACTCTTGTGGTAATTGGGGGTAGGGACTACGGGATGGAAAGGATGAGGTTTTGGAATGGGGTATGGGTTTCGACACCATGGGTGGTTGCGATGCAACTGGTACATATGAGGTAAAGGGTGCAGATGGGGCTATGCTTAAGGAAACTAACAAAGGAATAGTTGACACCACAGGTGTGACAGATGTCATAGGTAAAGTAGTTATAGAGGATGTGGGGTCTAGTTGAGACACCACATGTGGTAAGGTGGATGAAGGTCATGTAAAGCTAGTGGTAGCGATGCAAAAAAGTGGTGGCAAGAGGTAGGATGGATAGACATGGGCATGCCATATACCAACTGCCCTAATGAGTCCTGTAGATGAGTGGGTGAGATAGTGTTGTAGGGCAATGGGATTCTGGTCAAGGAGTCTTGTGAACTCCTCGTCGCCGGTACTAATAGTAATGGGCTGAGTTGGATCCATAGGTGACAGGATGGAAGGTGGCAATGGGCTAGGCGGAAGTGGCTGAAGGATAGCATGAAACACAAGGGCATTGGCTTGGATATGAGTCAAAACCATGTGAGTTAGCATAAACCTAGTAATTTGTTCTCTGTAAATGACACAAAAAATAGTAGAAATGGAGAAAAAATAGATTCTGGGAGGTGAAACTGGTCATTGTTTTAATTAAAAATTAAAACACAGGAACCGATGGTGGTTAGGGTAACCAATGATGGTGATAGGGTAATTGATGGCGGTTAGGTTAGGGTGACCGATACCGATTAATGTGGGAAATCAATAGTTTTGCAAATGAGGCAAAAACTAATGAAAATGAAGTAAAGAAGTTGTATTTGACTGTGATTTTAAAATTCTGGGGGTATGATGATGTTCGAGAACTTCAAAAAGAATAGAAGATGTGATGAGTGTTGTTTTGGTAAAATTGACCAAAAAGCTAGAAATCAACAATGGTTAGGTAAACCGATGATGGTCATTGGACCGACGTCGATCACGTAAAATTTGAAAAAATGAAGAAAAATTGATTTTGTGAATTAAGTTAGATGGAATATCAACCCAGAAACCTGAGTATGATAGTAATGGACCCTGACACACTCAGAAATAGTCAAAATACACCAACTATGATGGCAGAGTGTGAAAGGAAGAAGAAAATGAATAACATGACCTCACAAATCAAAACACAACTCAAGAAAAAGCTAAGAAAAACACGAAATCCTATAAGTGAATTTTATGTTTTAGCTTATGTTATTTAAGACTGACTTGTGAATAGAACAAAAAAATTTGGTTGGAAAGGTGTCCTATGAAGAGGCAAGATCTAAGGGTGGTTTCAAAGTTATGTTTTGGTGGGGGCGGTCCTTTCTCTGAGTTAAAGACTGGATAGAGAAACCAGTTGGGCACCCATTTTCAATCCTCCTGGTCGTGTGATCATTGACAACTTCGAGGTAAGGTGTTGTTTAATAAGATGTGTAAATTTATATTTGTGTAGTTTGGCAAAGAGAGAGAAGATAAAGTGCTCTACAATTCAATTATGTCAACCATCAGTTGGGCATGAATTCCAATGTATAGGTTTCCCTCAATTTTAATGTGAGCTAAAATTCAAGCATAGAAGTATGAAATGCAAGTGTTTTAGAACCCAAATCAAAATGTGATATTCGATGTAAACAAAGAGTGAATAGGAAAGAGAATGACTTTCACTAATGCAAATGCAAGAAGAAAAAGAATGATTCTTTTTAGTCCCAAAATACAAATGTCATTGAGACAAATAGAAGAAAGAGAAGATTTCAAGGAGAGAATTTAATGTTAACTTCCTTTTGAAAATAAACAAACATACAACAGTTCCCTAAGAATTAATAAATGCAAGGAACCTCGGATGTGTCCCATCAGGCATGCCAAAATGTTTCAGTGGATTCAAGTAGTAAATTTATGAAACAGATAAGAGGTAATAGGCCAAGGAGGAATACATGTTTGTGATGTCGGTCAAAGGTTGTGTGCATGTTCTAATTTCCTGATCCAATTTGATTGTGAGAGCTCCCTTTTGTCTAGGAGGAACTACTTGTAAAATGAAAAACAATACCACCAGATAGAGTTAAATAAAACAATGAGTGGACTACCTAGCGGAAGCTAGATCCGGGAAGTGTGATGCTTCCTAAATAGGTTGTCAATCCACTTTTATATAATAGTATTAATGTTATTCAAAATATGCATGAAATAAAGATCCTATTGTAATTGAAATGATTTAGGTATCTCGTACAAAACAATAAGAAAGTTCATTCAAAATGTTGTTTGAGGCCAAAAATGGGTCTGGTATGGGTTCTAGATAGGGTCTGGTAAATGTTACAAGTGATTCTGGGCTATTGGGAAATAGGTATTAGCTTGTTGGCCTGATCTATATCACAAACACAAGAACCAGCATTAGATGTGTGATTGATGTTGGTTAGGCAGAATGACCGACATCGGTTGGCTAATCGGAGTTGGTAGGGGAACTTAGTAAAAATAACTTAAAACTTGTTTTTCAAACTCTATGTGATTGCACAGAGGTTGGAAATGGTGAGGGTAAGGTCGTAAAATGGCCTTAAAGGATCAGAGATGATTAAAAGAGGATAAAACTAGGTGAAAGGGTCTAGGTATGGTAGGGTGATAGGTTGGTAGGAGGATGATAGTAGACAGAGATGTGGAGAAAGATAAATTACTGAGCTGAATAATAAATCTTACTGGAATAAAATAGAAATAAATTAAGAGATGTTAGGCACTTACTGAAGAGTAGGTTTGGAGAATGCATGTGATGAGGATGGTGATGGTAGAGATTCGGAGAGAAGAGACATTGTGTTAGTGTCGTGGTATTTCAAACCTCTGTGCTTCTCTATGTGAATTTGTGATCGTGAAGAAGATGATGAATGCCAATGGTTGTTGGTAGTGCTCCTTGTATTTTCTTTTCCTAAGTGCTTCAGAAATTTTGAGTGCTCTAAGTCTCTGTTCATATGAGATCCTGAATTGAATGACCAACCTAGGCAAAGGCTTTTGGAAATGTATTTAACCTAACCGGCGATGGTTAGGTGACCGGCGTCAGTTGAGATATAACCGACATCATCAAGGAAGGAATATCTAGGTTGGCCAAAAATAGCCTGATTGTTGTTATTTTTGGCATGGTCTCCAATATTCATCCAAGTCTTGAGTGATAGATCACGGGAGGATAAGTAAGAGTCTTTTTAGGTTTGTTAGTAGGAGTTAAGTCTAGGTTTAGACTAAGTCCCAGTTGGTTAGGATAGGTTTAGACTTGGTCTTAGGTCATTAATGAGGTTTGAGTGGGTCATTTGAGTGAGGTGGCTAGGTGAGTTGGTGGGTGAGGTGGTTAAGTGAGAATATTAATTAATTTAATTAACATGTGCACTAAGGGATATGAATGGGTAGGATATGGTTAATTTAATGATGGGGTTTTAATGGAATTATGACCCAATTTTGGTGTCTACGAGGTGTCTCAAACATTTTACAAGACAAAGAGTGACATTTTAAGCTTGGCATCCACAAGCTTATTTTGCAACAAATTATTTGAAGATATGTTATCGCTAGGATATTATGAACTCTTAGGTTGTTAAGATACTGCCACATCATAATAGTTGGAACATAGAACCGTCAGGATTTTAAAAATAGAGAAAGATATTTCAATTCTAGTGTGTGCAAGGTATTGCAACACCATATTAATTATAGTTTATGCCACATTGACAAATTTGGAGCATTTGTCTCTAACATTTATCAAAACAAAAATGCATGTTTAGATACGTATAACATTTGCAATATATACATGATCATTATATCAATTATAAATATTAATCTATAAATATGTCATACATATCACAATGCTTTCTTGTCTATCTCACATACTCCAATATATGATTCAATGTGGTTCTTCCTCAACTACATAGTGTTGTTGATCTAAGATCACGACCACGGTTGCTTCCTTAACTATGGGCTATTGTTGAACCGATCCCATGGGTATAGTTGTTTCCTGGGTTTGTTGCCCTCATTTGGGACCTATTTTATCATCTTGTTGTCATGCATCCTCAAAAGATTTTTTCAAAATCTAAGAAGCTCTTTTGATCTTATCCATATCCGAATCGTCCTTCTATATAGCACAATGCAGACTTTTCATGTAAATCCTTTTGACTACCACATGCTTTTTTGGAAATTTCCTTCGAGTCTCTATTTTTGTATTTTTCCTTTGTTTTGCAAATAATATCAATGACATGCGAAGTTTCTCCTTTGTTTTCCTCAGCTATTATCCTTTTAAAATTAACTATGCATTTTGAAGAGATGTGGCAAACTCTTCATCGAAACCAATGCATGGTTTCCTTTAAATATTTCCATAACCGAAGCTTTTATGAAAACATGATTTCCTCTAGAAATAATGTCATCAATTTGCAAAGATATTTCTCTTTCCTATTCATTCCATTCCCGTAGACTTCGCTTTGTATGATTAGCATATGTCCTGGAATATACCAATATCGTCCATGGTCATAATCATAGGTCTTTACAAATGCCTTTTTCAATGACTTGCCCCATATGTGATGATGATTTCGTAATAATGTCACTCATGTAATGAGATTTTCACACCCTCTTCTACCTACTTCTTTATATAGATACAATTCTTTATATTATTGACAAGCCATACGCAATGCCTCTCCTACATCAAACCGTGTACCGGAAGAATTTTGGCCTTTAATTAAGTTTCAAGCTCTATATTTATGACACATACTCCCTTCACTACTTCTACAGCTACTTCTATTGTGGCCCTTATAAAGGATTCTGGATCTTCCTAATATTGCATCACATGGGATCCTTTCGCTTTCCTTTTCTTTGTAAGAGTGAAAACGTCTTCAAGTTTCATGCCAACTAATGGATTGTTGTGTTGACACCTTATTTTTGGTTACCCTTTTCAAGGTTCTTGTCCTTGGATTGAATTCAATGTTCACTAAGGGATCTTCTTGTGCCACCCAATCTAGATGTCCTTTGTAGGCAAGTATGAATTGATCTAGCTAATTATTTCCCGCTTGTTGTGAAGTGGAGGGAGAAGATTGAGAGGGTTGCATAAGGGCTTCACTGGCTGGAGATTTATTTGGTTCAGCCAAGACTTCTTAAAACTCAGATCTAGATTCATTTGGTGGAGATAAGGGAGCACAAGGTTGTTGTGAATTTTCGAATACAAAGCTTTTTTTCTCTTTATAGCCTCCTTTTTAATAATTTCTCTCTGAGCGTAACCACCCCCTGTCTCCTTCATATCTCGTTGAACAAGGATATCTTCTCGTTTGGGTGATCCATACCTATTCATCATCATCATGCACATGAGCATATGGTATATTTAATTATCCTTTAAGGGAATAAGGTGTCGAGAAACCCTATTCCATCTATCATATTGCCTTAAAGGGTGTTCAGGGAGATGAAATGAATTTCTATGGGTCAAGGCAAATTTCCAAATGGGCCACCTTTTAAACATTCAATGTCCCACAGAGACTCAGTAAAGGAGGGATGTGTTTTAAGCTTCTTTTCCTTACACTTTAAAGAAATACCATTGCAAAACCGATATGCAACCTCTTGATCGCTAATTAGTCCGGCACATAATATGGCAACTAAAAAGGAGGTGTAAAGAGACCCTCGATCATGATAATTATATATTTTGGATAGAAGAATATGGCTCCCATATTCCTTATCGAAGTGAGGATGGCATCATATATTCTCGGTGGTGCCATTTCATGTAATTTTTGGTAGAGAGAAGGATACAAATAAGTGCATATATCTTGAATATGTGATCTCAAACGATGGGCATACAAATCAGATATTTCTCATTTACCCTCAAAGGACTTCAAGGAGACCCGTAATTGATAAAAATTTGGACAATTGAGAACATCATGACAAAGATCGAGAAGATAGGAAGCCATGTAAAATGGTTTTCGATGGTCGACAAAAAAACTTCTTTGTGTAATTAAATTGCAACTGAGCACCTAACTTAAGGAGGGAATCTTGTCTTCATCAACTTGCTCATTTTGTGGCTAACTCCTTTCATTCTTCCCTCTCTTGTGCCTCAGTCATAATTTTTTTTGCTTTTAGGCACTCAAAACTTTCTGGAAATGACACCATTGGATAGAGCTCTCTCTCAGCTTTCCAGAAAGGTAAAGTTTTCCTCCTAACTCCATGTATTTTTGAAGTTATGGCTCGCGGAGTTTTTGTGGGAAATTTTCCCTGAAAGGCCCACAACCAATGAGATGCCGCCACGTGTCCAAGGAAGTGGCGGGGTCGGAGGAAAACTTGGTTTTTTACCAAGTGTTTTGGAAAAATTTCAAAAGGAATATTTTCCCCCAAGCCCGCTGATGAATCAGATGATGCCACGTGTCCAGGGGAGAAATTTGAAAAATTTGGCTAAGTGTTGCGCATGGAAAATTTTGGAGGGAAGGTCCGCGCCCAATCATATTGTGCCACGTGTCCTATGGCGTGGGATTTTGGAGCGGAGGAGAAGTTGGAATTTTGGTGAAGTGTTTGCCAAATTTCAATGAAGAAAGTTTTGGCCCGCTTGCCCCCGCCACTGATAAATCATGGCCACGTGTCCCGGGGAGCCCAGAAAGGTGGAGCGCGGGAGGAAATTGGGATTTTTTCCCAAAGTGTTTGCGCAAAAGTAAAAATGTTTGTGGATGGCCCGTGACCAATGAAAATGCCACCGTGTCTCGGACCGGTGGGGGGCGGGGAGAATTTGGGAAATTTTCCCAAAGGGAAAACAAAGGAAATTTAAAAGGAAAAGCCCGCCCCCAAATGCGAGCCAATGGAATCTCGCCACGTGTCAGGTGGCGCCAAAAATTCAAAGAAAAGCCCGCATGGAAAATTTGAGAGGGGAAAGCCCGCACCCAATGGGGTTCTGCCACATGTCAAGTCGAAAATGATCAAAGTGGCCCATGGAAAATTTAGGAAGGAAAGGCCCGCGCCCAATCAGCGCACGCCACGTGGCCTCAACTCACCGGCCGGCGGGGATTTTTGGAAAATTTTCCAAAGGGAAAAACAAAGGAAAATGGAGCAGGATGGGCCGCGCCCAATAAAACATGCCACGTGGCACCTGGAAAGGTGGAGTGGGGATTTTTTGGGAAATTTTCCCAAATGCAAAAAAAGGTAAAAAATTCAAATTTTTGCCGCCAACCCGATTTGGCCTGTTTTTGCCCTAAAACTTCAAATGGCCATATCTTTCGATCCAGAGCTCGTTTTTGCGTTCTTTATATCAATGGAAAGATGGTAAAATTATCTACAAGATTCCAAGGTCATTTTTGCATTTTGATGGAGTTTGGAGAGATAAAATTGAAAAAACACCTCTGGCACGTGGTCATGGACAGAAATGACGTTTCAACCACCGTTTTTAATGAAGAATGGCTCGCATTCTCTCCCAGCATGGCTAAAAATGTCAGGGGATGGGTCCTGTAAGGATGCCCATGCTGTTTTGATTCACATTTTGGTCAATGGTTGAATCCCTTCCATGTTTTCCCGCATTTTCTCTCTCTGGGCTCGTCCCTTGCACTGTAAAAGCAGATTTGGCTCATTTTCAAAGGGTTGAACATTTTTTGTGTATTGCAGGCTCCCTTTTTCACCTTGGAAGTGATTTGGTGGAATATCAGACCTTTTTTAAGAACTGCAACCTATTTTTCCTCTCAGGTGTTGTAATGCAAGTGATTTTGATGTTAAAATAACAATACAGGCCCTGTGATTAAGTTTCCATCCTCTGCTTGTGTTGTTTGACTAATTTCTGATCCTCCATTACAGTTATCAGTTTGTGCATGAAGTTTTGTTGCATTTTTATGAACTGTGTCAATCTAGAAGTAAAAAATGCTCACCACTCCTTTGGTGCATCACCTATTAGCATTAGTTTTAGTTTTTTGCATTCTCTATCTTTGTCCCTTTGGAATTTAGAGTAGGAATTAGGAATTATAAACCTCTACAACTTGTAAGTGATAAATCTGATCAGAGGAGTTGAGGAACCAGCCTCTAATCTGGAGATTCCTTTCCCATTTTACAAGTCCCACACTTGGGGAAAGGATTCAATGTTGTGCAATCACACTGGATGCTTAGGATGATCAAACTAGAAATCTGATCAACATCCAGGGGTGCTGCTGATTTGCAACAACAGTTTTGGCACGCCGGTGGGACCTTAGAGGTCTTCATCTTCATTGCAACAAAATTGATGTGCATTTGTTGCAAGTTTCTTGCTTAAAAGAGCCTAAATTACACATGGCGACTCAGGAGGAAGAAGAATCAGCTGGTTTTAGCAGTGCAGGCCTGAAAACTCATGAGAAGAATCACCACAAGGTCAAGAGTTGGAGAAGAAGAGGTGTTGTTTGAGTATCTGTAGTTATCTCCAAGAAGAAGGCAAAGAGGGAGGAGAATTCAAAGGTCTCCATCTCCACCAAACAGAACTCTCTCAACTCCTCCACCTGGTAGGCCTTTCATTCAATCAACAAGGGTTTAAGGCCAATCAGAATGGCACAAAACAACCCCTATGTCAATTTCATTGGCAGCAGCCCACTTGCTCTCAATGCACAAAATCCAATTCCAGTTGCAGCATTGAAGAACATTCCATACTTTACTGGAGAGAATCAGACTACTCCTGGTGATCATGTTAAGGATATTGCTAACATTTGTGCAATCCATGAGATCAATGAGATGCAAGTTGCTGTCAAACTGTTGGCATCTTCATTCAAAGGGAAAGCTTTGCAATGGTTCAAGAGTCTTGCCTCAGGTTCTATTCAAAATTGGAATCAGCTATGTATAGCCCTCCATGAGTAGTTTGGAGAAAAGGGAGACAACTTGTCCCTTTTGGAGCAGTTGACAACCATCAAGAGAGCTCCCAATGAGTAGCTGACTGATTTTAATTTCAGATTTCAAAGGACTTGGGAGAGAATTCAGTGGCAGTCAGGCCAACAGCAGAAGGTGCTTTCCTTTATTACCTTAAAGCTTTAAATTCTGATATTTCTATGTTAATTCAATCCATGGGAGGCACAACTATCCCCATTGCTTATAGCATTGCCATTAGAGCTGAAAATTGTTTGATTCAAGCTGGCAAGCTAGCTCCTAGACCTCCAATGCCATTGTTTCCAAGTTTAGAGAGCCCAAACACTAATCAAATGCCTAATTTAGCTCCTATTCCCACTCCTAGAAATCAGAATTCAAGTGAAGCTTCTACTTCATCTTCTAGTGCCTCAAATGAACTTCAAGAAGTCATGAAGCAATTGCAAAATTTAGGTAATGAGCTGGTTACACTCAAGAGGCAGCAAGCCCAAGGTTTTAGACCTCCTTCCAGCCCCAAGCTCAGCCTAACAGGCAGCCATATCAACCCCAAAGACCACCCAATCCAGCTGCAAATTCTAAATCAAGCAAGGCCTCCTGCCAATAGACCATTTCAGCCCTATAATCCCAATGCTACATCTGCCTCTAAAGCATTAGTGCCAGTACAAAACAATATAGCTCAAGAGTATGATTGGTGTTTCCCATGCAATGAACCTCATAACCAATCCATGTGCTTCAATGGTGCCTTGAATCAAGCATTAATGGTGACAACAACTGGTGTGGTGTGTGGAGGGTGAGGGTAGTCAAGAAACATTCCAGCAACAGTCAGCTCCAAATGATACCACACTTGTAAACTGGCAGGCAGAAGATTTTTGTGGCATGAATCAAATGGTTTCCCAAAGTGTTGCAGCCAACACAAGGTCAAAGAGGAGAAATTTGGGTGAAGAACAGCCATTAGCCCCAAGCAATCCTCAATCTTCTATCACTCCACAAACTATTGGCAAACAAAATCCAATCCCAAACACACAAGGACTGCCTAAAACAGCTCCTAAGCCAACTCAAAAATGCCAGTTTTTTGCCCATGTGCAAGGAATGAATGTGTAGGCCAAGGGACAACAAAGATGCTTCATCTCCATTCAATATCATTGATCAGATGAAGAAGACAAATGTAAACATATCAATGTGGGAATCACTATCTATCCCAGGCCAAAGAGATTTGTTACAAGCTGCCATGAAGGATTGGTCAACTTCAAATCAGCAAGTCCAAATGCAAGAGAAGGTGCTCACAAATGCTGCCCGACTGAGGGGAATCATGGAGGACAGCAAGGTAAAATGTTGAAGCCCCCTCCATTCTATGTTTCATTGATCATTGGAAATCAATTAGTACACAATTGCATGATTGATTCGGGGCAAGTAGTTCAGTAATGCCCAAGCAAATAGCTGATCAGTTGGGAATTCAGTATGAAGTCATATCCAAAGGGGTAGTGCAATTGGATGGGACAGCAGTAACAATAGTTGGAGTGATAAAAAACTTGAGTCTTACTTTGCATGCCTGCCCCAATGTTGTTGTTTTGCAAGATGTCTCAGTAATAGACCTTCCACCACTCTTTGCCCTATGTTTGTCAAGGGATTTCACAGCCAAGATTGGAGGTTACTTATCTGCTGATTGGTCACACATGTTGTTCAGAACAAGATATGGAACCAAGGCCACAATCAGATCTGAACCTATTGCAAACTTTCACATTGAGCCTTACACTCCAAGTCAAATCAATACCAATTGTTTCAGCGTTTGATCAAGAAGATTATCAAGCACTGATGAAGCTGACACCAAGGTTGGAAGCATCCCAGATCTAACTCTTGATGAATGGGAAAACAAGGTGCATGCTTTTGATCCTTATCAAGAAATAGAAGAATCTGAGTTAGGAGTCTATTGCATGCATGAAGAAAATCAGCCTATTCCTAGCATCACCAAGCCAGACCACAAGGATGAAAATGAGGTATGGCAGTTGTTTTTTGATGGATCAAGGAGTAGACAAGGTGCAGGAGGGGAGCTATGCTTGTTTCACCTCAAGGAGTTAAGTATTATTCAGCTTTTAGATTTCAGTTTGCATGCTCTAATAACACTGCTGAATATGAAGCTTTGATACAAGGATTGCATTGGTCAATCAAGAGAGGAATAAAGAACTTGCAAGTCTTTGGTGATAGTGAGTTGATTGTCAACCAAGTTAAGGGGCAGCATGCTGTCAAGAATGATCTACTCAAATGCTACAAGAATAGGGTGTGGGACCTCATTGAAGATTTTGAGGGTTTTGGCATAAAATCCATTCCTAGAAAAGAGAACCAAGCTGCTGACAGGCTTGCAGTAGTTGGGGCAGCCTTTGACGTTGTTGAAAGCATTCAAAAAGACAAGGTACAACCAAACATCCATGTGATTGTGAGGCCTTCAGTGCAGACAACAATGTAAGTTGGCAAGTGTTTGAAAATGATCAGCAAATCATCCATTTCTTGCAAGAAGAGGCTGAGTTCTCAGCTAAAAATCAGGAAAAGTTGGAGCAGCAGTATGGTGACCAAGTGGTGCAGCTGAGAACCAACAAACTACCAAAGGGACTTATTACTTTGGAGTCCATTTTCAATCCTAATGATCAGTTTAGGAAGGAGAAAGCAAACATCCAAGTCAAGGGAGAAGATTCAGTGTCCATCTCGGTAGAAGAAGGCAAATCACTCCAAATTGGTAAGATGACAACTGAGCAAGAAAGGTATGAGTTCATACAGACTTTGTCAAGATTCCTGATGTGTTTGCTTGGAGCTATGAAGATTTGAAAGGTTTCAATCCCGAGTTAGCTCAACACACCATTGAATTGGATCCAAGTACTAAACCCATCAGGCAAAAACAAAGGCCAGTCAATCCCCACATGGAGCCTCTCATGAGAAAAGAATTGAATAAGTTGATAGAATCAAGAATCATATTCCCTATCAAGCATTCTAGTTGGGTAGCCAACTTGGTTCCAGTTAGAAAGAAGAGTGGGGAAATCAGATTGTGTGTTGACTTCAGAGATTTGAATAGAGCATCTCTCAAGGATCATTATCCACTTCCTTCCATGGAGAAAATTTTACAAGTTGTTTTTGGCTCGAGAGGTTTTCATTACTTGATGGCTATTCGAGGGTATAATCAGATTATGGTGAAGGAAGAAGATCAGTTCAAGACAGCCTTTACAACCAAATGGGGAACTTATGCATATAGGAAAATGCCATTTGGGCTGTCCAACGCTGGAGCTACCTTCCAAAGAGCAATGGACATGGCGTTCAAGGTTTGATTAACAACATAGTGCTGATATATCTTGATGATATCACTATTTTTTTAAAAAATGCAGCAGACCACCTCTTTCATTTGAGACAAGTGTTCCAAAGGTGTAGAAGATTTGGAGTATCCTTGAATCCTAAAAAGTGTGTTTTTCTAGCCCATGAAGGAAAGCTCCTTGGCCACATTGTCTCCAAAGAAGGATTAGCAATTGATCGAAAGAGTTGAAGCCATAAGAGCACTACCATTGCAAGCCACAAGAAGGCCCTTCAAAGTTTCTTGGGGAGAATAAATTTTGTTCGGAGGTTTGTCCCAAATTTTGCAGCCCTAGTCAAGCCTATCACCAAGATGTTAAAGAAAAGCATGGCTTTCAAATGGACAAGAAGAAGGCAAGGAAAGTTTTGAAGCAATCAAAGAAGCCATCTCTCAAGCCCCAACTCTCATCAACCCAGATTTCTCCAAGGATTTCATCCTCTATGCATTTGGGGTGATGATACTATTTCTGCAATTTTGGTACAGCAGAACAAAGACAATGATGAGCAGCCAATTGCTTTCTTCAGCCAAAGCCTGGAGGACTATGAGGTGAGATATTCTTTCATTGAGAAGCATGTTCTTGTAGTAATCAGGAGCTTGAAGAAATTCAAGCATTTAGTTTCAAACAATAAGGTCAATTGTTGGTTTCTCATGTGGGAGTTAAAGACTTCCTCCTCAACAAAGACTTGAATGAAAAAGAGCAGGTTGGATTACTCGTGTCATGGAGTATGACATTGAGATCAAAGTCACCAAGTTGGTCAGAGGAAAAGGATTGTGTGAGCAGCTGATTTTGAGCAAACAAAAGGAAGCATGCAATGAGAAGGAGGTTGTTTTGGCGTTGCAAGACAACCATGAGCAAGGAAGCACTCAAGAAGAAAATAATGGTGTCCCCACTCCTTGCTGGACCCAAGGTATAATGCACTTCCTAAGCATAGGCCTATGCCCTCCAGAGATGAACAAGACCAAAAGAAGACACTTCAGATTGCAGGCTGTCCCATATGCCCTTGTTGATGGTGTTTTGTTCAAAAGAGATGTGAATGGAGTACTGCTGAGATGCATTGGTACAAATCAGATTCATAGGGTGTTGGAAGAGTTCCATGGTGGACCAGCTGGTGGTCATTTTGCACCAAGAGTGATAGCTCTAAAGATCATGAGGGCTGGCTATTATTGGCCCAAGATTTTCAATGATTGTTATGCATGGATCAAGAGGTGCAAGAATTGTGCATTCTTCACTAGGTAAAGAGAGGCTAGCTGCCCTTCCATTGCATCAATTTCAGTTGACCAGCCATTCATGCAATGGGGTTTAGACTTCATTGGAGTCATTAATCCCAATTCAAGCCAAGGGCACAAATGGATTTTAACAGCCACAGATTATTTCACCAAGTGGACTGAAGTAGTAGCACTCAAGGAAGCAAATGAATCTAGCATCCTAGACTTCTATGAGGGAATAGCAACCAGATTTGGCATACCTGCTACAATAATATCAGATAATGCATTGGCATTCATTGGGTCCAAGGTGACTGAATGGGCTGTCAAGAATGGGATCTACCTAAGTACTTCATCAAACTATTACCCTCAGGGTAATGGCCAGGCTGAGTCTACAAACAAGAACTTGTTGAGGATCATTAGGAGGACTCTTGATGAAAATCAGAGGTCTTGGCATACTAAATTGAAATCAGCCTTATGGGCTGATAGGATAACTCCCAAGAGATCTACAGGTAACTCTCCATTTAAGCTTGTTTATGGGAGAGAGGCAATTTGCCCATGTCACTTGAGTTGCCAACATTGGAACTCATGAAGCAGTTGGAGTTGTTGGAGTTTGAGCCCATGGAAGTTAGATATGTAGAATTGATGGAGCTCAAGAAATCAGAAATTCAGGCATCCCAAGCAATGGAGAAGGATCAAGCTTTGATAAAGAAGACCTTTGATAGAAAGGCCAAGAATAGATCCTTCCAAGTTGGAGATCTAGTGTTAAAATGGGATGCAGACAGAGAAAAACCGGGAAGGCATTCAAAATTTGATGCCATTTGGAGTGGCCCATACATGGTCACAAAGTGTAAGGACAACAATGCTTTCAATTGTCTTCATTGGATGGTGAAGAACTGCAGATTCAGTCAATGGAATCCATCTAAAGCATTGTTATTAAAGGAAATTCTCCACCTTGTATATATTAGCTTAGGTTTCCATTCCTCAAGTGCTTGTGCACATTTTTTTGTTGTAGGTTAGTTTGTTTTCCCTAAGTGCTTTGGCACAAGCTTGTTGTTCTGGAGATGTGTTTGTAGGCCTTGCTCCATCAGATGATATTCCATCTTCCTCCTTGCAGTGTTCTAGTCAGTTGGGGTATCAAACAGAGAATTGATGACTCCATGCCCAATGGATTGCTTCAGGAAACTGGTAATTTCATCCAGCAGGCAGATGACCCCTATGAGTCACCAAAATTGTTATCCAAAATGTGCCCCTTGCTCATTTTGTGGCTAACTCCTTTCATTCTTCCCTCTCTTGTGCCTCAGTCATAAATTTTTTTTTTTAGGCACTCAAAACTTTCTAGAAATGACACCATTGGATAGAGCTCTCTCTCAGCTTTCCAGAAAGGTAAAGTTTTCCTCCTAACTCCATGTATTTTTGAAGTTATGGCTCGGTGGAGTTTTTGTGGGAAATTTTCCCCTGAAGGCCCGTGCCAATGAGATGCCGCCACGTGTCCAAGGAAGTGGCGGGGTGGGAGAAAACTTGGTTTTTTACCAAGTGTTTTGGAAAAATTTCAAAAGGAAGATTTTTCCCCCAGCCGCCCGATGAATCAGATGATGCCACGTGTCAGGGGAGAAATTTGAAAAATTTGGCTAAGTGTTGGTGCATGGAAAATTTTTGGGAGGAAGCCCATGCCCAATAAAAATGTGCCACGTGTCCTATGGCGTGGGAGTTTCGGAGGGCGGAGGAGAAGTTGGAATTTTGGCAAAGTGTTTCACCAAATTTCAAAAAAGAAAGTTTTGGCCCTTTGCCCCCCCCTGATCAATCATGAAGGCACGTGTGTCACCGGAGCCCGGAAAGGCGGAGCGTGGGAGGAAATTGGGATTTTTCCCAAAGTGTTTGCAAAAGTAAAAATGTTTGTGGAGGGCCGTGACCAATGAAATGCTGCCACATGTCTCGGACCGGTGGGGCGGGGAGAATTTGGGAAATTTTCCCAAAGGAAAAACAAAGGAAATTTAAAAGGAAAAGCCCGCCCCCAAAATGCGAGCCAATGGAATCTCGCCACGTGTCCAGGTGGCGCCAAAAAATTCAAGAAAAGCCCACATGGAAAATTTGAAGGGGAAAACCCACACCCAATGGGGTTTTGCCACGTGTCAAGGTGAAAATGATCAAAGTGGCCCATGGAAAATTCAGGAAGGAAAGGCCCGCGTCAATCAGCGCATGCCACGTGTCCTCAACTCACCGGCCGGGTGGGATTTTTTGGAAAATTTTCCAAAGGAAAAACAAAGGAAAATGGAGCAGGATGGGCCCGCACCCAATAAAAATGTGCCACGTGGCACCTGGAAAGGTGGAGCGTGGGGATTTTTGGGAAATTTTCCCAAATGCAAAAAGGTGAAAAAAATTCAAATTTTTGCCCCGCCAACCCGATTTGGCCCTGTTTTGCCCTAAAACTTCAAATGGCCATATCTTTCGATCCAGAGCTCAGTTTTTCACGTTCTTTATATCAATGGAAAGATGGTGAAATTCTCTACAAGATTTAGGGTCATTTTTGCATTTTGATGGAGTTTGGAGAGAGAAAATTGAAAAACACCTCTGGCACGTGGTCATGGACAGAAATGACGTTTCAACCACCACCGTTTTTAATGAAGAATGGCTCGCATTCTCTCCCAGCATGGCTAAAAATGTCAGGGGATGGGTCTGTAAGGATGCCCATGTTGTTTTGATTGCATTTTGGTCAATGGTTGAATCCCTTCCATGTTTTCCCGCGTTTCTCTCTCCTAGGCTCGTCCCTTAGCATTGTAAAAGCCAGATTTGGCTCATTTTCAAAGGGTTGAACATTTTTTTGTGTATTGCAGGCTCCCTTTTCACCTTGGAAGTGATTTTGGTGGAATATCAGACCTTTTTTTAAGACTGCAACCTATTTTTCCTCTCAGGTGTTGTAATGCAAGTGATTTTTGATGTTAAAATAACAATACAGGCCCTGTGATTAAGTTTCCATCCTCTGCTTGTGTTGTTTGACTAATTTTTGATCCTCCATTATAATTATCAGTTTGTGCATGAATTTTTGTTGCATTTTTATGAATTGTGTCAATCTGCAGAAGTAAAAATGCTCACCACTCCTTTGGTGCATCACCTATTAGCATTAGTTTTAGTTTTTTTGCATTCTCTATCTCTTTGTCCCTTTGGAATTTAGAGTAGGAATTAGGATTTAAACCTCTATAACTTGTAAGTGATAAATCTGATCAGAGGAGTTGAGGAACCCCTCTAATCTAGAGATTCCTTTCCCATTTTACAAGTCCCACACTTGGGGAAAGGATTCAATGTTGTGCAATCACACTGCATTTGGATGCTTAGGATGATCAAACTAGACGATGTCCGACAACCATCCACATTGCGTAGATAACATGAATGGAAAGTTTGAAAACATAGATGTTAGCGAGAGTGAGGATTTAAGTCAACATATGAATGGATAGCTTTAACATTAATTGTTGGTAATCAACACCAATTGAATGGACTAGCGTAAAGGCCATTAAGATTTAATTTTTAAAATTTTGAAAAGAGCATACGAGAAACAAAAAAACAATAATGGGTCCAATGTGCTAAGTAGAATTTGTTAAACAAAAAAATGTTTTGTCCCATAACACATTTTGCAAAGAATAACGTAGGACCCCCAAATGTCTAGCTAGTTTTTTTGAAATCTAGCATTAGAGTATCTAATTCACATCCGTTCATATTAATGAAAATGTTTGAAACTCCATTACTAATTGAAAAGAATGACTTTAATACCATTAGGATTTCACGGTTCTTAATTTAAAAAGAGAGATACTTTCATTACCTCTTGTCATAGAAATCACTTGTTGTGCATAGTTAGAATGATTGTAATTGTCAATGACTATAATTGATCAAGTTATTTGATCATTACCTAGTGGGGCCAATTGTTGCACTAATTTTCATCGAGAGGGATCAAGACATTCTCTTCGTATCAAAGAAAATTCTTAATGACCACTAAGCTTCATTACTATTCTAGCTTAGTGGTCATTGGGCTCCTATCACTAACATTTTCCATTATAATCATTATCTATTCAATTGTGGAGAATTCAAGAACTATGCAAAAATTTTCTTGACAATTCATGCGTAACATATTTTGGAAGGATTGTTTCATTGTATGACAACCATCCACATTATGTAGATCTAATTCTGATCTAAGTCTATCAATAAGCAATCTTGAGGCTTCAGGACTTACCTAATTCAGATCCTAGCGATGGCTATGTTCATGACCACAAAATATATTTAGAGATTGGTTATATCTAGGCTTATTTCAAAGCCCAAATATTATTGTGATGAGAAATAGAACGCCAATCCTTGCACTACTGAGGGGTACAGACACATTTATTTCACATCCTAGCAATCGCTAGGGTTACCCGCAACATATTTTATAGATCTTAATGGTTTATAAGAATCATTATCAAATAAATGCATACTTCTTATAGTAGTTGTTACTACGATCAGCTGCAACGATATACCTATATCTTAGCGGTTGTTAGGCATCATTAATAAGAAAACTACTAATGCATTAACAAGAAAATATACAAAGCTTAACGGTCAATAACATCCACCTCAACAAAATATTTAGAGATTAGGGTTAGCAAAACACCATTCAATGGACATATATCATTGACTTAAGAAAATTGTTGTATTACATGTATACGTAAGGGATCAACATTTACTTATGTCTTGATTAGTTCATTGCAGGATCATGAATACATCTCATTACTAGACATCATGATAAAATACTATTAATGGAATGACTGAAGCATTGTTGTACAAGCACCACTGAGGGGTCAAGATATACGTTTTGTTAGAATGTACATGACAACTATTATTAGAATGATAAAAAATTTCTACATTCACTACGAAGGGGTACAAAAATAAGTATTTCTTATCCTAGTGGTTGTTAGGGTCAGCCGCAACATATTTTTTGGAGCTTAACGATGTATAGGAATCATTAAAAATAAATATGTGATTCTTATCCTTCCTGTTACTATGATCAGCCCCAAGGATATACCTATAGCTTATCACTTTTTATCAGAAAACTACTAATGCATTAACAAGAAACTATATAAATCTTAGTGGTCAATAACATCACCTAGATAAAATATTTTAAACTTAGTGTTAGCAAAACACCATTCAATGGACGTCTATTTAATTAATTATAATTATATAATCTCCCAGGTCATTAAATATCACAATGAGTAGTCAAACACATATGAAATTCTATTCCTAGCGGTCTCTAAGGTCAACCACAACAAAATATTTAAAATCTTAGTAGTCATTATGATCAACATCGACAAAATATTTTGAACTTAGTGTTCACAATGCATCATTCACTAGACATCTATTATTAAATGAGAAAAGAGTTGCATTACATGTTTTCTTCAAGGGTCACACATTGCTTAGCTCTCATTAGTTTGTTCCATGAATTTATTTGAGTCAAGTGTTGCACTAGATTCCCTCGTGAGGGGTCAAGCCTTAACAATTTCTCATACTATTTACTATAAGTTATTGAAAGGAAGATAAAAATTCCACATTTTAATTATAAATGAAATATCAAAAGAGATGGTGATCTATAATTAGTTAGTAAATGAAGTCTCAAAGGCCATGGTATAATTCTAATAAATATAATGAACACACTCTTTGTAGTGTTAGTATGAAAATACAAACTACGAACCCTATGTATAATCTCCTTGTTATTAAACCTCATAATTTTTCATGATATCACATCTCCCTTTTTCCATATGCTTATTGTCAAATTAAGAAAGTAAAAGACATGACATCTTATAATTTTTACTATTGATATATCATTAGCTAATTTAACTAAAACAACCAGAGCCTATAATTTTAATCTATAAATAGTGTATATGTCTTTCCAGAACTATCAATTAAGTGAAACATTATTTGGAATCTTGTTGCCTAACTTTTCAAATAGTAGGTTTTATAATTCCCCGATACACTCATTTTCAAAGAGAACCTACAAAGATGGAAACTCTTTGAATTTTTCTTTCTTGAAATGACATATATGTTTTAAAAATTATTTCCAACAATTTCCTTATGTAATCAAACAATTATTGTAAACAAGTAGACAATTTTCCTCTGCCTTTTCAACAACACCCATTTTTTCACTTCCAATAATCATTGATGTCCATCTCAAGTATTTTATGAATCATTTCTTAGTCCTCTTGTGAAAAAATACCCATAACATGTTTTACATTACTCACAAGAGGGGTACACACATATTTATCAAATCATTTAGGATTGGCAAAAAGAATGAAAAATGATGTCAAACCCTATCAGTTGAGAGGTTTTTTCAAATAGCATTAAAAAAAGAAAGATTCAACTACTTGAAGCAGAGAAATTAGGTTTTGTTAAAAAGGCTACATAATATTCTACATACATAGAATTTAAAAATTTTGGAAGGAGAAAAGGTGATAATGCATACCGATTTTTGATGCCTTCACGAAAACAAACCGTGCTCAAAATTTTTCTAATCGAACCGTGATCTGATTTTCTAATCAATTATTACGCTTATGGATTTTTTCCCTTACGCAATGTTCTCGCACATGAAGCTTCACAAATTTAAGTGTCCTTGAAATATACTAATGAATGCCAATCTATAATTTATATGGAATGGACACTTCCAACACCACTTTCTTCGGCACACGAATTACAAAAGACATGCGGCAACCGTAAATTTTCTTTATATTTAATGGCTAATTAATGGTATTAAATGGCACACATATTTTAAATATAGTGTGAAACTTTAATTTGTTTCGTTAATGGATATTTAATGTTTAGGGAAGCACAATATTAATTATGTAACATTTGACCTTACAAAAAAGAGTAATTGTTATTGTATTTTAAAAATCTTAATCTTTCCCCTACACTATGAGGTTTATGGATAAAATTATACACACGGCAGCACGATCTAAAATTAAGGTAACATTTTTATAACATAATTTTTAATGTATGAAAACTACAATTCGACATTGTTTGAGACATAATTTCAAAATTTAATTGAAATTAAGTCTTTAATATTGAGAATTATTAATAAAAAACAACGTAGCATGTGTTACTTCTACTCAATATTATATATAATTATTAAAAACAAAGATATAAAAATCTTAGAAACAATTAAATACACATAATTGAAACAAAGCATATACCACCATCATTAATCAAATAAAGTCTAAATTATTAAAAATAAACTTATATTGTTAAAATATTACATACGATATAAAAAGCTTAGAAACAATTAATACACATAATTGAATCAAAAGCATATACCACCATCGTTAATCAAATAAAGACTAAAACTTGAACTCTATACCATAAAATAAGCATAGCTAATCAATTAGAGAATTAAATACATGAATGATTTACATCGACACAATATTAATGGCCCTAAATATAAGGCCAAGTGTGTGAATCTTCTCTTTGTCTTGAAAATGCAAGTACTTTTTCAGGTGAGGGATCGCACTTCGACGTGCGAGGGATCTCACTTTGACATGCGAGGGATCACACTTTGACATGCAAGGAATCACTTTTCACATGCGAGGAATACAAGTTAACATGTGAGATATTCTAGTTTGTTGTTGAGGAATCAAACTTGGTGGATGTGCGAGTGATGACTCTCTCGCTCTATGATCAACTATCACTGTCACATCCAAGTGTGAGTTTTCAAACTTGGAATTGATCCCACTCACACATTGAAGTGTGATCACCAACTTATTATCCTCCCATTCTAGTCAAATATTTGAATTTCAACGTGTAAAAAAATAATTACATCACAACGGCGATAGGCTATAGAACTATTGAAATCCATAGGGGAAAGAATCCAATGACTATGTGCATTATAAAAATATTAATCTTTCCCCTACACTATGTGGTTTATGGATAAAATTATACACACAAAGCAGTGGGATCTAAAGGGTGTAAAACAATTTGTTATATGTTTAAATATTTGGATTAAATGAGGTTTTAAAGATGTTCATATAAGATGTATATTTTTATTTTCTCATTGTGATTTCAATTATCCACACTAATGTTAAAGATTTAAGTGTTCTTTGTACTAATTTTCTTTTTATTTGTGGATACAGTTGAAAATGAACTCTATTTTTAAGGAGCACATGTGGATTTACTATCCAAAGGTGTGAAAGTTGTGGAGGGACTAGTTTATCCATCCAAAGATACACTCCATTGTAGAGACGTGGGGTCTAGCTTATTCATTTTCACAATAAGTATTGTATTCAATGGAAGAGTGAGACTTCTATACACAATTGATGACTGTGAAACCCTGGTAGAAATTGAAAACAAGGGATACTTTATCCCATGGGAAAGGAAGAAAATGATTAAGCATGTGATTTCAAATGTTTCACATGTGGGGGTGATGGCATTCAAAACATCATGAGAAGTGACTTAGAGGATACATTTAATGAGGATGAGGGTTTGAATTCTACCAGTGATAGTCATTATTTCACAACTCCTAAAGATAGGGATGAATTTTCTACAACCTACGTGGTGCTAAAACATAAGTGTCCTTAGAAAGAAGGTGACATAGCTTGAAGGGTTTATATCCTTGGTACAAGAACAACATGTTATTTTAGGAGTGGTGTTGGGACCCACACACTTTGGTGTTTTTGTGGAGAATATTATAACTACATGCAATGATTTGTTATCCAAGTCTACAATGCAATAATGAAGTTTCTTGGCCAATCAAAAACTTAGTTTATCTAGAAAATTAATTGAAATTCATGTGAATGGAAATTTGAACTCCAAGAAACAACCACCACATCAAATAATGACTTCAATTTGAAGTTCAAGGGGGTTACTGCCAAGTTGATACATTTTTGTTCAAAAAACACAAATTTGTTGTAGAAAGCAACAATTACAAATGTCTATGAAGGAGACATGGTGCACTTTAAAAATTAGATGGAAATACATTTGGGGTGCATGTTGATAAATTAATTACACCTTTTTTCAAAGGTTTTCTCCATATCAAGAAGGATCTCTCATTCAATGGCCTTCATCCAGTTGGCCCATCAAGATGGTTTGTTATGGAAGTAAGGCTAAAAGAAATTCTAGAAGAGTTACGGTAGAAATGTGGAGTGCATTTGAAGATCCATTGCCTCAACTGGTATACCCAAATTCATATGAATCCTCCATATGTAGTAGTAATGAAAACTTGATAAAAATACCTTACAATGCCTGCAAAATGCCAAAAGGTAAATTCTACTCCATCTAGTACATCAAAGGCAATGGAAAATGATGAAAAATCAAGAGAAGAATTTTTTTCTAAAGTTGAGAAAAACCTTGCTGCAAGGAAGGATGTCTCTCAATCTATCTCTAAGTGCTTTCAATCATAGTTGGAATTTCACTCTAGATATGAATGAACCTGCCATCAAAAACTTTGTACTTAATACATTCACCACAAATGCTATCAGTTGTGATCAAGGTCAAACTTCATAACATAGTATAGATAAATTGAAGTTATGTGGAAGGGATGTATGTCAAAATGCATGGTACATATGTCATGGAATCAAAAAAACCATATTATAGATATACATACAATCTTGGATTAATGGCGAGAGGAGGGTAGTAAATGGAAATATAGGAAAACAAAAACAAATGCAAAACATTACAACTATTGCATTGATATCCAAAATGGTGGAGAAGAATTTTGATATATCCCCACACATGTCTCATTCAGTGGGACAAGATGGTACTAAAGTAACAATGAGACTGATTTTGCTTGCATGTTATAGTTTTTCTTACATACTACAAAAGTGTAATGAGGGCCTTTCACTATTGGGCTTCCTCAAACATGTCATAGTCAAATCTCAACAAAAATATGGAAAGAACATTTCTCCCATGTTTCAATCACCAAGAATGAACTTCTTCACCAAATGTGATGAGTGCACAGAGCTTAAGAACAAATGTGCAGTGACCTCATGTCCAGAAACACTGGCACAAATAGATCAATACTAGAAATGGCACAATGATTACATTCAAAGTTTTTCATGTAACTTACTATGCACGTAGAGTGCAATCACAAAAAAATCCTAATAGGTATTTGAGCATTGTGCATGAAAAATGGACAAGATGAAAATGCAATACCAAGGATGGAAAAAAAAATAAAAATCAATAAGCAATGTTATTAATCTCCCCATCACCTTGACTGGTATATTAACACATGGGAAAAAAATGGGGGTTTTGGGCACTTTGTCTCCCTTTTTTTGAGAGAGAGGAAAACTTCACAATAACATCATTGCACTATGTATCTGGAAGCTAGAAGAACCACTTATAGATTAGTATGGTGATTTTTATATAGTAGTGGGACATCAAAACACCCATTACATGATGCATTATTGCAAAATGATGCATATGACAAGTGCAAGGAATAAAAGTAGAAAAATGAGGGTGCTCATACAACTAATACTATAAGCAATTGTTCAAGTTCATTTAGAAAACAACCACCAACTCTCTACTTGCAACTAGATAATGTTGCAAGTGACAAAAAAATCACACATTGTTTGTGTTTACATCCATGTTGATAGCTAGAATGGTTTTCAACACAGTGTATGTGAGTTTCCTTCCAGTGGGTCACACACATGAAGACATAGATGGGACATTCGATGATTATCAACAACATTGTGCAAATTGGATACATTCTCTTTACCACAAATAATGGACACTTACAGAACATGCCAAGAGGAGTCCAACACATTCACTTTGTACCTTATCGAGGAAGTCTATGACTTTAAGGCCTTTTTGGAACCACACTTGCTAGATGGTAACCACAAGATCATGGGTATCAACAAACCAAAGATGTTTAAATTCTATGTCAAAGACAAATAAGCCCATCATGGAGTTCAAAGCATCAATCTTGGAGTCATCTGGTCACACTCAATTGAGATTTGGAAAAAAAGTGGATGGGAAACCTTTCTTTCCTGAAGGGGATCCTCCATTGGCACCCTTCAAAGAACCCAAAGAGATGGCATACATGTAGAGAGGCATTTAGGCATACATCACACACTGGGAAAAGAGTTCAACAGATGGTGGAGAAGCATACTATGTTCCAAAGATTGCATATTGGAAAAATGTTCTACATGCCCTAGAGAATCCCTTTGTCAATTGTAACATGATGAGAAGAGATTTTTTTTGGCAAAAATAATTCAAGATACACAATGTATGATTAGATAGTGGGTGCACCACATCTTGACATGGATAGCTATTATTGTCAAAATGTCCTTTCAAATAAGGATATATATGTTGGACCTATTTGTGATAGACCTTGAGAGGAATTCAACCTAGTAGTGGATGTGAATGTTGGGAAGATGATACTAGTAAGACCATTGTTGATGATAATGTACCTATATGGATGGGCAAGGAAGAACTAAAACTAATATAGGATGTTCACAAAAACACTCAAAAGATAAGGGTACACTGGTGGGAACCCACAGGAAAAGGAAATACAAAAAAAGAAAGGTATGAGGAATGCTTGTTGAAAAAAAGCAATGGTGGCAAAAATCAAGGGACACATCAGATATTGATATAGACAGCGTCATCTGGGCATGGAGTCCAAGAAAAACATGGAAAGGACATCAAATTAAAATACCGAAATGGGGTCATGAAGCTATCCAACAATACCTTGCACAAATTCAAGAACAATAATTAATACCCTTGCGAGGGATCAATGCTTATGTAAATTTCTGAAGGATTGATTGCCTATGGAAATACATTTTCAAATCCATTTCCTCAAAACAACTTGTTTAATGTAATTCTTAACTCTTTGTTGTTCTTTACGATTTACAAAATGGAAAAGCATAAAAGTAGTTGACTTTATCACACACAACTTGCATATTTACAATATCATGGTCTTTTTTTATATAGATTTATATAAAAATTATATCAATATATAATATACATAAAATATTAAATAAATATAAATTTGAAGAATTTTATAACTATTGTTTTGTATTTTTAAAGGGAAATATTGTAAAATTACCATCATCTAAAAATTTCTTGACAGGCATAAGTGGCCATCAAATTTAACCCCAAGGCTGTTGATGTAACTTTGTGGTGCCTAGGGTAATGTAACTTAGCGGCTGCTAGTTTTATGTAGCTTAGTGGTTGGTAGGCTTATGAAACTTGCTACATGTTGGCTAGTGTAACTTTCATCTATGCTAGGATTATTTCACCTAGATGAATCTACTCTTGTGTAAATTAACGGCCACTAGGCTTATGTAAGTTAACAACCTATACACTTATGTAAGATAGTGGTTATGCTAGGCTTATCATGGTATCATGTAACTTAGAGGCCATAAGGCTTATGTAACTTAGTGGCCAAAGGAAAATGTAACTTAGGGGCCATAAGGCAAATGTAACTTAGTGGCCGCAAGGAAAATGTAACTTAGTGGCCGCAAGGAAGATGTAACTTTGACCCCGCTAGGCTGATTTCACCTAGCATGCACTTTCATCATGTAAGTTAGCAACCACTAGGCTTATTGAAGATAGTGGTCATGAGGCTTATGTAAGATAGCCACTTGCTTGGCTTATGTGGGGGATTCAAATAATAACAAACTAGAAATCCTAAAATAGTGAAACTAAAATCCAAAAATGGGATTTATAAATTGGATTACAATAGTGGTTATAATAAATTGGATAGGATTTAGTCCATGCAAACCTATTCCCAAAATCTATTACCTATTCCCCTATTCAATTGTGAATGCTCACACTTCATCTTGAAAATGATCATACTTTTTCATGTGAGGTATCGTACATGTCGTTGTGCGATGGATCGCACTTTGATGTGTGATCCATCACTCTTTGGCATGTGAGGGATCACACTTTGACATGCGAGGGATCACACTTTGACATGTGAGAGGATCACACTTCATGTGATGGATCGCACTTCATCATGCGATGAATCACACTTGTATGATGTATGAGGCCATGACTCTCTCGCACACTATGATGAGCTATCACTATCACATCCAAGTGTGAGTTTTAAACTTGAAATTGTGCTCACTCACACATTGAAGTGTGATCACCAACTTCTATGGCCTCCCATTGGAGTCAATATTTGAATTTTAGCGTGTAAGAAAAAAACTACGTCACAGTGACCGCTAGGCTATACAAATTTTGAAAGCCATAGGGGAAAGAAGCCAATGACTGTGCATAAGCCAATGACTATGAGAGGTAATGTGTAGGGATAGGACCACTAGTTGTAAAAATTAAAGTCAACATTTATAATTTTATACTAAAAATTTAGAAAAAAGGTAGACAATAACATAGGTAAAATCAAGTCACATGTACAAATCAACCAATAAAAAGATGTAACTTTGACCCCACTAGGCTGATTTCACCTAGCATGCGCTTTCATCATGTAAGTTAGCAACCGCTAGGCTTATTAAAGAAAGATAGTGTACGCTTAGTAAGATATTGGTCACGATTGACTTATGTAAGATAGTGGATGCTTGGCTTATTGAAGATAGTGGTCGTGATGCTTATGTAAGATAATGGTCACGATGCTTATGTAAGATAGTGGTCACTTGGCTTATGTGGGGGATTCAAATAATAACAAAATAGAAATCCTAAAATAGTGAAACTAAAATCCAAAAATTTGATTTATAAATTGGATTACAATAGTGGTGAACTTGGAATCAATAATCACGCTATTGGAATCCAATATTAGCCAAATTGGAATCTAATAATAGTGATATTGGAATCAAACAATAGTGAAATGGAATAATAGTGAATCCAATACAGTAAAAAAATGGAATCGATAATAGCAAAAATTGGAACTAGAATAGAAATTCCAATTTAGTGAAATAAGAATTTTGATGTAAGATGACAAAATAGTAAATAAAATGACAAGTAATAATGACAATTTTGTTTCAGAAAATTGCATGGGAATATTGAGAATCCAATATTGCTACTAATGGATTCTTGAACAATAACAAATTAATAATTGAATCCAATATAAACTAAAAATGGAATCAATATAGCAAGTAAAAATGGAGATGGATTTCTTCATTTCCTACTTTTTTCGCAGCCTTCCCACATTGTTTTTCCTTCAATTTTGGCCTTGCACATTTAAACCGCCACCTGCGTAGGGCGGTGGTCCTAAATCGCACCCTATTTGGGTGGAAGTTTTGTAACCGCCACCCTACGTAGGGTAGTTGTCCCGAATCGCCACCCGCGCAAGGAAGTGATTCTCTAAAAAAATTCTAGAACTCTTCATGTGTGAATTAGATGCATGTTGTTTCACTTGGCTCACTTTCAGAGCGCGTTTCTCAATCAATTTATCTAAATTTAGGCTTGATTGATTTGTACTAAACTCTTCTTCCACTTGTAATTGTTAATTGACTACTTAACTTCCCCTTCATGTTGTGATGTGGCACTCCATGGTTGTCAAGTGTGATAGTGCACTACCCAACCAACCTTCTATAAAACCATCACTTCTTCTAAAGAAAATGGCTAGAGATTATTTATGTATCTTGCTTAGTTGAGTTGTCACAATCTTGCTAGAAATTGCACAACCAAGCTCTATTCTCTTGCGTTGTCTTTCTTTTTCCTGCATTGTAACCAAACTGCCATCAAGCTATCATTACTCTCAAGCACTTCTTTTTGATGATTCATCTACATTCCAGCTCCCCTGGACTCAAGTGGACATAAAATATTGGTAAAGACAACTGAGGGGACAAAGTGATACCACAACTGGCATTGCCTCTGCACTGTAATTCCAGGTTGGGGGTTGTTATTGAGTTTCTTCATTTCTTTATTTATTTATTTCTAAATGTATGCGTACACATATCAAATAGAGTAGAAGAAATCATTTTATTTGTTGCAAATAGTTAGATCAGTTTCTTCTGCAAAGCTTTCTTAGGATAGATAGCTTCCTTGCCTATCTCTATAGATTTACAAGGGAAGTGATTCTGGAAGAAGCTCTTGTGCAGTTTTAAGCATTTAAAATTAGATTCAAATTAGTCTCTGTTAAATCACTCTTAAATTCCACCTGGGAAGTTTCAGGGAAGGAAAGCTTCTGACAAGCTTTTAATTCTTCCCATGACTCTGAGGTGTGTTTGAGGATTTAATCCACAATTATTGATTGGAAAAAGCTTCATTTAAATTAGAATAGATTTAGTATATTGTTGCATAGATAAATAGCTACATCCGGCTATTTATTTGTATAGGATTTGTTAATTAGAATTAGAAGTAATTTATTTCTTCATTTCTTCTATATGCACTGTTATTAGAGAAAATACAAAAATATTAGATTATATTAGTTAGTTTTTCTTTCATTAATTTATTCCCTTTATTTTATTAGTTTCTTTTTAAGTAGATAAAATCAAGTAATCAAACCATAGGGAATTTACGTTACCCATACTTAGCCTCTAATTTCCCTTTGACCAATTCAACTACTAGGAATTCATACTACCCAATCTTAGTCCCTGATTCTCCTATAGTTGCCCATCAAAGCACCCTTACAATATTCCACATCGGTTATCCCGGCATGACCTCGAGAGGTCGAGTGCGACTAAAGGTCACATGTTGATTTTTAGTCATACAAATTGGTGAACCTGCATGAAGGACTAGTTCCTTCTTATCTCCTTTTCTTTCATTGTTATTACCCCAACTTTCTATTTTTCCCCTATTTTGGTAATTATTTTATACTTCCTAAAATATGTGCAAGAAAGAGTTTGGTGGGCCATTTGGCTATGATAGATATTACACCAACATTCAACAACAATCCCCTTCCCTTTCTGGATGGGCTGACAACTACACAACCAACGTGCAAACTTCCCTAGTTATGCCTCAAACCCCATCAGTTATGAGAGAATAGAGGAGGTTGATCAACCTTTGAACATGCGATACATTCACCCAATGCAAATAACGTGATTATTACACATGGAACTCAATCTTCTCCTAATGATGTCATTTCTACCTTAGTGGGAAGGATTAGAGAACTAGAGAGTGTTGAACCATCACAACCAACTCATGTAGTAGGGCACAACATGGGATATCTAGTTGATAACAAGGGATACATCCCTACCAATGAACAACCAATGTAACATCCTGTACAACAAGGTTCATCTCGGTTCATCTAACTCCATGTGATCTTCTCACGGGTGATCTGACACACTAGGGATGGGTCCTCATCCTTCTCAAGCTTATCATATGCAAGGGATGACTGGAAGTGCGTTCTTGAATGTTGCTCCTTTAGGAAATGTGACATTCCCTGGTTTCACGCATGTTATTCCATATCCTGGAATCATCCCACCTTACTTCAATATGTATTCAAAGTCTCCCTAGATGGACCCGTATACTTTCCCTGCCCCTTATACGTCGTATCAAGGAGTTTCATACATCCCAGCCAATGCATATAATGCAGCTTATCTGAATCCTCCTCTACCTCCTAATCAAGGAGCTTCAATGGTGGAATCTTATGCAATGGGTACTTATGTTGAGTATTTAAAAGAACACCTTGACTTGACCATATGTGGTGTCATACTTCCATGCCCATTGCCTGATCTTCCCAAATTTAAGGGGGAGGGAGATCCAAACACTCACATCAAAGCCTACTTTAGGACTATTAGGGAGTTACTTCCTTGGGACACTGTAGTAGTTAAAATCTTCTCGAAGAATCTTGAGGAAATTGCATTAGACTGGTACTATCAGATTCCAAAAGCTTCTATCCATTCCTTTAAACAAATTATTTTAGAATTCATCATATCTTTTGACATGAACAAGTTAATTTGAATTGGAATAAGGGATTTTATGCATATTAGGCAAGAGCAAAATGAATATGCCACCCATTTCATCTAAATATGGATTCAAGTGCTTTACTCCTCTACAAGTGCACCCAACAAGAACTAGATGGAACTTTATGATCTTTTCCTTCACTCACTCAATTGAGAGATCAAGAAAGAAGTCCAAAAGTTTCCTTTCTGTAGTTATAAGGAAGTATTGGAAGGTGCACTTTGAATTGACCAAACCATCATTGATAGTGGGCATAAGACTTACGATATCAATGGGAAATTGGTATCCTTTAACCCAAAAAATGCAAACCATTAAAACAACAAAGCCAATAACCAAGGACCTAAGGATTTGAGTCGTAATCATGGTGCTACCACTAATGGTGTTGCTGACCAAACAAAGAACGCTAGTTTTACGAACAATGGTAACACTAACAACCATAACAACAATAATAATAACATGAGAAATCAAAGAGGTCATAACACCGTTCCTCGATCAACACAATTAATGTGAACCATCACCCTCCTCAAAAAAATCAAACCCAAGGCTTGAACCAATACCAAAAATCTGGCCAAGGGGCAATGAACCATGGTTATAACAATCAATTTCAAAACTATGATCGAGGTTATAATCAATAACAACAAGATGCTTATCATAGAACAAGAAATTATGATCCTCACCTATATTGTGGTTTCCATCATGATGGTCGTGACACTAGGACTTATATAGAGATTGTAACAAGTTCCTACAAAGAATCCCCGAGAACCAAAGGCAATTTTTGTGGATATGTTCTTAGTAAATCCTGAAATAAATTCAAAACCAAATTACACAAGACTCGTAGCTCCTTAAAACACAAACCTAAGCATCTTTCAAGATCCATTCCCTATGCATCCTAAAAATGTCAAGGTAAATCCTCATAACATAAACAAGGGCATTCCTATTGCAAACAATGATCATGAAGCCTCAACTTCCAACAACTCTCGAGTTGGTCCCAACCTCGGCTCTAACGAAAATATGAAGATTATGGGGTTAGTTGAGTTGGAGGTTGATCCAAAAGTTAATGTGACAACCCAAAAAATGGAATATATTCTAAAACCTCCTCCCTCTCATTCTCTCTCACAGGATGACACCCCTAAAGTTTCAAAACCTGTAGGAGCATATGATTTGATTTCAGATTTAACCAAGACCTTCTCGCACATATCATTTTTAGATTTATTGAAGAATTATCCTTCACATTGTGCTAAATTATTGGACACATTGGGTCTTGTAATCTAGTTCATGTCACGCCTCCGAAAGGAACGATAACCAGATCGTACCAAGCCAAGAACATGGATGCTAATCAAACACCACAATTAATAAGATGAAAGCAATTCACAAGAATAACTTTACATAAAACCTTTGCAAACAAATGAGCAACAATATCATATATTATTATGGAACTCAATGCAATACATTGATAATGGGCCTTGCTTAAATAAGCAAGGAATAACAATCTAAGAACCGCTTAAGGTCGTAGATCAAGCCGTGAATCAAGGAAATAACTAGTCATCAAAGAACTAGTCAAGACCATACATTTAGGAGAGAACTAGACATTAAGGATCTAGTCAATACCATGGATCAAGGAAAGAACTATACCTAACAACTAGATAATATCTCCTAATATCTAAATAAGATAAAAGAAATATCCACACACATAAGTGGGTGAGGATAAATACAATAAAGGTAAATAAAGTATCTAGGTGAACATGAGCTAAGGTAAATACCTACTCTAACATCTCCGAGCTCAAATAAGTCATATTGATTTCGATGTTCATCCTCTCAGGGACAAGGTGATAAGGATACCGAGTTTGTCTTTGACATAAGTAAGATTCCTACTGATGTTGAAATAGCCTAAAGGGGAGATCTTGCTTTATATATACAAGTATGGGTTTATAATAATTGCATTAAGAGAGCCATGATTTATGATGGGGTTGCGGCAAATGAATGCGGTTCCTTTCTCTTTCTTACATAAGCTAGGGTATGGGGAGACTAATTTCTCCCCTACAAGAAACACTTTACGAGGGTATAACAAATTAAAGACAACTTCAATTGGAACCATAGTTCTTCATGTCACCCTAGGTCCAAAAATAATCTTAATGCGAGTTCTACATCATTGACAGGGAAATGAATTACAACATGATCCTTGGTAGACCATGGATTCACCAGATGGATGCTATCCCTTCGAATTTTTTTCAAGAGGTTAGATTTCTCCATTTGGGTGTGGTCTTTATTGCTTAGGGGGATCCTAAACCTTTCTATTTTCAGTTAGTGAATCTCAAAAGAAACCAGGGGTCCAATTCGAGTATGAGATTCCTACAAACCAAGCTTAAACAATCTTCCTCCATCAAACCAATTTGTCACGACCACCTTAAGCATTCCAAAGGTTGAAGTTGTTAACCCAAAAACTTTTGAGGTGGCAAAAACATATAAGGGTAAATCAATATCCATGGAAACAATATCCACTAAAACCAAAATGGAGATCATGAAACTCCTAGAGAGTGATGAGTCGATATTTCTCCCATTTGAACCAACAACGAATGTGTATCCTTATTGGTATGACCTCTCTTCCCTGCCGATGGTCTTGACCTAGGTGTAAACATGATAGAATTAACAAAGGAAGAAGAGAGTGATGAAATCAATACGGTTTCCATCAAAGCCATCCCTAGGGCTTGTTCTATTCTCGAGCCTTGGTCTAGATACGAAATGTGTCACAAATCAATTATGTCATCTCCATAGGATGTGATCCCATATCACAACAAAGGTTACATGAAATCACTATGCTTCACACAAAAGACAAAGTTTAGTAGTGCATTCATGCTCACATAAAAATGATATGTCAAGAATGTGACAGATAGGTTTTCAAATACGTCCTTCAAACAAACAAATTGGATAAGCATACATACATAATCATGGGTAGGGGTTGTAATTCTAAACCATGGATAGTAAGTCCTTGTCAAGCGAATGGAAATTTCAAGGATCATGTTTCTTCACTATGTATTCTTGGGGGTAAGGAGTTTGACATCCTTCAACTCTCTTCACCTTAGACATTTTTTCATGGTCCATATGCATTTCCACATGTACACTATTGCATACACATTGCATTTCATTTGATAGATCACTTTGTAAATTTGTAATCAAGAAAACTTACTTTTCAAACAAACTTTCAAAAAATCCTAAAAACATTGGAAAAACATTCAATCACATTTCTTCAAATATTAACAATATTATCATCAACATTTCTAATCATTTCATCAGTTCAACAAGATAAGGCAAAATTTTGACACCAATCCTATTGAGGCCTGCATACTTGGTTCTACTTGTATTTTTCTTCCAGCTTAGGTGTCTTTGCCCATAGTTTGTTCTAGAAGCTTCTTGGTGTCACATCTCTCCTAGTAAAATCTTTTTGGTAAAAAAACATTATAAACATTTTTACCCAGATTCACTTGTTCTCCTATCTCAACCTTCGGTGTTGAGCCCTCACATCTTACTAGTTGTGTGGGGTTGAGGCTAGGGAAAGTTCTCCCTCCCAAAATCACAACTCAAAGTTTAAAATAAAAAAATGATATAAGTCAAATCAAATAAATGCAAAAATATTTCATTTACAAATAAAACCACACTTCCTTGCCCCACTAGTCTTCATTGTTGAGCCCGCGCCTCTTACTAGTGGCATGAGGTTAGGAAAGGAGGGAAGTGCCCTTACTCACCTATGTCTTGTCCTTGGTGATGATCCCATGCTTCCTACTAGTAGTATGGGGCAAGGTGTAGGGGTCTCTGCAAATAAATTAGTAAGTTAAAAGCAATTCATTCAATAAAAAGTGCTTTGAAATCATAAATCCCAAGAAAGTGAATTAGATGTGTATGTTCCACAAGAGTTAAAACCTTAAAACTAGATTTTTTCAATTAGGAGGCCATCTATGGGTCTAAGTCTAGATAAACTTGCAAGCAAATCACATTCTAGATTGTGTAATAAACTGTGTGTAGAGTTAGGTTGTAGATTTCTAATTGGATTTCTATCAAAATCTTGTTTTCTCTCACCATTTCTAGCTATCAAAATCATACAACTCATGTCCCTTCTGGCTCTTGGTGATGAGCCCTCACATCTTACTAGTTGTGTGGGGTTATAAATGGAGTGAGTTCATTTTATTATCAAATCATTCATCACATTTTTCCAACAAAACAAAAAGTATCAAATATTGTTTGAAAACCAAAGTTTCATATTACATTGTGTTTACATTAGCATCATATAAAACAAAAAAATAAATCATTCTATTAGCATATCATCATCCACTCCATGCATTTTGAAAAGCATATAAAATTGAAGATTCTAAACATCTAAGAGTACACATGTGAAGCAAACCATAAATGAAGTCAACTCTTACAAGGAATTCTAAACAAAAAGGGGGGTCTATATGTATATAATGTCAGGTGTCTTGTATCCAATTCCATAAAACCATAGAGTAAGTATGGTGAAATGCTCACCATGAGCCAAAAATACAAAAAAATCAATAAATGCACAAAAATGAGACTAAACAATAAAGATATTCTACCTATCTACCTCTTTGAGGCCCCTTTTCAACCGCTTCAGTTACAAATTTCCCATAAGTTCTTTCCAAGTACACTCAAAAGTCAAAATCCAAGGCCTAACGTAAAAGACCAAGTCTCTCATATCTAACCCCTTTCTAAGCCCCTTCCGCTTTCATTGGGTCCAGACACCATTGTTTCCAAATACTTTCCAATTCAACCATACTTCTCACTCAAAACGGTCATAGTAGCCCAGAGCTCAAATTCTCTATGAGGGCAGGTACAAATGAATTTAAAAATAATGGTTTTAGATATATATTGCTTGTCTTAATTCTTTTTTGAGTGTGTGTGCTTTACAGGGCTGGAGCACTGGCGTAGGTATGTTTCTATCCCTACATAAATGGTAAGTCCTCATGTCTTTTTGTTTTAGCGTTTATTTTTCGATATCATATCTATCTCGCATCTAAGTTTTGTTTACATTTTGTAGGTAGTGGGAGCTTAGAAGGTGTCACTGCACACACGGCGTGTCATGCATAACTTATAACTCCCCATTTTGGAAACGTCATATAAAGACTCTACGTTTTACTCCTCTCCATGACTAAAATGCTTCTACGAGGAGGTAATATGTACACACCCAAATTTGCACATGTTACATTTTCAGGAAATGGTTCAAAGTCCCTAATGATGATTCATGTCTTTTCTAAAAGTGTTTGAGCTCCTTAACCTCTTTGCAGTATATATTTGTATCCCAGTTTACCTTAGCCATTTCTTCTTTTCTATAGCTTCCCACATTGTATTTCTTTCACATAAAATCGCCACCCTACACGAGGTGACGGTCTAAATCACACCCTATTTAGGCGGTGGTTTTGTAACCGCCGCCCTATTTAGGTGGTATTTTGTAACCGCAACCCCGCATAGGGCGACGGTCATGAATCGTCCCCGCACATGGCGGCGGTTCTGTAAATTTTCCATAACTCTCCATGCGTGAATTAGACACGGGTTGTTTCACTTCAATTCACTTTTAGAGTGCATTTCTCAATAATTTTAGCTAAATTTAGGCTTAGTTGATTTGTACTAAACTCGTCTTCCACTAGTAATTGCTAATTGACTACTTAATTGCCCCTTCATGTTGTCATGTGGCACCCTTGTAAAAAAGGGATGGAAGCCTAGAAGATTTTATTAATAATCAATCAATCTTTACAATAGTTGTGCTTCAATATTTATACATATTGGACAACCATATACAAACAAGGAAACAGGTGCATGCACAGTCCAACTGTGAAACAATACAAACAATAGTATTGTTAAAACAATATAACAACTCCCGTATGTTTGAATAAAACAATATAGAAGGTTATAAATAAATATAACCATATAACAATTAAAAATTATCAAACTAACTATGTGTAATGCATAATTAACCTAGGTAAAATATAATTACCCTAACATTCCCCCCCTTAATTTTGCATTGTCTCAAGGGATGAAGAGAGGAACTCTCTGAACAACTCAAACTTGTCACATGCAAGTGACTTTGTGAAGATATTTGCTTGTTGTTCAGTTGTTGGACAAAATTGAAGTTATATATTGTGTTTCAATACATGCTCGCGTATGAAATGTACATGTACCTCAATGTGTTTTGTTATTTCATGAAAAACTGGATTTTGAACAAGTTTGAGAACACCTTCATTGTCAACATACAAGGTGGTTGGTTTTTCTTGTGGTATTCCAAGTCCTTCCAATATGTGACATAGCCATATCGCTTCACAAATAGCTTCACCTACAGAATGATACTCGGCTTCTGTAGAAGAGAAAGAAACAAAGTGTTGTTTATATTGGTCTAGATCCCATAAAGAACACAAACCCTGAAGTGAATTTTCTATCATCAATGTTTCCTACATGATCTGAATCTAAATATCATGACAAGAAGAAGTTATCGTTCTTCTTGTATTCTAGACCAAGATCCACTGATCCTTTGAGATATCTCAAGATGTGCCTTGTTGCCTTCCAATGACAAACTTTGGGTTCCTGTATGAACCTGGATAGATAGCTCATAGAAAGTTGATATCTGGTCTAGTGTAGGTTAGGTAAATGAGACTCCCAATCAACTGCCGATAGAGAGTGGAATTACTGCAGGAGATGGATCTAAATGAGATAACTACAATTTTTTCTCCATAGGTGTAGCAATAGATGTGAAATCCATCATCCTAAATTTATCGAGCATTGTCTTGGTGAATTTCAAATGAGAAACAAAGATATTTCTCTTTCTGTCATACTTCCAATCCAAGACAATAGTGCATCAAAGATGAGATCTCGTCATGTCGAACAATCATTTAAGATCTTTCTTTGTTACATTAATCATCCTCACCGAACTTCCAAAGTGATGACTAGATCGTTGACATAATAACAACAATCACAATCTCCCCTCCTTACTTTCTGAGGTAGAGATTGGGATCATATGGATTTCTAAAAAATCCATGTTGTACGAGATGCTCATCAATTTTGATGTACCATGCAAGAGTTTTCTATTTAAGGCCATATAGATATTTCCGAGTATGTATACCTTTATCTCTTGACTAGGTACAACATATCCCTCAAAGTTGATTCATGTAGACTTCTTCTTGTAAATATCCATTAAGAAAGGCACTTTTACGTCCATCTGATGGACTTTCCAACCAAACTATGCAGCTAGAGCAAAGATCATCCTAATCGTTTTGATCTTAGTTGTGGGAGAAAATGTCTCCTCGTAGTCAATGCCTTATTTTTATGCATACCCTTTTGCTACTAGTATCACTTTGTACTTTTCTATGGTCCCATCTATTTTGTACTTTGTTTTAAATATCCATCTGCATCCAATGGGTTTCTTCCCTGGTGGAAGATCAACAAGCTACCAAGTGTTGTTTTTCATCACTAAGTTATACTCAACATCCATGGCATATTACTAAGATTTTGATTGTAGGGCTTCCTGATGCAGAGGGCTTCATCGATTCAATAACTCTACTCATAATAGAAAAGTTTATTTCTTCTCTTACGTTACTGTGAGTTTGTGGTCTAGTGGTGAATGTATCCGATGAAGCATCCATTCTTGCATCTCGTAGCATGCTAGTATACCACTTGGGCATAAGTTGAACTACTCCCGTGGGTTATGGTCTTATCTGATCATCACCATCATCCCCATCGTCGCTTTCATCATCTATGGGAACATCAACTCCTATTTTTACAACTAGTAAAAAATCTACACCATGTGAGTCTGGAGGAGGAGACTCTGATTCCTTCTTCTCAAAGAACTCAACATCTTTGCTGGTGTAGACTTTCTTGGTCTTAGGATCCATCAATCTGTACCCAAGAGTCTCCTCACTATAGCCAATGAAGATTATTTTTTGTGATTTTATGTCCAATTTATTTCTATTCTATTTGGGTATGTGCATACTTTCTTTGCACCCAAAGACTCTGAGGTGTGCAACAGATGGATTCCTTTTTTACCATGATTCATGTGGCATTACTTCATCAAGAGCAATTGTGGGCACTCTGTTCAACAAATACACTGTTGTCTTTGTTGCTTCTGCACATAATGTCTTTGCTAGTCTAGAATTATTGATCATGCATTGCACCATTTCCATGATAGTATTATTTCTTCTCTCAACAACACCATTTTGTTGCGGTGTGTGTGGAGGAGGAATTTGTCGATGAATCTCATGAGCTTGTAGGTAGTATTTTAACTCATCACTAGTGAATTCCCCCTTGATTTGAGTGGAGAGTTCGATGTGACGACCAATTTCGTTCTCAACATGTACCACTTTGAATTTCTTGAATATTTCAAAAGCTTTACTTTTCTTGTGAAGACAAAAAATCCACATTTTTCTCAAATAGTCATCAACACAAAGCATGAAGTACTGAAATCCATAATGAATCGGTTGCATCAAACCAAAAAGATTAGTATGAACAGATCAAGCTTACCATGAGCTCGATAAGTACTCTTTCTGGAATGAAGCTCTATGTTGTTTGTTCAGTATGTAGTGAGGACACTTGTCTGTATCCTTCTCGCGAGATGGTAATCCTTTTACCATATTATGTCGGTGAAGTGTTTCGAGATACTTGAAACTGATGTGACCAAGTCTCTGATGCCACAATTGTGTAGAGGTAGAATTCTTAGCCACAAGTGCATGATCATCTCTGTGGACAAAATCAAGCGGAACATGCATCCCACATTAGAGGCTTTTGTAACTATTTTTGAGCCTCGTGATTTATCTCGAATTATACACGTTTTCTGTCAGAATGACTATCAAAGCCAAATTTCAAGTTATGATCAAGGAGTTGACTAATTGACAACATATTTTTAGTCAACTCAGGGACATATAGTACATCTAATAATCTACGATTACACGTGAACCAAGGGTAGAGAAAAGTTCCTAATCCCTTATCTTCGTGTTTGAAGAATCATCACCCAACAAAACATGGTTTTTAGAAGGCATGTCCCTCATTTAAGTAAACCACTTTTTATGGTCGGTCATGTGTCGAGTGGCTCCTGAATCAATATACTAGACATCACTCGATGACATGGAGGGTTCACTTGATCGAGTAGTGTACAAGTAGTCTTCATTATCTGAATGTTCTTCTTGCTCAACAATATTTCCTTACTGATGGGGTTTTATTTTCTAGTTCCCCTTTTTCTTCCCTTAATTGTAGTTTATATGTCCCTTGTGAGATTTTTGGTGTTGAGGTCCATAGTTTCTTGATGAACCTTTCTTATAAGTATTATACCAACAATCTTTCAATTCATGTCCTCTTTTGTAGATAGGACATTTCTTCTTTTGTTGTTTGTCCCCTTGTTGATGTTGATTTTGATATTGGGACTTTTGATAGGAATTATATTTTCCTTTTCCTTTTCCTTTCCATTTTTGATGAGAAGAAAGTGTTTGCTTCTCTTCATCATCTTTATTGTACATAGCTTCCACTTGCTGCAGTACATTCACTAACTTGTTGAAACTAATTGGCATATCTCGACAAGTTTAGTGTTATCACAAAAATGTGCTATGAAGGAGGGAGTTCTCTTGGAAAAATGGGAACGAGAGCATCATCAGTGACCTCCTCTCCTAGGGCTAGAAGTGAAGCCCTCAACTCTGCAACTCTTCTCAAGAAAGCTTCTATTTTCTCATTTTGTTTAAACTTGGGAAAAGTGTATGTAATCGACTCGCAAATTTAGTATGACATTCTTGTTTTTGGCCTGGTACATCATGCTCAACTTATCCCACACTTATTTGGCTATTTGGCATCTCGTGGGGTTGCACATTGTTAGACACTCCAAACAAGATGATTATCTTGGCCTTTTGATATGATCTATCAAATTATCATTGTTGTGTTGTATTAGTAGTTGATCTAGTCGTAGAAATCTTGTTGTTGCAAATCAGCAGCACCCCTGGATGTTGATCAGATTTCTAGTTTGATATTTTAGACATCCAGTGTGATTGCACAACATTGAATCCTCTCCCAAGTGTGGGACTTGTAAAATGGGAAAGGAATCTCTAGATTAGAGGTTGGTTCCTCAACTCCTCTGATCAGATTTATCACTTACAAGTTGCAGAGGTTTAAATTCCTAATCCTACCCTAAATTCCAAAGGAGACAGAGATAGAGAATGTAAAAAAGAAAGAACTAATGCTAATAGGTGATGCACCAAAGGAGTTGTAGACACACGATCTTTGCATGAAATACACAATCCACAAGGAAACACAATGACAAAACATGCACAAATGCTCAAAATGTAATGAAAGATCAAGAAAGAAAGAAATGATAGATATATGAAAGGATTGAGGGATTTTAATCACAGTAACATATATCAACATCTCGATCCAATACAAGTACATTACAGTGATCAGAGGCAAGAAAAGGTGATGGAAAGGTAAAATTTCTTCACAAATTCTGCCAAGGAGGAAGAAAAAGGAAGTTGCAGAGCTGAAAAAGTGTCTCTCTTTGCAAAAATGAACTCATTCTGGCTTTTACAGTGCAAACCACGACCCCAGGAGAGAGAAACGCGGGAAAACATGCAAGGGGTTCAACCATTGACCAAAATGCCATCAAAAACAGCATGGGCAACCTGACAGACCCATTCCCTGACATTTTTAACCATGCTGGGAGAAAATGCGAGCCATTCTTCATTAAAATCGGTGGTTGAAACGTCATTTCTGTTCATGACCACGTGCCAGAAGTGTTTTTGATTTTATCTCTCCAAACTCCACCAAAATGCAAAATTGACCCTAAAATCTTGTAGAGAATTTCACCAGCTTTCCATTGATATAAAGAACGTGAAAAATTGAGCTCTGGATCGAAAGATATGGCGATTTGAAGTTTTAGGGCAAAACAGGGCCAAATCGGGTCGGTGGGGAAAACAGGGCCAAGTCTTTGGACACGTGGCACGTCCTGATTGGCTGCGGGCCTTCTAGGGGAAAATTTCCCACAAAAACTCCCGAGCCATAACTTCAAAAATACATGGAGTTAGGAGGAAAACTTTACCTTTCTGGAAAGCTGAGAAAGAGCTCTATCCAATGGTGTCATTTCTAGAAGGTTTTGAGTGCGTAAAAAGCAAAATTTTGTGGATCGAGGCACAAGAGAAGGAAAGATGAAAGGAGTTAGCAAAAATGAGTGAGGGGCACATTTTGGATAACAATTTTGGTGACTCGAGAGGGTCATCTCGCCTCTTTGGATGAAGTTACCGGTTTGCAGAAGCATCCATTGGGCATGGAGTCATGAGTTGTAGCTGCAAACTGATTTGAACTTTGAAAACCTCCTCTCGAGCCACTTGGAAACCCATTAAAATGGACTCACATGCAAGAGCAAAACCAGCACCACAAAAACTATGTACAAAACTAAAGGTCATACATGCTCCAAAATGGAACATGCAGAGTGTGCACAAGCACTTCTTTTACTGAAAGCAAACCTACCTAATCTACCTAATGGAAACAAAGGTGAGCTAAACAAACCTGCATTTGGTTGTGTAAAATAGCTTCCTTTCTTCAAAATTGGCAACCATGCAACTAATTTGGCATTGAACATGGCTGATTGGATGAATGGAAAATCAACAAGAAGCTGGTCTTCCACCCAAATCATCAAGGTATCAGCTGAAGGCAAATTCCATACCTCTTTTAGTTGTTCTGCATTTGGATTGGAGAGGTATGACAGCTGATCCTTGGTTCCTTGTAGCTCATCCTCATGCTTAGAAGCAAGCATGACTGGTTGTGACTTCTCCTTTGACTCCAATGAAGTCAAATACCTTATTGGGCAAGGTATGATCCGTTTGATATGCCCATAGCTCTGATTTTCAACTCCAAAAATGGAGTCTTCTTGTAGACCTTCATGAATGGATGATGTGGAAGCAATGGTAGAACCTTTCTGCCCTTTCTCTTCTTCCAATGAAGAACATGAAAGATTAAAATCTTCCAATCTTAGTTCCAAAGAGCTGCTATAAGATGCAGGCTGCTGCAAATGAATGCTCTCCTTCATGACAGTAGGCTCAAGTATTTGGGACGTGGAAGATGAAAGAGAGAATGGTGGAAACTCAACCGGTTCTTCTTCATCAAAACAGTCCTCCAAATCTGACAGATACACTACCTCATTGTTGTCCTGATGCAAATGCTCAACTTCCTCCATAGTGTCCTCTTGATCTGTAACTTGATCATCATGGTTTCTTTCATCCTCCAACATTGAGTTTGAGAGATCAAACTCTTCTTCAGCACTAGAACACGAGAGGGATGAAGTAGAAAGAAGAACTGAAGGTTCTCCTATAGCCTGCCTTGTGTTCAAAGCCCTTGGATCTGCACTTTTCTTCTTCACAGCTAGAATGTGCTCCTCTTCTTTCGACATTTGGAGCGGCTTCTCCCTCCTCTACTACTTGAAGGCAATCTTGCTCTTGATAGAACTCTTCTTCTAGCATGAAGTTTGTCAAGTCAAACTCTTCAATCTGCTGCTCTAGAGGACAAGTTGGGACTACAAGATCTTCTTCTGAGCTTTCTTCCTCCATGGTTGATTGTGCAACTTGAATTGAATTGGCATTCCCTTCAAATAGAGTGCCAACATGGACACTACTTTCTGAGAAAACTAACTGCTGGTCTGCTTCTTCTTTTTGCTCTTCTTCTGCTGTCACAAAATCAGTCCTAACCACTACTTGTTCTCCAACTCCAACCTCTTCTGAAGGCTTAACCATCAAGGGGATCTTTTTCATCCCAAATTTAAGAGCCCAACTCTTCAGACTTTGAATTTCTTCATCTTTGTTTGGCTTCTCTTTTTCTTTGTTTTTTCCTTGATTGGCATTCTGATTTTTATCCTCCCAACATGGATTTGGGAATGCAAGAGGAGAAGTGGATTGTAACTCAATTGATTTTGCAATTTTTTGTGGTGGTGGAGGAGGTAGGAACTCTTGTTTCTTTGGAGGGAATGGCTCTTGTGGAGGGGATGGCTGTTTGGAAGGGAAAAGGACAAAAGAATTGAGATGGGGTGGAAGACTAGGGAATGGGGAAATGGATTCAACTCCTGGGGCAGCATTGACTAGATTTAGAATTTGAAATTCCAAATGAGATGATGTTGCTTGAGTAATGGGAAGAGAAAAACCAGATGATGGTGTAGAACTTACCCATTGACAAGGTTGTTCAACACCAAGTGTATAGGCCTCTATTTCTGTTGTCCATTGTGCAAGTTGGGGCAACATCTTCATCATAAAGTCCAGCTTCTCCTGAGGGCTGAAGTGTCTTGGAAAAGGGCCTCCCCATGGACAAGGAGTCCTACAACTAATTCTAAAAGCCTTCATTTGAGTTGTTGCTCTTGATTGCACCATCTTTGCCTCCATCTTTTGGATTTTTTCCACAAAATCTGCATCTTCCATTTGATTGTCTTCATTGCATGTGTACCCTTGTTCTTGATGTGCTTCACAACCAAACTAACTTTGGCACTGCTGCTCATATGGGTAGATATGTTGATTTTGAATTTGATCAAAATGTTGATTTGGAGGATTTGTAAAACATGTTGGAGGTGTGATATACTGCTATTGTAAATGTGAATTCCATGATGGAAATGAAGTCATGATTGCACAACTTCATGGAATGGAAAAGAATGAAAATGATGGAAAGAAGAATGGATGGAAATGAATGGAAAACAGGTCTGCAACTTAGAGAATGAGTTGTTTACCAGATGGAGTCGCCAAATGTGCTTTTGAAAGTGCCTCCAAAAGGCTGAATCTTTAACAGGAACACACCAACCTATCAAAGATAAAGTGGAAGACCTCTAAGGTCCCACCGGGCGTGCCAAAACTGTTGTTGCAAATCAGTAGCACCCCCGGATGTTGATCAGATTTCTAGTTTGATCTTTTAGACATCCAGTGTGATTGCACAACATTAAATCCTCTCCCCAAGTGTGGGACTTGTAAAATGGGAAAGGAATCTCAGATTAGAGGCTGGTTCCTCAACTCCTCTGATCAGATTTATCACTTACAAGTTGTAGAGGTTTAAATTCCTAATCCTACCCTAAATTCCAAAGGAGACAGAGATAGAGAATGCAAAAAAGAAAGAACTAATGCTAATAGGTGATGCACCAAAGGAGTTGTAGACACCTGATGTTGCATGAAATACACAATCCACAAGGAAACATAGCACAAAACATGCACAAATGCTCAAAATGTAATGAAAGATCAAGAAAGCAATGATAGATATATGAAAGGATTGAGGGATTTTAATCACAGAACATATATCAACATCTCAGATCCAATACAGTACATTACAGTGATCCAGAGGCAAGAAAAGGTGCTGCATTACATGGAAAGGTAAAATTTCTTCACAAATTCTGCCAAGGAGGAAGAAAAAGGAAGTTACAGAGCTGAAAAAGTGTCTCTCTTTGCAAAAATGAACTCATTCTAGATTTTACAGTGCAAACCACAACCCAGGAGAGAGAAACGTGGGAAAACGTGCAAGGGGTTCAACCATTGACCAAAATGCCATCAAAACAGCATGGGCGACCTGACAGACCCATTCCCTAACATTTTTAACCATGCTAGGAGAAAATGCAAGCCATTCTTCATTAAAATTGGTGGTAAAAGCGTCATTTCGCATTTTGCATGACCACGTGCTGGAAGCGTTTTTGATTTTCTCTCTCCAAACTCCACCAAAATGCAAAATTGACCCGTAATCTTGTAGAGAATTTCACCATCTTTCCATTGATATAAAGAACGTGAAAAACCGAGCTCTGGATCGAAAGATATGGCGATTTGAAGTTTTAGGGCAAAACAGGGCCAAATCGGGTCGGTGGGCAAAACAGGGCCAAGTCTTTGGACACGTGGCATGTCCTGATTGGCTGTGGGCCTTCTAGGGGAAAATTTCCCACAAAAACTCTGCCGAGCCATAACTTCAAAAATACATGGAGTTAGGAGGAAAACTTTACCTTTCTGGAAAGCTGAGAAAGAGCTCTATCCATGGTGCCATTTCCAGAAGGTTTTAAGTGCCTGAAAAGTAAAATTTTGTGATTGAGGCACAAGAGAAGGAAAGATGAAAGGGATTTAGCCACAAAATTAGCAGTGGGGCACATTTTGGATAACAAGTACCATTCACAACAGTCCAGATCTCTTCAAACTCAAGTTGTGTCTTGATTTTTGTCTTCCATGCAAAGATAGTTGTTTCCTATGAGTAGTTTTGAATCTGGAAGAAAGAATTTGGGGGCATTGGTGCCCATTTTGTAGAATTCACTAACATGGTTAGGCTCTTATCACTCTAGGTATAAGGTCTCCCAATCTATATACCGTCAGTCTGATATACCGAACCTTTCTATATATGTGCCCTTTTGATATACCCATCCAGTATGTGGAAGAAGCTCACCCTTTCTATATACTCGGCAGTACATGAAAGAAGCATTAACGTACATGAAAGAATTTGATATGTGGTACCAAGACAATACTGAAAGGGGTATGTGTGATTATTGACACCGACTTAATGAAATATCCTTATACGTGCGCGTAATCTTTGCTATATATACTCAAACAATTTATCGCTTTGTATTTAAGTCATGCAATCGTTCACTTTGTGGATGGGATGGCTCATAGTGTGTGTAATGTGTCATTATTACTCCCCACAATTTAAAGGATTGATGCCTAGATGATGTTGTTGCAGCTATATTAGGCGTTAGTGCAGTAGCGATGTAGATCACGATGACTTTACCTATAAGCGCTTCCTAGAGGCATTGTTTATACCGAACGCTATGAATGAGATCTAGGATCTCGTGCGTGTTTTATAACCAAATTTCACTATTTTTTATTAAATTCTCTATCATTTTTAGAGCAATTACAATGTTTTCAGTTGACTCTGGCAGCCTGCAAATTAGTACAATACACTAAAGTATACAATTACATTCAAAAAATAGAAAAATTGAAATGAGTGCAAAAAAATGTTTTTCAAGCCATGGTTGCCTCCAAAGCCCAAAATGACCCACGATGCCAAAAATTGTAAAAATATACCTAAAAATGCAATTTTTAGGTGTACCCCCTTTAGCAAATGTTGATCAGAATTAAAAAATAAGCCTATTAGTAGAAAAAAATTCCCTAAAATAGGTTTTCCTCACTAAATTTAGTGAGGTTTTAGTTGTAACTAGAGGCATTAGCAGAGTTTTCTACCTCTACAATTGGTGGTTTGTGCTAATTTCAATATTGAAAAAGAAATGAATAGGGGTGGGGGTCAAACCATGCACCTCCCACTCCCAAAGTTCTCGATATAACCAACTGGCACCTTATGTGCTTTCATAATAAAATGAAGCAAATTTTATATAACTAACAAAATCGAGACTGACCTTTTAAAAGATGATGTGGCACCACCTGAGGAGACCACGTGGCTGCGTTCTTGGAGGATGGCAGTTTATGTCTTCCTCATTTTTGGATATGCAGCTCTTACTTTTATATTTCCTTTGGTCGTTGGTGTTTTGTTTATTAAGCCTTTTTCATTATTTGTTGCGATGCCTCGATTTTGCTTATTTGATTGTATTGAATGTTCTCCACCATTTTTAATTTGTTTTCCGTGGATTCTCGGTTGCACCATCAACAATGGAGGTGTTTTTGTCATTTGTTGTTGTGTGTAGATCATAGGGGTCACAGATTGGATCTCACTTTGGATAGTTTGCAGGCGTGGAATGTATCTCGTGGCTCGGCCGACAAGGAGTGCTTGTCTTTTGTTTATAGGAAATAACCTTTGTGTGAATAAAAATTACAGACCTTTTATGTATCTAGCTCTGACGATCAAGATGAAATAAAGAGCAAAGGGCTCTTGCTTAACAATGAAATGCCTTAACCTTTCAAACACATCCTCTCAAGTTTTTGGCGTGGAGAAGGAGTTCGGTCAACAATTCAGCTCGCCTTCGGCCCATTAAGAGCACGACTCACCTCCTTAATGTGTGGAGCTTGGTTGTTTTGTAATCCAGGAGTATCTACACCCATGGGCATCGTGCTTTGCCTAAACAATTGGTGGCTCGATCGGAGGATCCGGCCGCAAATGAAGACTAAAAATGCAACTCGAGCAAAATATAAGCCACTAGCTCTCTGTGTAGAGCTCACTCAGTGCTCAAAGAGCTCCTCTACTTCAACCGTGACAAAATCCCCTTCAATGAAACAGGTTTGCTAGAATTAGCAAAGAGAATAATATCCACTAATTTTAGTGTAGAAACCCTTAGTGGGGAAAAAAATATTTATTTATTTATTTTTCAATTTAACTTCCAATGAGTAAATTTTACTCGGTGCAAGGGGCACCAAGGCAAAAACAAATTACTTCACGTTTACTGGAGATTAAGTAAGAGGTGTGGGAATGCTTGAGCATTCTAGGAAGTTTTGGAGGCAACACAGATCTCCTGGAGTGTAGAATCTTCTCCAAAACTTTTTTCTTCCTCTCTCCAACCTTCTCTGCTTCACATGTCCTAATTCCTGCTCTCGTACCAAATGTAAAATAGGGATGGAAGCCTGGAATATTTTATTAATAATCAATCAATCTTTACAATAGTTGTGCTACAATATTTATACATATTAGACAGCCATATACAAACAAGGAAACATGTTGCACATGTACAACCGTGAAACAATACAAACAACAGTATTTCTAAAACAATATAACAACTCCCATATGTTTGAATAAAACAATATAGAAGGTTATAAATAAATATAACCATATAACAATTAAACAATTATCAAACTAACTATGTGCGATGCATAATTAACCTAGGTAAAATATTTTTACCTTAACAACCCCATGCCTCGCCAAGTGTGATAAAGTGCACTACCCAACCAACCTTTATAAAACCATCGCTTCTTTCAAGAAAATGGCCGGATATTATTTATGTATCTTGTTTAGTTAAGTTTATCACAATCTTGCAAGAAATTACAATACCAAACTCTATTCTCTTATGTTGTATTTCTTTTGCATGTATTACAATCATATCGCCATCAAGTTGTCGTTGCTCCAACACCTTATTCTTATTGTTTCCTTTGCATTCCCACTCTCTAGAATCAACTGACACAAAATATTGGTAAAGACAACTGAGGGGAAAAAGTGATACCACAACTAGTATTGCCTCTGTACTATAATTCCAGGTTGGGGTTATTAATTTTCTTCATTTATTTATTTATTTCTAAATGTACGCACACATATCAAATAGAGTAGAATAAATCATTTTATTTGTTGCAAATAGTTAGATCTGGCTTTCTTTCGCAAAGCTTTCTTAGATATATAACTTTCTTTCCTATCTCTGTAGATTTGTAAGGGAAGTGATTCGGAAGAAGCTCTTACACGCTTTTAAGCATTCAAAATTATGTTCAAATTAGTCTGTTAAATCCATCTTAAATTCCACTGGGAAGTTTGTGGAGAAGGAAAGCTTCGACAAGATTTTAATTCTTCTCGTGACTCTGAGGTGTGTTTGAGGATTTAATCCACAATTATTGATTGGAAAATCTTCACTTAAATTATAGTAGATTTAGTATCTTTTGTCATGCAGATAAATAGATACATCCGACTATTTTTTTATAGGATTTGTTAATTAGAATCGGAAAGCAATTTATTTCTTCATTTCTTCTATATGCATTATTATTTCAGAAAATACAAAAATATTAGATTAGATTAGTTAGGTTTGATTTTATTAATTTATTCCCTTTATTTTATTAGTTTATTTTCAAGTAAGTAGATAAAATAAAGTAATCAAACCATAGGAATTTACGCTATCTCGTACTTAGCCTCCGATTTCCCTTTGACCAATTCAACTAGTAGGAATTCATAATGCCCAATCTTAGTCCCTGATTCTCCTATAGTTTCGCACCAACACCCTTACAATATTCCACATTGACTATCTCGGCATGACCTTGGGAGATCGAGTGCGATTGAAGGTCACATATTGATTTTCAGTCATATTGGACCTTATATGCAAGGTGTGTTTTCAAAGGTCTACAATACCCACAAGAAAGGCTCAGAAGGTGTTTATGAAGTAAGGGATGTTAGGTACTTGATATAGAACCACAACATGACCAAGATGAGATGAATCCACTGCTTCTGGGAGACAGTTGGATTTCTAGGATGATCAGGAGATTGAGACGTGTCAATCTCTCACTGTTAAAGTTGCTCCATAAGACTTTCTCTGACCTTTGCCCTATTTTGAAGCTTCACAGGGGTTGAAACATCAATGCCCTCCTTTTTTTTACAATTTTTCTCTTGGATGATCATTTTGAATGAGAGGACCTAATGGTTGATGAGGCCATAAATTGGCCATAAATTACCATTATTTTGTCCTTCCAAGTTACCTTTGAAAGTGGATTTAAATGTAATCTAGGAACTTATAGTTTGCTTAAGATATAATATAGGATATATATCTTGTTCATTCTTTAGAAATATTTTGTTATCTATTTTGTTGACTAATCCTATTGATTATTTGGGAAAAGATGTAAAGTCTTATGTATGCAGGCCATAAAGGAAAGATAATGCTAGTATTGGGAAAAGTGAAATTTATCATGAATAGTACATTTAAAATCAGATCTGATTTCATATTCAAATTCCTCTCGAAAAATTATGTAATTTTAAAAAAATAATCATCTCAATCTGAGGTCGCATGCAAAAGTTATAGTTGTTTTAAGTTAGCTGCAGAACTCGCAAAGTTAGTTCTGGAACTCACAGAGTAAGTTCGGAAGTTGCAGGTTTAGTTCCGGAACTCACAGATTTAGTTCCAAAACTTGTATTAATTGAATGAAAGTTAGTTCCGAACTTTCAATTCATGGAAAAATCAGATTTAGTTCCGAACTTGCAGATTTAGTTCCGGAAATTGCATAAAAGGAATGACAACTTTAGTCCTAGGAACTTGCATCAACGGAATGACAAGTTTTTGAGGGATTGTGAAAACTCAGAGATTCCAATGGGAAATTTGAGAGAGGTTTTTGTTCATAGCAATGTTTTTAACAAAACCTCATTCAGATTTGCTACAAGTTTTACCAATGAAAAGAGATCTAACTTTTAGTGAGCTGCAGTCCGAGGAAACATGTATTAGACGAGCACTAAAAGTTCCATAAATAGAAACAGTAAAAGTAAAATGGAAACTCTGAGAGAGGTTTTTTTATAGAATTTTTTTTAACAAAAACCTCATTCAAATTTGTTACAGTTTTACCAATGAAGATAGATCTAACTTTTAGTGAGCTGCAATCCGAGGAAACGTGTATCAGACGAGCACTAAAAGTTCCATAAACAGAAATAGAAAATTCAAATGGAAAATATGAGAGAGGTTTTTGTTCATAGCAATGTGTTTAACAAAAATTCATTCAGATTTTCTATAGGTTTTACCAATCAAGAGAAATCTAACTTTTAGTGAACTGCAGTCCGAGGAAAAAGCGTATTTGACAAGCGTCAAAAGTTCCACAATCAAAAACAACAAAGTCAAATGGAAAATCTGAGAAAGGTATTTAGTCAAAATCATATTTTGAGGAAAATCCTCCTTCCAATAATGTAGAGGAATAAAATCATTATGATTCTTGTTACTGAAAAGCAAGGAGAAGATTTGGGAGCAAATCTTCCTAAAATAAGTGAGATAAGATTTGACTTCAATAATATATCTCTCTCCATATTTTGTGGAGATGGAGATCTTAGTTGTTAGGATTGGAATAAAGATAAGATCAGATTGTATTTCCTAAAATAAGGAGTTGGTTAGATGCATGAATTATAAATGCAACCTTCCACACTTAGATATGTAATGCTTTTCTCCAAAGAAATAAAGATCTATTCTTTCCTCTCAAATATTTTGTAGTTTTGAGATCTCAGAAGTATGATTTAAATCCTCTTCCAAGGAATGAGCTGGCCACTCATTCCAAGGAAGATGGATCTGTGTTTTTATGTTTATGTTTATTCATTTGTCTTTAATTCATTATGTTGTATTGTTTTTATCTTTGTATTGTGAAAATTCAGTCTGTTGTAAACCTACAGGTGTTTCATTCAATTATGTTTATTTTTAATTCAACAATTTCAATTTATGCAAGTGTGATTTCCTTAATGCAAGCATCCCTTTATATTCCCACAAGAGTGATTTCCTTTATGCATGTTTTTTACATTTCTGCAAGTGTGCTTTTAAATTTTTGCATGTGTGATTTATTTTATGCAAGTTTGGATTGTGTTTAAAGGATTTGTTTTCCAAGATCTTCTTCTCTTAATGCATATAGCCTTTGGACACCAACCTGGATTGACATTTTTAATGGCAAGGATTGATGACCCTCGTCAGTGGTTGCATCAAATTCTCTATAAGAAGAAGTGAGAAACAATTACTTAAAGAAGCTAGTGTTTCTCCATTCTCAATAATAAAATCTCTTCTCCATTTCAACCATTATTTTGACCTTTTGATTATTGTCATGGTCCTCTCCTTGATGTCACTAGACTCTCGAATGTTCCATGGAGTGGGAGGAAGAGGAGATGACCACACTACTTAATACTCAGGTCAAATAGGTCAAATCCATCATCAGTCACTCCTTCAAAAAACCATTCAAGTTTGAAATATCTCATTTGATCCACTGTCATTCTCATATGATCCCATCTTCTTACCTCAAAATCATCTCGCACAATTGTCCCAATAGTCCTCAATTTTTGAAATGTGAGTTAATCCCGGAAAGAGGAAGGACTCATGATCTTTCTTGAGGTCAAAGTTGGGCCTAGACACATAGGAATACAAATTGAAGGATGTGAGGGAGGATTCAATGTTTGTTGCATCAACCATACTCTTGCATGAATATATTCCTAATGAAATAGGGAACAAGACAACCTTCCTCTTTGCATTCTTGCACTTGGTGTGATACCCCTTAACAAATAAGGACAATCCCATGCGCATTGACCTATCACCCAGTAGGTGCATTGGGCACTCACCCGAGGCACGCGTGCGGGTGTCGAGCCCCTCTTTTATGTGAGTTGTGCAAGAATGTAGCATAGATGCATAATAGAAAGACAGAAGAAACTCCTTATTCAACTGAGAACTTTGAGTAAATGCTACACTAATGTATTCATTCAGACAAGAAGCACATTGACAAAAGATAGATCTGAACCATGAGGGAAAGAGGATGCATAATGATTATACTCATTCATATGAAACACATTGAACATAAAAAAGAGATATGTATGAGCCGTGAACCACATATATTCATATTTGAACATGTCCAATAATCACATTACATCTATCAAGGTCATTACAGACCAAAATGATAGTGCAGATTAGAACCATGTAGCAAGACTGGACTTACGTCCCTTATAATGCAAAAGAAAAACATGTACCCATCCCTTGATACATCATTCTTCCTACAGATCTCCTAGCCCAACCCATAAATCTCTCCATGTATTTCTGCAGAGCTTCACCTCTCATCTGCTCTCTCTCTCTCTCTCTCTCTCTAATCTCTCCTCCTCTCCTTTTTCCTTTCGGGCACTTGTATTTATAGCCTTTCTCAACACCTTCAAGCCTTTGGGAGTTTTAGATCCATTGCCAAGTGTCAAGGTGGTCCTCCATGGGAGCATGCTTCTTTCAGACTCGAGCTCTCCACTCTTTGTAATGATGGCCTTCTAGAATCTTCCATCACAAGGTATATTCCTTCCTAGGCCACCCTATGTTGCCAGGATGGCACCTTATCCACTCTGCATGCGTAGTCGGGTCACACTTTTCTCATGTTTTGTCTGATACGCCAAATATGGCTAAGTCCCAAAACCTTTTCTCTGCCTTGTGCGTGCGCCACTTGTTCTACTAAACCCTCCTAGAACCCTATCTCCTACATGCTTTCTCCTTGTGTGCCCTTCTTTAAGTAGGCCTTGCATGCCCACTCTCTCTATACTTAGCCAATAAATTAGGGGCCCAACATCACCCCACACTACACATGTTCTCTCACCCTATGGGAACATTTTCAAAGAATAAAGAATGATTGTTCTTGAATAGTTTGGAGAAAGAATAAAGGAATGAAGAATTTTGGGGAAGAATGAAAGAATGGGGAACTATGATTATTTCTGCAAGAGGAGAGGAAATATTTCATCAAGTCTACCTCCAACTTATTCAGGTATGACTTCGCTCTGTGTGCTTGCTTGTGACAAAGGTCACCCGACTACTAAGGTGCTCACCTCTTCAAAGCTTAGCCCTTCTCCCTTGGCACTCATGGTTTCCACAACCTCTTCTAATTGCTTTCCCATATCCTCAAGTGTGTCCATCCTATGAGTGATCTGGGGATATAATTCTTTAAGTTGGTTCTTAATTGAGCCCCACAAGGTCTCAATAGCCTCTGATTTCTTCTCAACCTCGGCTAGAATTTTTGTCATGTTTCACCCTATTCCCCTTGTTCTTCTCCTGGAACTCCTTGAGCTCTACTTCATGGGTGGTGACAGAATGCTCGCCACTCTATCTCTATCGGTACAGTTGTCATAGGCGGCCTCAGTGACTTGGGCGGTGACTTTCACATCTGTGAGGAATTTCTTGTATTGGGCCAATGGCCACAACCTTCATCTTGTCCTCCTTTTCTTTGTGTGTTGATGCCTCCTCTGCAGACTCCAAGGCTAGTGGTCATCTTTCCATTGTGAGAATGTGAGTTAAGTCTTCTAGGCATTGTAGGCTTGATTCATATTTCTGTGTGGGTGGTGTCAAGTCTGGATGCTTAAGATAATGGCACTTGTGATCATCTCCACCTTCTTGGAGACTTTCACGTACCCTTGCCTTCTCTTCCTTTAATTCATGCCTTAGTTGAGTGCTGACTAGTTCCTCATGTTTTAACTCCTTAGTTCTTTTCTCCAGCTCCTCTTCCTTCTTCTCCAGCTCTGCCTCTAGAAACTTCACTCTGTCATTCCTCCCAAAGAGTCTGGCCTCTACTTCCACCAAAACTTTATTCAGTGCATTGCAGATTTGTTCTTCGATAGCCATTGAGTGTTTACCAAGGGGTTGTCACCTTTTGACTCTGGTACCTTCATTATTGCCCCTTGGCTCACTTCAAATTTGGTTCATCGATGTGGGACTCAAATGCCCAAGAAAGCATTTTCCTTGTCGAGGGTATGCACCTTCCTCATCAAATGATGCCATATAGCCAAGAGTTTCTCCATTGGTATGGTGCTTTGAAAAGTGTGCGCACAACACCTTGTTTGGGTCATCAATATAGCCCATCTCTGAACCTGTGATGCCTCTGTGCTTTTTCTCCTTGTGCGCGTGGCCTTAGGAAAGCTCACAGCCAAACTGGGATCCCCTCCCCATTTGCCATATTTCTTTTCTACACTTTCTTCTCCTCCTCCTTCCTTCATCACTAGGTCCGTGTTGCGCTCCATCTCTTGCTCTACTAGGTCTTCAATGATCTTGGCTACTTCCTTCTCCGTGGCCTCATTTATTTGTTCCTTAGTGAGGCTTGGGGTCCTTTATTCTTTGGTGACTTCCTCACTTACCCCCCTTTTCTTGAGTATCTTCTTCTTCCTTGTGCCTACCCTCTCCTCGAAAAAAGATGTATTCATTTTCTTCTTCCTCTCCTTCCTCCTCTGAGTCATGAACCTCATAGATAGGATGGTCCTCACCTCCTGGTTCATCTTCATCATCATCTCTCTCACCTATATAGGCCTCCAAGCTTTATGTATCCTCGAATCATTTTTTCCATCACCTTTGTTTCTTCTTGGCTGGGGAGATTTTCCTTCTCCTCCTCCTCTGGTGACCTCTCCTGGGTGATGGGTTCCTCGTGCTCGGTGCTTCTTCCTCTAGAGTCTTTCTTTCTTTCATCGGGGACTTCTTTCTCTGTGTATAAGTATTGGGCTTAGCACTTGTCCCAGCCTTGCTTGCTTATGCTTGTGTGCCTTTGAACACTTGGTGCTTTTTGCACCTCTTCCCTTTCCCTCTTCTTTGGTGGGATTCTTTCTACCTATGGGGTCCTCAGGGATGGATACATCATTTTCCAAGTATGCACCCTTTTCAAATTTTGGCTTGATGTGAAGGTATATTCTTGTTGCATGCCCTTCCAAGTGATTGGAAAAGTCACTGGTTTCATCATTTGTATCTCGTGGGAGACATATCTCTCCACGTATGTGCACTTCTTGGGGTAAACCAACTTCTGTGCAATCTCTCTGTGGTCTTGATCTACTTCACTAAGGTGAACCTTAGTCTCTTGGCCTCTTTAAATCTGTTCACCCCCACTTGGAAGTATTGCATGGTGAAGGAGAAGGGAAGCTTGCACCATGGGCTCATTGTTTCATCTATCAACCTAAATCTGCCAATGAAGTGTTGATATATACACAAATTCTTCTTCTCCTTGCATGAGTGTGGGTAACTACTCTTGGAATTCTCCATTCACCCCGAACACATCCCTCATGTGCTTGTACCATTTCTCTAAATGTGCCTTGTGAGTGGTTGTCATGTCATTGTCTCACAAGTATATTTTGTGAACCACTTTTGGGTGAGGGATCCTCTTCTGGGTACTCCCAAACAAACCTTTCCGGCCCATCGGGCACTCTCGATTTTTGAGAAGACAATTGTGAGGAGGACATTACCAAATAGTATCTTCTCACCTTCTTGTGTGCTTTGCTTGATGATTTCATCCATGATGAAAGTGGACAAGTTGTAGATGGTCCCCTCAGATATTTTCTGGCACACATTCAGCCATGCCTTGTTCACTTGAGTCCATCTCTCTTGGTCATTGAGCTTGGTTACCAAGTGTGCGGCCATCCTCATCATGGGGTCTGGGATCTCTGTGATGTCAAAGTATCATGATCCTTTCTTATAGTCATATGCAGCAATTATTTCCTTGATGGCCTCCTTGTCACTTAGGTCATCATCAATGTTATCCCCTTCGCAGATAAGGCCTGTGAACTTGGAAATTAACTGGGGAGTTATGTGCATCTTTTGCCCCATGAAATAAAAGTGGTCTTTCATGATGTGCACCATTAGCCATTGGTAGAGGTGCTCAGGTTTTCCAAAGTAGGGTAATTCATAAAGTTGTAGTAACCCTGCCTTCTCCAACTTAACCTTTACCTCATCATTGTAAATGGGCATGCCTTTTGGTGTTCTCTTGTTGGTTGGGCACACAATTCCAAGGCCATCTCCTTCTTTGTTGTAGTTGTGTGATGGTTATAATCACTCACCATCATCTTCCTTAGGTGTGATTCCCATTCTTTTCCTAACAACACCCCATCTGGGTACTGCATCTCTCTGCGTACCATTCTTCATTTGTGCTCTCGATGGTTGTTGTTTGTTTTCCCTTGCCCTTTTGTTTTTGCTTCTTTGGTGAGATGGTTGGTTTTCTGGGTGCCATCTTTTTGACTAGTTTTAGTACTTAGAACTTCTCCCTCTTCTCTCTCTTTACCACTCTATCCAGCCCCAAGCTTGATCTTTGTGGAAAAATCCTTCTAACTCCGTGCCCTAGTCGCCAAACCCTAACTGGAAAAACCCTTCCACAAGATGGTGCTTACTTACTTAACTTCTCCATGCCCATGTACTCCTTTCCTATTGGTTTGTGAATTTACCCTAGCTATGCACTTCAGATCTCTCAAATTCTTCCTTCATCACAAAGATCTTGCTTTGGATGCCCTAGTTTGTAAGAGCTTTCTTCCCTTTGTAATCACAATGTAAATAATGAAGTGCTCGACCTTCTTATTTATAGTTTTCTCTTTTCCTAGCATTAAATGCTCTCTCACCTACCCATACTTTGACCTTAAATGTGGATTTTTCCACTAAGCTTGGTCTTAAGCACCTTTTTCCCACGTGCCCACATCTTGCGCGAAAAACCCCTTTACAACCTTTGGCACATAAAAAAAATCCAATTGATTGAAGACTCTACGCATGCGTGCGTTCATAGTGCGAAGGCACTTCTTCCATCCTTTTCCCTATTTTTTCCCTCACCTACCTCATGTTGTTCTTATGCTCTTCCTTTTTCTTGTACGTGGTTTCTTCAAGGCTTTCTTGACACCAACCATTTACGTCCATCTCTTCTTCTCTGTGCCTATTAACCTTACGCCTGCCTTTAGTCCTTTAACTTGGGCCATTCACCATAACTTCTACTGCCAACACACACTTGTATTATAGGCCCATACTTCGCATCACTCCATCCACCCCACACTAAAATAGATGTGTGGTCCTCTCTGCATACACAACCTCCCAAAAAGTAATGTGTAGTTCTTGGTGCACACATGGTGCAAAACAAAAAACAAGAAAAAGGAACAATGAGAAAGGAAACACAAGAAAATAAAATGCATTAAAGGAAAGTCTATTCTAACTGGAAACATTACCTTATTTACAAACACCAAGAAGACTTATTTATAGTAGGGCTTCACCTACTCCCATTGAAGTGTCTGGTAATCTCGTCCCATCCAGCGCTTGCAACTGGCATGCTGAATCAAGGATGTACGAGATGATGTAAGGGCCCAACCAATGGACTTTTAGCTTCCCAGGATGGCGCAAAAACTTGGAATCATATAGAAAAACCATCTGCCCAACCTCAAACTTCTTGTTCTTGATGTGATGATCATGCCATGCCTTTTTTTTTTCTTTTTAGTCTTCTGGCTCCACTGGTGAGTGACCATCTTTCGTCCAACTGCATTAATTTTTCAATCCTTTCTTCCAGTGCTTTCTCATTGGCTAATCCTCCTCTGTGTGTGTGCTATATGTAGTGAAGGTAACATGAATTCAACTGGTAGGACAAGCCTCCATGCCAAACACCAATTGAAATGGTGTGGCCTTATTTAACCTCTTGTAGGTTGTCTGTATGCCCAAAGAATGGTTGATACTTTGTCATCCCAATCTTGTCTACCAACATCACAGATCTTAGTCAACGTGTGACTAAGTATTTTGTTAAATGCCTCAGTAGTTCCATTTTCTTGAGGGTGATAGGGGTAGTCTTGTGATGGGCCACCATAAATTCTGATAACAGAATCTGACCATCTCATTGAGAAAGTGTGTACCTCTATCACTTGTCAAACTCAATGGGCATCCATACCTGTTGATTATATTTTCCCATAAAAATCTAGTGGTTGTAGCCATTATACAATCCTTTGTAGGTGTTGCCTCTACCCACCATGTCAAATAATAGTGCAAGTGATGATATACCATGAACCAGTCCTTCGTGCCATTAGTGAGATTGGTCCTACAAAGTTGATAGCCCATTTCTCAAATGGTTTTGCTCTACTACTATTGGTCGTAAGGGCATTTCATCCCTCTTTAGGTTTTCCAAGTGCTTGGCAATGGTCACAGGCCTTGAAAAACTCAATACAATCTTGGTAAATGGTTTCCCACCAAATCCCTATGAGTAGAATCTTCCATGTGGTTGCATTTCCCACATAGTGTCCTCCTATGATCCCACCATGCTTCTTCCATAATTGTAATGCGCTCATGTTCTAGCGCATCGGTGCAGAACCTCATCACGACCCAATTTGTATAGATCTCCACTAATCAGCATGTAAGGCATGGTGCGTATGGCAATTGTTTTTCCTCTCGAGGCCTTCATTCCTTTTGGTGCCACTGTCTTAAGAAATACTGCAATGTCCTCCAAATCTGAGGGTGTGCATAACTAACCTAAATAGTTGTGCATCTGGCATAGTCTCCTCAATGCTCTGCATGTCCTCCCCTGAGTCAATCCTAGATAGATGATCGGGTCCAAAATTACTCTTTCTGGCTTCACAACCATGGTGAACTCAAATTCTTGAAATAGTAGGACCCACTGACATATGCCCTTGAAGAACAGGCTTATTGACTAAGTATTTTAATGCCATGTGGTCCGTGTAGAATATAAAGGGTGTTTCAATAGATACTACCTAAACTTATGCGCATCGTAGATCATGGATAATGCTTCACGTGCTAGTAGTTGTGTAATTTTTTTCTCTCTTTGGTGTTAACTTTTCTTTGGAAAAAAAACACAAGGGATGATCAACAATCCCTTCACAGGTTGTGTCAAGTCTTGCTCAATGGTTGTGCTGAGGCATCAACATGAACATGGAAAGGCTTATCCCAAGAAGGGAATCATCATAGTATGGGCGCGGTGACAAGCTTATCCTTTAAAGTATTAAATGCCTTTTGTTGTGCCTCTCCCCAAAGGAAGGCACTCTTGTGTTTAAGAAAACTCTAAGGGGTGCATAGCTATCTGGCATATCCCTTGATGAACTTCTATAATACCCTGTATGCCCAAGGAATCTATGCACTGCACTTTACGCTTTGGCTAGTAGGCTCCCCCAACCCCACAATGACAACAACTTTGGCGGGATCTACTAGTAAGCCCTCCCTACATATGATGTGCCCTAATAATGTTCCAAATGGGGTAGAAAAGACACATTTCTTAATGTTGAGGGATATCCTCAACTGCGACATCTCTCAAACATTAATCTTAAGTTATCATAGTGGTCCTTCACTAGCCCATACATTGTCCAATCATCCAGATAGACTTGAAGAAATTTATGGATAAAGTCTAAAATGCTTGTACCACAATGTGCGAGAACACAACAGGTGCATTCTTCAACCCAAAGGGCATGACCATATAGGAAAAACTTCCCCACTCAGTGGAAAAAGTTGTCTTCTCTGGTCCTCCTTTGTGATCGAAACTAGTGGTACCCTGAAAATCCATCTGTAAAGGAATAGACTTCACATCCAGCCACTCCTTCCAAAATTTCTTCAGTGAAGGGGGTTGGAAAAGGATCGATGACACAAACTACATTCAACTCCTATAGTCTACATAGATCCTTATCCTTCCATCCTTTTTGATACTAATGACCATTGGACTTACCCACTCTGACTCTTCAACAACTTAATGATGCCGATCGTTATCATCTTATCTATTTCTTCCTTGACCTTCACGTGTAGGTTAGGATTCATTCGGTATGGTCTCTTCCAGAACTAGGTGCACGCACCCTCCTTCAACTTGATCCTCATTTCCCCCAAGGAATGGTGAATGCCTTTGAGTTCATGATACCCATGAGGGAATAAATCCTAGAACTCATGTAATAGATCAATGATCTTAGAGACCTCCTTCTCGACCAATAATCCCGATGATGGCCTCCTTAGGTTCCTCTTCTATACCAATGTTAACCTTTTTTGTCTTTAATGGTTCATGGTAGGTGTGCCCATTCATCAACACTATCTATCACTTTGTGTGCATCCCTATAGAATGGTTAACATCAAGATTTTTGCTTCCTCCCCATCAATTACATACACCATCTTCCCTTTTTCTTTTTCCATGCATGCACGCTCAAGTTGTATCTCTTCTGATTCTTCTTCCTCAAAGCATGCCTCAAGCTAGGTTCTCCTAGAAACTCTTGTATTCTATCCTCCACCATAGCACTATCCCCTATTGTAAGGCACTTGACAACTGTAACACCTTATCCACTGATGGCTTTGTACTCCGATACTCAAATGCTTGAATGAGATCAGCCATCAATTCTTTCCAATTACCAGTTTGGTGGTGTTTTGAATGGATATACCACACACACACACAACCTTGTAGTGTGGAATACAACTTATGTACCCATAATGATGGTGGTAAGGCTTTTTGCCTCCTATCCAGGCCTTCTCACATGCTTGGATATGGAATGAAGTGGTCTCTTTACCATGGTAGTCTTGAATGACCGTGGGCGCGTTGCTTCTAGAAAACCTTACAGAGAATGATTCTTACCTCGTGCCACTCTAAGAGGCTCTCTCGATGTGTAGCCCACCTAGTGTGTTGTAGTCCAGAGTAGGTTGTATAGTTGAGCATCTCTCTTTCTTTCGTCCTCATTTTTCTGTTGAGCTTCCATGTCTCGTAAGAAAATTTAGGGTATGCCCCTCCAGAGTAACTTGGTAACTTCTTTCCTCCTAGGTGCTTGAGTGAGTGCACCTTGGTCACTTTTTTTACAGACCCCCTCAATTGTCACCCAATTAACTCATAGGTCCCATGTGCCCAATTGTCACATGCCATGCTTGTGGTATCACTCATAGACTAGGCATCCTCAAATTGGATAACTCCTTTTGTAGGGTGAATTATCTCGGGTCTCTTTGATGGAGCACACATAAATTCTATCAAGGACCTCTTCTCCCAAAGGTTTAGTGTAAGGTGTTGACTTCCCATCCATCAAGAGGGATGATGACCCATTCTCTTCCTTATTTTCAAAACTGATATATCCTTTGTTGAACCTTAGGTCAACATTGTTCTTATAGCACCATGGGCACCAAGTAATTTGGAAAATTTTCCACCTCGGTGAGTGAGCACCAAGACTTGAAGTCTCAGTAAACTTGGCCCCCTGAATGGTAATATTGCATCCTTTAATACTCGATGGGCATTGCCTTAGTTTTTTTTCCATATAAACACATTCGAAGATGGCTGTAATGCGGGCCTTCCCATTTGATGTCAGGCATCAATGTAAGAACATTGACTTCTCTGCTCCCATGTCGATAATATATATTCTTAGAAGCCACCATCCAATGATTGCATTGAGTGTGATTTCTTTATCATAATCAAGGCTATGGGGGGGAGGTTTGCATGCAACACCTACCTTTCGTGCTCTACTCTGGTGCGTGGTATCTTCTCTGTAGCCATTCTCCTAGCAAAGGAATAATATTCTCTTGCCTTAACATTTACATACTTCCTTGACTTGACCTCATCAGGTCATCCTTTGGAGAGCCTCGACATTCCTTCTTTTCTCTGCTACTGCTGGACTGCTCCTAGAGACATTGGATTTTCTCCTGTAAACTCTGAATGACATCCATAGTCTCTTGATATACCTCCTCTTTTGATGAGTAGGGTTCAGATACTTCCATGTACCACTTCTTCTCTTGAAACTAGGGTCCTTTGCCTTGGTATTTCCTTGGCGTGTGTTGCTTCTACTCGTGTTGTCACCAAAACAGGTTCTAATCGACGACTCACGTGCCACTCTGGCATCCACTGTGTGTGTCACCTTCTTTATACTCACCATCGGTGCCCTTGTCTCTTTCGGTGTTGTTGGCTCATGTGCTCAAACAACTCAGGGAACTCCTCATACTTGTGCTTCTTTCCACACCACGAGCACTGCTAATAACTCTGGGCACTCGTGCTTGTAGTGTTCTGTAGATCCATAATTGAAATAGGTTCCTCGTGGGAACTCACTTCCTCCTCCGTAGTTACCATGACCATGAAATCCTCCATGAAAACCTTTCCCATGCACCCTTCCATCTGCATGCCCCTCATAATGGTGATCATCATCCTTTGAACTACTTGCAAGGCTAGTCTGGCACACACCAAGATCAATAGCGTCATGAATCTAGATCAATCAGCCTATAGTCTTTAGTGTCATGTGATGTAGATGTACATATCTTATAATAGCAAGATACATTCTTATGGATTGCATGTTGTAGTAGAGGGCACCTACTTGCATCATGGTCCCCAGTGAAAATTTCATATCATCATCGCTATATAGTGTACCAATTTTGAGGAGCTATCCTTTGCATGCCCCCTCTTCACTTCACAATCATACACCACATTCCTTATGAGTCTCATGGGCTGAGTTCAGATAAATTTTCAGCTTTTGCTTAGCCATAGCAGTGATTTGAGCTTCTAGAAATGGACTAACACTAGTATCAATGCTCCCAACAACTTCAGCACATAGAGAAGCTTCCAACGCCTCGTGTGGGTCTATGAAAGTCTTATGTGATAATGCCCTTCTAAATGGTGTTATCAACCCTCCAAAAACCATTGAGCATGTTGTGAAGGGTGAATGTCATATGAAAACTTTGATAGGAGAGTTTTAAACCATGCATCATACTCCCACACACTCTCTACCATTCCTGTTGAATCTCCTTTAGAGTTGATGCTCTTCTTGCTCAAACTCAGGGATGTGGAATTCTGCTAGGAAGGTGTTTTTCAATGTGGTGTAATCTACCACCATCTGATGGGGTCATACTTCCTATACTATGCTATGTGTGCCCCTTGCAACGTCATTGCAAATTGATTGGCCTTCCATTTGGGGTTGTGATCCCCTTCGCGTGCCATAGCAACTCACACTTGTGAACATGCTCTCTGCAACATCCTCTATACCTGGTAATCTAGAAAGTGTAAAGACATTTCAAAGATTACTGAGGAGGGGTTGAGGCCCCTATCCTCCTGATCCAGATCCTTGGTTTCCTCTGGTGTTTCTAGTGTTCCTCCTGAGATCCACTTTGGATCCACCAGGTCTTGTGCCTCCCGATCCACTAGTTCCACCTCTAGATCCTCTCTGTGGCTAGTAATGGGCCTGAAGTGGTCATGCCTAGTGTCCCCAATGTTCCATTTGAACTAACTACGTGCCAATGGTCTGTGAGATCATTCCACTACTAGATGTGTGTCCCATGCCACTCCCCGATGCGTTTGCCCAAACCTTGTGTATTTTCCCCTTGCCCAAAAATTCCTCCTAAACACTGGAATGGTATGTGCAGCCATAGAAGTCCCAAAATGAGAAATTATATCTCTTAGGCATAGATCGGTCACTTCCACTGATACAAACTGGGTTAACAATACTTCTCCTTGATTTGGAAAACCAAGCCAAGGTCTGGTCACTAGGTGGGTTTAGATGCGTGCCAATGACTCTTCTTTCTCCATGTGATGAACTCTCATCAAAAGCTGAAGGGTCTCTCTCCCACACTTTCCAAGATGGGGTAGCACAGAATGCTCTCGGGTTCCACGTCCTCTCTGTGTGAACCTCAACTCCTTCCCATGCAACATCTACCTCCATAGATCCATCACACTTGTAACCTCACGTTGTCTAGCAATCTCCCTTTCATGTGCTTCACTATACTTGAGTCTCTCCTCCCTTTCTTTCTCAGATCGCAATCTCCATCCTCCTCCACCCTAGCTTCCTCACCCCGCTGCTCAAGAAGGGTTTAGCCGGCCATTGGAAATGCCTCTAAACTCAAAGTAATGATCAAGATCTTCATTGCAAAGGAATAACATGTAGAAATGATCCTCTGGGCTCCCTCAGAAACTCAAACTCAACAACTTCCGGACAAGAGTACATAGAAATGGCATATTCCAGTGTAGCTAGCCAACACTCCCTTCCACCAATGATCCACAACATGAGTCCACATCAGATCTACATCTTGCAGCCTCTGGTAATCATCTTGGGTCCATATGCATGCTCTATAGTACCAGCTTGATCTGGACACATATGTTGAGAGCCATTCGTATAACTCTATTGGGAAGCAACAGAAGAAATTTTCATACAACTCATGGTAGAGGTTCTCTTCTACCCATCTACGTGCATCAAACTTAGTCAGTGTTGAATCTGAGAAAATTCATCCTTTGTGCTCTTGAACCATGTTTCAACACTTTCCAAGGTTAAACCTCATTATCATCACATAGTACAGATACAAAGATGCATGCCATTTCTTACAACAACTTCAAAAAGAGGTCCCGGAAATGGAACCAAGATGTAGTCAATTTTTATACCCCTTAACAAATAAGGACAATCCCATGCGCATGTGTCGGCCTATCACCCGGGGATGTTTGGGCACTCACCGAGGCATGCGCGTGGGCATGAGCCCCTCTTTTATGTGAGTTTTGTAAGAATGTAGCATAGATGCGTAATAGAAAGATAGAAGAAACTCCTTATTCAACTGAGAACTTGAGTAAATGCTACACTAATGTATTCATTTAGACAAGAAGCACATTGACAAAAGATAGATCTGAACCATGAGGGAAAGAGGATGCATAATGATTATACTCATTCATATGAAACACACTGAACATAAAAAAAAGATATGTATGAGCCCGTGAACCACATATATTCATATTTGAACATGTCGATAATCACATTACATCTATCGAGGTCATTCTGAGACCAAAATGATAGTGCAGATTAGAACCATGTAGCAAGACTGGACTTACGTCCCCTGATAATGCAAAAGAAAAACATGTACCCATCCCTTGATACATCATTCTTCCTATAGATCTCTAGCCCAACCCATAAAGCTCTCCATGTGTTTTCTCAGAGAGCTTCTCTCTCTCTATCTCTCTCTCTCTAATCTCCCCTTTTTCCTTTTCTTTCGGGTGCTTGTATTTATATCCTTTCTCAACACCTTCAAGCCTTGTGGGAGTTTGTAGATCCATTGCCAATTATCAAGGTGGTCCTCCATGGGAGCATGCTTCTTCAGACTCGAGCTCTCCACTCTTTGCAATGATGGCCTTCTAGAATCTTCCATTCGAACCCTCCTCGCATCTCCCCACCTTTATTTATATGCCCTCCTTCAGTACCCTGAACTCTAGATAGGGCCCAATCTATCATCCTACCCTATAGAATAGTAAGTAAGTATAGTATAGAATAGGTCGAGGTCAATTGCATCACATATAGAATGGATGGAGGATAGGCGAGATTGACTAGATAGTCTCCTTCGGGGGTGGGGGAGGTTCTTTAGATCTCCCGGGTGAGCCCCACTGTCACTCCTCGTAAGTATGAAGATGTTTGTGCCCATTCTTAAGAGGAAAATTATTGGGTGATGATAACCATATTATTACAAGTGGGAATCTATAAGCATTGTGAAATTCCCTTTGAAGTGAGAACTTTCATAATGGAGTTATAATCTGCAAGAACCATTCTTGAGTCAAGGTCATAGTGTTAGGCACATGCTAGAACTAGCTTTGTGATCTGAATTGAAAATGGATGACCACCTACGAAATAGACCACTTGATAAAATATTCTCCTCTACATATTCTCAAGGTTCATTCAACATTCTTTCTTTGAGATTTTCTAGATCCATGTGAGACATCACTATCTCCTACATTGGGGTATTCAATGGATAATGTGGAAATTAGCTCAAATCCTGTATATTTGATCTTCATGGTGATTGGAGATGGTGACACAAGAGTGAGATGGGGGAGTGTGAAAATTTTGAACACAATATGAGCACTTACTAATTTTAGTAAGTCACAATTGGATGTCTAGTTTTAGAAAGTTTCACAATTGTCCTTTTTACCTATTTTGGATTTGAGAGAGAGAGAATAATGTTGTTGAAAACCACAGTTTCTCAGACTTACTATTATTGGAAGGTCATCTTGGTAGTGAATTACTATAAATATAAATTAGTCTTTTGGGTGTCGGATTGGAGTGAAATCAGTCTCAAAAGTTTCTATTTTTCACCGGGATGTTCTGCTCCAAAATTCAAGAGTTTTCAATTGTTGAGTTTGTGTAGATCTGAAAAGGCAAGTTTTTTGGCTGAAAATTTCATATGGCTATAGAAAATAGCTCAGAGCATCAATGGAAACAATGTTATACTCTTCTTAAAAGTGTTTTGGAGAGGAAGAGGCTATCAAAGTTTCATGGCAAATGGGCACAAGGTTTGGAAGATATGAGCAAATAGAGGTTTTTGTGTCCAAACAATTTAAGAAGCATAAAAACATACCAAAAAAAAATTGAGGAGAGGAAACAACATGAATGAGCTTCTAAATTTGTTATGTGTTGCATTTTAGTGGTTCTCCCCCTTTCAAACTTGATTTCCCTCCCATTTGCACATTTTAACCCATGTTAAACCCAAACAAGCTAACCGGGTATGGTGGAGGTTAGAAGTTTGGTTACACCCTATAAAATAGGGGGTAAATGGACAAAGGGACATCACGCCCTCAAAAATTCACCATGGGTGTTTTCTTCATGAGGATGGGGCCAAAATTTGTGAGTTGAAAACATCTTCCTAACACTCTGGGTTGTGGTTTTAAGTGACAAAAATGAGCCAAGGATGGGGGAGCACATTTTTGTGTCCCCCATGTCCCCTTGGCTGTTGGTAAAAGGGACATGGGGACATTAAACCTCTAAATGTCGCGAGGGGTTCTTCTCTACTTAACAAAGTGGTCAAAATGAGTTTTGGTGAGTTTATAGCCTTTTCCTAACACCCTATGTTGTCACTTAAGTGACAAAACCAACTCCTCCATAGGGAGCACATTTTGTGTCCTCCATGTAACCTTACATGTTGTGTTGATGTCATTAATCTCAAGTCAAAAATAGACTAAGGATTGGTTTTCAAAACCAAGAGTAAGAGATGGAGTTCGGAGGGCCAAAATTGTATTGTTTTGACACCAAATGACCCATTGAAAACATTCCCATAATTTTTAAGACTTGATTCATTTTGAATTTTTCCTTTTCAGTCCATTTTCCACTTTTGCCCAAATGCGTGCACCAATAAGTTGAGTTGCCACTGGGGTCCAAAATGAGTATGATAAAATCCAACACATGGACCATGAGAGGACGGTGAAATTTAATCCAATTTTACCTTTGATTAGGCTCCTAGATCTTCTGCGGTGTTTGAGCGGAGTTACACCTTGTAGAAAGACTCTTGTGTTGCACTGATGGAGAATTTCCAAATTTTAGTACTCCTATAATTATTCCTTGATTATTAATATGAAGTAGGCTATGTCAAATTTCAATTCTTGGGATATGAGATCCCAAAATTCACGAGGCTTCTAAAACCCTTCAAACAAGGTGAATAGATTTTTTGAAACATGTTTTTCCCATTGCCTTGCCCAAAAAATCCTAGTTTTTCTTAACTTATTCCTAGCCTCAATTATCTCCATAGAACTTCCATAAAATGCCTTAGGTCACTTCATCGCTCACCCACACATATCTTGGATGGTTTGAATATTCCCTGTAAGCCTCTGAGGGATGTCTTACTGTGACAAAAAGGCCAAAAATAGCCCCTTTGAAGCCTCTAAGATCATTGTTCTTTCATAAATCTCAGTAATTTATAGAACCAAGCTAGGTAAACTTCTATGAACACGAATCACACTTGAAAATCATGTTAGTACATTCCTCCCAACCAAAATGAGGGTGACATAGTTGAAATGTTGGTAGGAGGAAAGACTTACATTAATCAAGAAGGGGATTTCAAGTGCGAATTTGATTGTCATGACCAAACCTTTAAATTTTGCATGCTAGACATTCAACATGACAACACCTTAAAAAAGGGACATGACAAGCTGTGATATGGAAAAATTCTAGTGCGAGAACCATACAGTCTAGTAAGGATGTTTAATTTAGTCCCGCCCCTTTTATACAACCTTGGATGCCTTCATAATTGGGCTTTGTGGCTTTTTAGATCCTTTGGTGGCTCAAAAATGCACTTCACTATTAAAATTTAGTTGTCACATACTCTTGATATCATTTGTAATCAACCAAATCACTCTAAAACCATAACCATGACCATAGGAAGGTTAGTTTTGGGTTGTGATGCACCCGTGCATCACCTACATAAACACTACTTTAAAGAGGCCTCAAACCACATGTAGTTCTCCACATAACATGTAATATCTAGATGGATGTAGTTAGTTGACAAATCAAACCCTTTGAACATGCTTGATTGTGTTGTGCTCTTGCTAAGACTTTGAGATATGAACTTGGTGTGTTTGGATGTGAGGGAATCTAGACTCCTTGACTGTTTGAGTGCTTCAGAACTATAGTAGTGGTTTTCCTAATGGATGTTCATTAACTTTAGGAAGATTTGGGGAGCCTTAAGTGCCTTTTGCAAGTGTTCGAAGTGAGTATGTCAATATAATACCATATGATTGTTAGGTGAGTAAATAACGTGATTTTAACTTGCTTATATAGGGCTTCGAAGGTAAACTATTATGATGAGACCGAAAAAAGGAAAAAACCCAAAAAATGATATTACATCAAAATCAGGGTTAGAGTCGATGCAAGACCATATAGGTCAATTTGGATGGATTATGTACAACCCAACCGAACTCATCTTGTGTCGGTAAGGAGAAGATGAATCAAATTTGAAAGTTGCACAATGATGATAAGAGCTTAAGCATTGATTTTATGGACTTGTATTTAGAATTTGTTGACACATCAATGTATATGAATAAGCAAGTTAGGAAAGATATGGCAAGATAGATTGAGTGGGAATAGGATGTGGGTGTTTTTCTTAGCCAAGAAGCACAATTGCAATAAATAGTGTCAAAAGGGTAAATTGCCAAATTTGAGTGTCTACTGATCCTAAAATAAGAAACAACTAAACAATAAAAGAATATGAAGTATTAACAACTAAGGAAATGCATGTCGAGAAATAGTAGGGAGATTCATTTGAAGAATATTTCTTCTTTGATTTGAGAATGACACACTTCAATTAGATTTTCCCTTTTTAGGTTTCTTTCATGGTTGAAAGAGTGAAAATAAACTCGTGTCAAATGACATGTCATGCACTCTCATGAGTTGCCTTATCATCTAGAGATAGGAAATGCAAGTATTTAATTGTAATCCCTATGATTGATTTAATAGTTTTGTCAAAGGAAACAACTACTTGAAGCTTCGTTGTAGTATCGTTTAGATCAAATGAAGAGTATATCTATAGTCTCAATTCTCGATGATGGTATTGCATTTAGAATAGGAGGACGAGACCATGTAAACGAAGTTTTCCATGAGAATTTTGTCACTTCAACTTCGATTTGTGGCCCATTCATTGTTTTCAAAGTTTCTCGTTTGTAAAATTTTTGTAACAATGTTACAACTATGGTCTTATTTTGTGGAGGGCCCATAAACTTGTTGGTGATAGAGGGGCATGGAAGAAAGGAATTTTGTGAAGCCATCCATTCATAGAAGGAAGGAACCTATTGAATGAGAGAGTTGAAAAAACACTTGGTGTGGAGGAGACGGTGTCGAATGTAGTACTATTGAAAATTTGAAACACGGGTAGTTTTTATCACCAAAATAGGAAATTATGGCAATGAAAGTATCTTTACAAGCTCTTTGCTTAGATCATTGCAATGTTAGCCCCAAAAAGTAACAAAGATATTGAATCTAGACATGTCTCGTAACTATAATGATATTTTAACAATTTCGGACTTATCCTAAAGACAAATAGTGGAGCAAGGTGAAATGACCATAACAAGACCAATTAAATCAATCGTATAACCGACATGGGCATATAAGATATATTTTATTTGTTTGAAGTGGAAGTGAGTAATAACCGTGGAGATAATAGGGAATTAAATAAACATTAAAAAATAAAAGAAAGATATATATATTTATACCTTTAAATTCTTCCTCCTCACATAGTGCTAAATGATAGCAAAAAAATTCAACGAGAGAGCTTAGAGAATAGTGAAAAATTCAAAAGATTATCCATGGCCATAACACATGTAAAATCATCACTTTTTGCAAAATAATAATTATTACATCGATAGGTGTTCCATATTAGAACAAAAGGTTGATGTTGGGTTTCTATCGGGGAAAATCAATGGTGGAGATAGAAACCATATAACAAGATGTTGATTAAATGAATCACGTCTCTCCTTTGGGCTAGGAAGTTATGTAGAAAATGCTTATTTTTTTATTAATTATATTATATATATAAGCAACATGCATCTCGTGTCTATAATGAATGGAGGCACTTCATATCCCAATAGAGGATACTTTGATAAACATAGTTTTGGTGTTGATTACATAACCATATCCGAGAAGCAACACCTTCTTCTAACAATATCTTTAGCCCTCCATAAATGCATAGATGACTATTGTGTAAAAGTAATCGTCTATGCATACCGCCGCACGCAGCTTGATTTGATTGATAGGGGTTATGGTTTCATAATCATTTCCAACACATAATATGTGCCCAATGTCTTTCATTTCTTTATTGTACCTCTTCATCTACAGTAGTTGGTTTTATAAGTATCCCTTAGAAGAGTCTCCTTTCATAACGAAGTTAAATTCGGGTGGACAAGCTGCAAGTGGGACAAATACTTCACCGCTTGATAAATTCCATTTAGACCACACTCATCATAGCCTTCACATCCATTTCCCAACACACGCATGTCACTAGGAGCATGTAAGCAAAAGGAATCACGTAGAGGAATATTGTAGTAGTAATAATGGTAGTGACAATCATAACCATATAAATATGATGCAATAATATATAATGTAATGTATATATAAGTGATTCTATGTTCATGCAACAATGGAAAAGATACAATATTCAATGGAAAAGATAAAAGGGATTCTAAAAAATGTAGAATCATGCTATGTAGATCTAGAGGTGTCAATATGACCGCTTTTTTGTCAAATTTTATGTAATATCCCAACTTAAGTTCTTCGTTAAATGAAGAATAACGTCGTGAATGATCTATGATATCAATTTATCGTTTTGATTTCATCTTGGTGGTCGTATATTTAAGTGCTCATGATAATTTACAAGTTTAAAATAATATAAGGATGTATGCTTGAAAATTTAATTAATTATAAGATAAGAAAATATATATAATACACACACACACACACAAATCTATATAAGATTCTAAATCATCTATGTGTGTGTGTGTGTGCGCTGCAACAATGCACATATACACACACACACATATATCTCTTTTTAGTAATAGTTAAAATAATCATTATTTGTTTTTAAAGGTCTTAAAACCATTATGGTTGGTATAGTTTTTAAGTTTAAATTGGCATTGGATGAGTCTTGGGACCTTTGTGTGCAATGTTTGGTCAAAACAATGGTCATAGACCATATGACATAAACCTTGGTTTGGGTTTAATATGTAGCATGGAACATTGGTTAACAATGTAATATGGTCATAGACCATTCGAAGTGCTTGCAATTATTAAGTTTTAAATGTTTAAAATTGGTGCAAGTTTTGGTGGCCACTATGTGGCACTACAAATGAAGGAAAGGAATTAATGTGGTTCCTTGGGAACCGGTAGCTTCCTCAAAAATTTAATCATGCATTCACTCCTCTCCTCCATTTACATGGTTTACATTCATTTGGTTTTTTTGGTTTGTTGGGAAGTTCTGCATCGAGGTTTTGTTAGAGATATTTTTGGGAATCGGTTTTCGGGTTTGTGCATACAAATGTGAATTTATTTTTGATGGACTATTTGTATTTAAAGCTCCTTTTGGAATGTTTTATGAGATTTTTGGGAGCATTCAAATTGGGGAAGATTTCAAGGAAGAATAAGGAAAACAAAGACAAAACCAAGCATGGGTTTTCTCACTCACATTCTTTGTTGTTCTCATTATGAAATGAAGAATACATTTTTGGTTTTATATATTTGATTTTTAAATATGGAAATGCAAATGTTTATAGCTTGAAATATGGTTTTTAAATGGGAAATCAAAATGTATTTTGGTGTTAGTTATTTTAAGTCTTGATTTGTTTTGGAGAAGAAAGAAATACAAAGCTGGTTTAATATAAATTGAATTAATTATTAATTTCAAAGTAACTTACTATAACAAATGATATTTAGGTAAATATATACGATAGTGCATAAGCAATAAGCATTTAACGATGTAAAACCTTAAGCAAATGAGAAATGGAGATGACTTAGTTGTTTCTGTGCAACCGGGAGTGATCTCGAACCGAGTATCTGTTGAATCGGCTAGAAATGGTGTCACAAAGGCTTGATGAAAGTTCAAAACTCAAGAATGTATAGGAAAGAAGTGCCCACTATTCAATGGAAAAGACAAAGGGATTCTAAAAAAGATGTAGAATTAGAATGATGACATCCTATGTAGATCAGAGGTGTCAATATGACGTTTTTTTGGTCAAATTTTATGTAATATCCCAACTTAAGTTCTTTGTTAAATGAAGAATAATGTCATGACTAATCTATGATATCGATTGTCATTTTGATTTCATCTTGACTAGTCGTATATTTAAGTGCTCATGATAATATACAAGTTTAAAATGAATACAAGGATGTATGTTTGTCGATAATTTAATTAATTATAAGATAAGAAAATATATATAATACACACACACACACACAAATATATATAAGATTCTAAATCGTCTACTATATATATGTGTGTGTATACACACACACACACACATATATCTCTTGTTAGTAATAGTTAAAATAATAATAATTTGTTTTTAAAGGTCTTAAGACCATTATGGTTGGTATAGTTTTTAAGTTTAAATTGGCATTGGATGAGTCTTGGGACCACTATGTGCAATGTTTGGTTAAAACAATGGTCATAAACCATACGACATAAACCTTGGTTTGGGTTTACTATGTAGCATGGAACATTGGTTAACAATGTAATATGATCATAGACCATTCAAAGTGCTTACAATTATTAAGTTTTAAATGTTTAAAATTGGTGCAAGTTTTGGTGGCCACTATGTGGCACTAATAGTAAGGAAAGGAATTAATGTGGTTCCTTGGGAACCGGTAGCTTCCTCAAAAATCTAATCATGCATTCACTCCTATCCTCCATTTGCATGGTTTACATCATTTGGTTTTTGGCTCGTTAGGAAGTTCTGCATGGAGGTTTTGTTAGAGATATTTTTGGAAATCGGTGTTTGGGTTTGTGCATACAAATGTGAATTTATTTTTGATGGAATATTTGTATTTAAAGCTCCTTATGGAATGTTTTATGAGATTTTTGGGAGCATTCAAATTGCAGGCAGATTTCAAGGGAAGAATAAGGAAAACAAAGACAAAACCAGGAATTGGTTTTCTCACTCACATTCTTTGTTGTTCTTATTATGAAATGAAGAATACATTTTTGGTTTTATATATTTGATTTTTAAATATGGAAATGTAAATTTTTATAGCTTGAAATATGGTTTTTAAATGGGAAATCAAAATGTATTCAGTGTAGTTAGTTATTTTAAGTCTTGATTTGTTTTGGAGAAGAAAGAAATACAAATTGGTTTAATATAAATTGAATTAAATATTAATTTTAGAGTAACTTACTATAACTAATGATATTTAGGTAAATATATGCAATAGTGCATAAAAAATAAGCATTTAACGATGTAAAACCCTAAGCAAATGAGAAATGGAGATGACTTAGTTGTTTTTGTGCAACTGGGAGTGATCTCGAATCGAGTATCTGTTGAATTTGGCTGGAAAAAGTGCCAAAGGCTTGATGAAAGTTCGAAACTCATGAATGTATAGGAAAGAAGTGCCCACGGGAGGACAGGAGTGCCCAAGTGCTTGGTAGTGATCGATCGGGCACCTATGTTTACTCAAATTCTTAGGTTCGACTTTTCTAGGTCGGAATATCTTCACTCCAATATTCACTTTGTCGCTTCAACTTCGTTGTTAGGGTTACGATCGCACCTATAACCTATAAAACAAATGTCTACCTGCACATGTCCATAAACCACATCAAATCTAATAAAAAGATGTAGAATGTGGAGTTAGATTGACCTCGGCGGTCACCCGAAGAGTGAAGATTACGACCAAGCATTGCGCTACATCTCAGACTCCATGTAGTTCTTTGTGCTGCTCATGTGTGAAATGATGCCCTAGGTTTTCCTTGTGCAAGTTACACGATGATAGCGAGATGGATGTAGATTGTACCAAGTATGTAAGATGGAATAGAATTAACTCCCCTCTTATGTTGTGTACAAGAATAATGCATCCCTTGTCCCTTGAATGTATGTGCTAGATGTATGCCTTGTAGTACTCTTGTTCCTTTGTGTAAGCTTAGGCGGTGATAGATAATGTTTATGATGTTTGGCCCCTTATTTGAGAGTAATAACTAAGTATATATATGATTCCCTTGTTTGAATTTTGTAATAAACAACCTGGAAAGCTAACCCAAAGTTTTAAAGGGTGATTAAAAGGTGAAAAAGGACCCAAAAGAGTGAGAAGAAGATAAAAAAGGGCGGGGAGCGCCCAAGAGGGATAAGAGCGCCGGGTGCTTCCGTCATAACTAGGTGCTAGTGTCTGAGGCTATCAAAAGATAGATCGGTTAAGTGCCGACAGAGATGTAGATGTGTAAAGTCAAGTAAAGTGTAAAAGATAGTAACTAAAAGGCCCAAAGGAGTTATCGACCACTAGTTTTCTCACTTATGAATCATGTATACATTAGTATGCTTTAGGACCTAGAAATGTACCCAAGTGCATAGATTTTGTGTCTACACAAACCAGAAGACAAATATTTGTGATTTTATGAATTGATTACACATGGGTTTTGATTTTTAATTCATATATAGAAAAAATGATGAATGAATGACTGATGACATTAAGGTCTTGTTTTGCATTACGAAATCTAAAAATGTAACGCAATATGTATTAGTGGGTTTGATGGAAATCTAGGTCATAAGGAATAAAATAGAGTTAATTCGGTTTTGTTGAACACATTTTGGGTTTAATCATGATTTTAAAGCCAAAATATTGAATGGCTTGTTTGTGATTTTTGTGTAAAAGCTGGTAGGTGCATGCATAAACGGTAAACAAATCAGTGTGAAGACATCCAAGTTTGTGAGATCTAGAGTTAGAATCGATTGAATATGGATTTTTGTTATATATCTAAATCGGGTCGAGTTGGAGCGAAGAGTCTATTTATTATATGATGTAGTTTGTATCGAACTCATTTCGAGCTTGCTTTATTTGATGGTTTAGAAAATGTTTTATTTTTGAAAGCTCTGTTGGAGCTAATTTGCTTTTATTATGGTTTCATCCCTCCTTTGGTTTTACGAGCAACACTTAGTTCTTAGTGGGTTTGATGTTTGTAATTTTAGCACATTGTGAGCTTTGTTGTTGTTAACTTTTATAAGGTTCTCTCTAATGTGAATGAACTAGTTTCACTCTCTCTCCTTGAGTATATTCAAAATAGGTATTCATTAGGAACTTGGTGTGAAACACGTTTTTGGACTTTAAATTGATATGGTTAAAATGAAAAGATCAACATAGCTCAAATAGAGATTTGTTGGGTTAGATTGCTTTAGTTCATCTTGCCTACTTAGTTATCAATGAACTTGACTATTTGGGTGTATTTTAATTCATTAAGAACTTTTCTATTTGGTAAGATTTATCTCATTAATGATTTTGACTGATAACATTGATTTTGGTTTTTCGTAAGCATGAATGTTTGACTTGTCTTGATCATGATTGCTTTTGGATTCAAAACTATGCAAATATGGGGAGCGATATGGGTTTTTCATAATCTAAGATGTAATTTCTTTTTCTTTGTAAATGTTATACGAGATTTGCGTAGGGCCATACTAATCTTCTTTATATCATTCCAGGATTTGAAATAATGAGTTGGAAGCAATTTATTCATTTGAAAAGTTGTTCATAACTTTGTGAATACTGCCGAAACTTAGTTTTTAGGATTGAGGAACTAAAGAGTGAATTGGAATTGTGGTTCTTTTTGATCTTTGATGTTTGAGTTTGTTTCAATGATCTTTTACTTATGTATGCCAAATCTTAATGACTAAAAGGTTATTTCTATATTGTTTGTTAATATTCTTTTACAAACAATTAAGCACATTTGTAAAACAAAATAGGAGGAATCGAATGATACAAACTTGATTTTTATCTTGGACTATTACATTAAATGACAATGATAATATGAAACTTTAACATCTAAAAGATAAGTGGATCGGAGTTGAATTCATTTATTGTTTGTAAACATGCTATTACAATATGAAGTTTCATTGCATGTGTATGAGGTAGATATCTTATTGTAAGCTAGTAAGTTTATAATTATATCGTATATATTACGAACTAAGTTAACCTTAACTTATTCTATTAATTCTGACAAAGAATATGAGTTAGTGAACTCATGTCGGTCCCTTCAACCGACCCATATATATTTTCTCTCTCCGTAATTTGTAGGAAGGAATGACACTCTTGGAGTGATTGTTTGGATTGTTATGATTGAATTACATCATGTGATATTTGTTATAGATCTGGAAAGGATTATTGTATTTATTTGATAAACACGAATGAAAAGTCTTCGCAAGTTGTTAAGGGTATTATGCCTAATGTATTATTATGATGATTTGTATATCATTAATTATGAAAATAAGGGATTATCCTTATTTAATTGATAAATATTATTTGGTTGTTTTGTACTTGTCTTATTGGGCATGAAATAATTTACATGTTGTTATATAATTGATTGTAAATAAAGATGATTAATCTTATGTTATTAATTTATTGCTAATTTCATTGATTCATTTGAAATGGTCAAATATGCGAATGTCATTCGACATAAAATAATAAGGATAACAATATAATGAAAACAAATTAAATCTATCATTGTACCTAATGAAATAAATGGACTAATCATGACAATTAATAGATTGAGGACTATCCTTGCAAGAATCGACGATGAAACAACTCAATACGAAACATGGTTAGTAAACCTATACTTTATGACAAATACTATGTTGTGTTAGTTCGATAAGAGGGACTGATGAAATATAGTAACTTGTTGAGTTACTATAACCCTCTTTTACAAATCTATTACTGTATATCGACACATTACAACATGTCGTAAAGATGAACTTATTTACTTCATCTTTCATGGATAACTTAAAGTGTAAATGAAGCGTAGGTGTTATGTCCCATCGTATTCTCGATAGTATCCTACCGTGCCAACTCGGGATAGTTACGAAAAGGTTAGTGAGGGCGTATTGATCAAAATCATTACGTGGTCACTATCTTTCCCATAGGGATCCTAAGGTGGAACTGATAGGATCCTTTTGATTAGTAGGGTGAGTCATGGTCTCTACTTCTTCAAAACTAAAACTTAATTTCTTAAAACAACGAAAAGGAATCCTGATAACTATATTGAAAAGGTTGTGTGGTGACGGAAGATAGGTTTCGTAGGCTAGTGTGTCTCGAAACTAAGCTTGCAAAACAATGCTTGTAAACTTTGGCCAAAGTAATGTAAATGTTGATTACATTGTCTTGTTCACCACCCCCTAACTCATTGTGTTGGATATCAGATGAAATGCAACTAGTATGTTTTCCAGGTTGACACTTAGGAGATGCACTTAGTTTTCATAACTGCTAAAGGTTTAACCAAAAGTATAGAAGTTATACACACTTGGTTCGAGTGATTTAAGGGAGATCGAGAAGATCTAGTTGACCCTTACAACTGCACATGGTTATCATTTGTTATCAAATGGATTGTGAACATTTAATTACTATTTGGATTAATTAGTGCAAATTCAAAATCATTGAACACATTATTTAAACTTAAAGGGTTTATTTTTAATTTTTTCCCCCTTAATTTGAAGGAATCATAACATGGGTATTACATATTAGAAATCATTGGAGACAATTTACAATTTAATAAAACTACCAATGTAGGGATCAACAACCCCGACAGTCCATACGTCAATATCCACCCTCTACGATTTGTGACAATCTATCCTCTCACAAGTGTCTCACACAAGAGAACCCCTAATCCAACAAGGTAACTCCTTTAGACGTAATAATTTTGTTTTAACATGTACCGAGAAGGGAATTTAGTTTCCTCCTTAGGGTATGTACGCCTTGTTTGTAGCAAAGTTAGTTGCCTCCCACATGTTAGTACAAGGTAGTCCTATATGCTATAAGCCGCTTGTAGACCCAAAAACAAGTCGCCCGACATCGTAGATTGTAAAAACCATTATTATTATTATTTACGTTACATATTGATCCGAAACCCTTCTTGCTAGTATCATTCGTCGCATAAATGACCCCGTGGATGGTATAATGGGGCAATTATGATAGCTTTCAATTAAAGAAGAAGAAGAAGAAGAACAAAATATTGGCCGGCCGGCTACCTATGGTGTGAACCTAAAAATCACCATTACCTTTTGCAGTTTGTTAATCTTTATTGCGCAGAGCAGACTGTTTGAACTGGTATCTTTTGCTTTTTCAACAAGGGTTTCCTGTTCTAGGATCTTAAATTACAGTGTATATTTAGCTGCCACTTTTTAGAATTTAGTTAGTCGTGAAGAATGAACGTGGAACGAGCGGGAGATCTGGTGTACTCTGATTACAGGAATATTAGCGGAGAAGAAGAAGTAGTTCCAACGCATTTGAATACAGTCGATATCGAGCCGCACTTCCCTGCCTTGGTCGACAATTTTACTGTCCAATATATTGGTCGAGGACGGTACTACAATAATGTTGCAGCAGTACAGGGAACTGCCCTGTTCCAGTTCGGAAACTTCTTTATTACTTTGAAATGTATGTTGAGAACAGTGGACAACGAGGCACTGTTTCTATCGGCTTCACCGACCAGAATTTCCACAAAAATAGACAACCCGGGTAAGCTGATTCTGCTTATGTTCTATCCCTGAGATTTCCACTGGCAAACTTTTTTTTTTTTGAAATAAAAAACATCGTTATTTCACTGTGTTGATGATACTTCAAATCCCCTCCCCAAACACTGGCCCTAAGAAATTGCACTTTCCCTCTTGACAAGCCATTATTCAGCCAATGAAAAGACTGCCATATTCAAATGGACGAGCTCAAGTGGTAAATCAACAAGGCTTTCAATTAAAGATCACCAGGTTTCAAATTCCGGAATGACATGCTTAAGTGTAAACTTGAGTGGTATACCGCATCCAATTCTTGGTGCAACAAACCATCGTGGTCAAGGCCTGGTGCAAGTTTTGGGTGAATTTGATGGTCCAGATACCTTTTTATGTGGTGTTTATGATGAATGTTTCTTTGCAGTGAGAGCAATTAAAAAACAAAGAGTAAATTCGAGAATGTCATTACAGAAGAATCTTTAGCTACACGTATGCAATCTGACTAAACCTAGTGAGAACCCTGCTTATATTCTGGGAATGACATAGAGTATAGCATAAAAAATCAAACCCGCCATAGACAGATAAGTAACATGGGCAGTAACAGAAAACCAGGGAAGGTCAAGCGCACTGACAGTTGATAATTGCTCATGAGAATGCTATTTGAAAATTTTAGGCACATCTTATTGGGACTTGTTTTTTTGGGAACTTTTTCATAGAATAGGTTTTCTTTTTTGTACTATTCCTTCTTGGAAAGTAAGAAAAACATTTACTCCTAGGTATACTCTCACAATCAAAGTTTTGTAGTTTTACAGTTTAAGAGAAGGCTAGGAACCTGGTGAAGGTAGAGAGGAGAAAGAGAATGCCGAGGCTAGTACCAGAAATTCTGTACAAGATTCTTGATTAGTTGAATGAAGAGTCTTTTCATCAGCTGTCTGCTGTTGATCTATGTTTAATTGGTATCTATAGAGTTCTGTATGTCAAGTGTTGTTTGTAGTATTTTGTTGCAGGTTGATCAAAGTAGTGAGATCAATTGAAAAGATTGACCCTATTGGATTTACGATGAATTCTTGCATTAGTTTTGTAGCAAAGCCACAAACATGGTCCAAAGAGGAGCTACTTATGCTTGGGGAAGAAGAGGAAGAATGTATGCCTACAGATGGCAAAAGAAATTCGGAGGATGGCCTGCTTGGAAAGATAGAAGCCTAGATTAAGGCTCGATTATTTTAAAGATGAAGGAGACACAGATAGCTCTTTTTAAACTATGAGTATTGAATCTAATGGAAAATATATCTTGTGTTGTTTGATCTTCATTATATTCCACATCTCGCTGTGATTGTTTAGATTATTTATATCATTATATGTGAGGATTGGAAAGGCTCATGGAAGCCACATTGAAGCAAGGCACAAGAACGTATTACCCTATAGGAAACTCCAACTTTTGGGGCAAAAGGATTTGTTAGTGCACAAGTATATAGAACAATTTATAGAATTGTTGATTCAAACAAACATGCATGAAATGTGGAGCAAGCTACGAAGGTACAACAATGAGTGAAGCTTTTGTTGATGAGGCCTTCCATTATGTGTTCAAGGTGGAGGAAAATGTAATAATAGAAATGTTGATGATGAGAACATGGAAGAGGACCAAGATTTGAAGCTTTGGAAGGCCCTTAATTTCTTATATGGGATGTTAAAGGATATAAGGACAATGTCTACAAAACCCAAGAAATGTTGACAAGAATTTCATTGTGCGGGAAGAAGAATAGTTGGTAGAAGTCATTGAAGCAGAATGGGTTGAGAGGTAATCGGTTTCAAGAAATAAAGAGTCCCAAAATTGTATTGGAGAAGGGAAAACATTTTAAAACCTAGTGTGAGTGCCTAGGTAACATTCGTAAAGTCATTATAGAAGCACTGAAATGGTCCAAAAGTAAAACTTGACCTATTTACTTAATCCAAATCCCTTTTTGATATCATGGTTGCAAAAGCCTCACAACATATTAGTAAATCAATATGAAAATTTGTTGTGTATCTTTTAATGAGTCGATATGAATATTAAGTTTTGTGTAGTGACTCCATGGTTGATCAACGGAAACTTTGACAACGTTTTTTCAGTACCACCGAACAGGTATGGGAATCAATCGTGCACATTGATTCCCGAGTCTTAATGACTAAACCAAAGATAAAAGAATAGAAGCAACCCTAACATGATTAAGATTTGACCTCAACATTTAAGTATAACATTTTAAGTGTTGTGATAAATGCCACGCCATCTAAAAGTACTATCAAAGTAAATCAACTATGATTCTCAACATTATCCTTACATAACGAAAATTTTACTGTGCTAATCCTATAAGAGTTCTGTCATGAAGATGGATTATGCCGAATTGGGAAATAACATTATAACATTAGTTGATATGCAAACAACCCAATAAAAAGTCTAGCTATTTATGCTGAATTGAGAAATAACATTATAACATCAATTGACATGCAGACAACCCCGTTAAAAGTCAAGCTATATATGCATTTGGTTCTACAACAACAGTAAAACAAAACATCGATGCAATATTTTAAGCCAATCAGATTAACTTCCCAAACCAAATGCACTCATCAACTCATACCTAAATCTAACAATGCTGACACAGAAGTATGATCTTTATATGAAGGCAATAAAATCTAATAAATATGAAATCATCAATAATTAATAAGCTAATGGATATGGGGAACGTAGCCAATCCTACTAACCATAAGTAAATTGTCAAACGTCTACAGCAGTCAATAAGAGTGTACAAATGGTTGTTTCCCATTGCAAATACACATTTATTAGAGCTATCTGCCTCTAGAGAAGTTATATAAATGTCCAAGGTACAAGTACAGTTTTCAATGCACACAAGTGCAGTCTTCATATCTCAAAATACAATGCAAAAGCAACAACTGAATGGAGAGGGAGAGCATCATTTAGGCACGTTGCCTCCAACTACAAAGCCTGATGGTTACCACACACACATCAAATGGGAGTGGCCCTAACCTTCAAGAAGGGCGACGATGCGAGGAGCCATCAGGTGAGAGATCTAGAAAACCATGTGTGGTCAACACGTATTACCACCATCACTCATGCAATCAAGCCATGCCGCACTAGACAAAACAACAAGAAGTAACATCCCTATCAGCAGGCAACCAACGACAAGCATATTGAATCAGATAACACAATTAACAAAAACAAATGATTAAATAAATAATGCTTGGGTTAAATCTTAATTAGATAACAGCCACACAATCTCTATATCCCCACCCAAGTGAATTGGGTTTTGCAATAAGCATAGATATACCCCTATATTTTTGAGTTCCCCATATGTTCATTAATGCACAACAATCTTGGAAGTCAATCATGAACTCATCCATCAATACAGATTCAAAATGTAGGAAATCAACTCCGTTTGATTGCAATGTTGAACAGTCTTTCTTGTTCACTTCTAAACTCATAAATTCAAGGTATAACAACTAATCAGAAATCTCAATTGAGAAGGGGAAACACCATAAAGGTTGAAGGGTTCTCTTTGCAGCATAGGCTGCAAAGGGAAACCTCACTGTGGTCATTTACAGCCATTTCTTTAAAGGGTGCCCTCCTGCCTCTATGATTTATTTTTAAAACAATATCGAGTTTCAGGGAACAAGAAAATTATCACATCTACTTAATTTAACCGTTCTTCATATGTCCTAAGAGTTTCCAGCGGTGTTTTCTACAACATAATTTGCAAGAGAAGTTTTCTGGTACAACAGTCTTATTTGAAGAAAAACATCAACGGTGCAAAACACAAAGGCTGATTTTTCTTCCCTATTTCAAGGCAAGATATTAACCACATATATTTTTATCAATGATGACAGTATCAAGTCATTCCCCAGCCATCTCATAAAATCATACAAAGTTTCAGCTAACAGATTAACTTGGCTTTCATTACTCATTCAACCAAATTGGAATTCAATGGGTTGCAAAGATCATGTTAAGAGTTTGGGTGTTGTGGAAAACAATGGAAGCAAAGCTCCCATTGGCTTGCCCAACACCTGGTAAAGCAAGCAACAACAAGCAAACACATCTGAACCCACTACAGCAATACTCTTATGTATACATGCAATTATAATATAACACCATCTGTGGGTAGCCGTTCTCACAAAAATTGCTTGTCAAGGTAGCACCAACATTCCAGAGCAAGTGAAACATTTAAGTGTTATAGCATGCCATACAGAAGCCAGGAAGTGCAAGATTGTATGGGAGTGTTTTGTGGTGAGTTGTCTCTCCCAAGGAGAACTCTATTTTCCTTGGCTGGCTCACCTTAACCCAAGGCACAACCCCACTTCCCCATGCTATTTAAAACAACTCAAGAAAGGATCAATCAAGATAATTAACCCCTGAACTGCCATACAAGATGCTTCAACAAACACCAAACAACAATGTACAAGGCAAACCCTCTACAAGGCATCATCCAATGCATACTGCTGAACACATACATACATACAAGACATCATCCTGTCATGTCCCTTTTTCAAGATAATTCCGTTTGAAGACCTTGACCCATTTTTCTTCCTCATGGGTCCAAGGGAACAAGCTAGAGGAAGCCAACAATGTCATCATGTGCTTAATTTTGTGTTTATTTCTTTAATTGGCATTGTTTTTGTTGGTGAGCCTAGTGCCCAACAATAAATTAAAAATAAAAAGATATTGGTGAGCATGTAGGCTCCAAAAAGTAAAAAGAAAATAATAATAAAGCAAGTCTAATTGTGGTCGGCCTCATTTGAGAGCCCCAAGACTTGGCACCACCCTCTTATTATAAATAGAGGTTGTTGGCATTAGTTTGGGATATGCTGATTTATGAATTTTATATCTTGGTGAAGGTTGGCTAGTGTAGCCCCTTTTACTATCTCTCTCTCAAGGACGGGCTTGTGTGGAGGATGAAAACCCTCTCACAAGGGTGGTGAGGACGAAAACCCTCTCACAAGGGTGGTGAGGACGAAAACCCTCTCCCACGATTGTATTTTGCAAAGAGGCATTCAAGGAGTAATATATTTATCATTCTTTGTTGGTATTTCTTTGAGTTTGTTGGTTATCTTCCCTTTTTGAGTGGAGCGACCCACCTTGGAGGGAAAGTGGTATATGCTGATGGTAAATTGGTTAATTTGAGTGTATTATCTTATTCTCCATATTTTTAAGAGCCAAGATCTCAAGTTTCATGAATTTTGGAGTTTCCTAGGTAAAGTTATGAATTTTTAAAGTAACTCTGCAGACAAGGGTTTATAGAAATTCATATCTTCAATTCTAGGGCACTAAAAATCAGTTTTCTTGCATGATATGATTGCTGGTGATATAGAATAATTTTAGAGACTTAAGTGGAGCTGATTTGAAGGGTTTTGAAGGCACAAAAGTAGGTTTGAAACCCCAAAAAGGGTCGCTGCCCTAGAAGGGTGTTTGCTGGCAGCAGTTAAGGGTTTTTACATATATGTTTCAGTCACTAACAACCTACTAAAAATCTGAAAGGTGTTGTTTATCTTCAGCTTTGCATAGTTTCCTTAGCCCAAGGCACAACCCCACTTCACCATGTTATTTAAAACAACTCAAGAAATGATCAAACAAGATAATTAACCCTTGAACTGCCATACAAGATGCTTCAACAAACACCAAACAACAATGTACAAGGCAAACCCCTCTACAAGGCATCATCCAATGCATACTACTCAACACATAAATACATACATACAAGGCATCATTCAATGCATACAACTCAACACACACACACATACGCACATACATACAAACACACATACACACATACAAGGCATCATCCAATGCATACAATTCAACACATACAATACGCACACACACACACATACATATGATTTACCATGCCACTCATTCCCATCTATAGGGACTTAAGAGGAAAGGAAAAAATAAATAAATTATAAATGGGACTGAAGGCAAAAATCCTTGGATTAAAAAATAATGACATATTTGCAATAAGGCCGAGATTAAGCCATACGAGGACCGAATGGGCATTCCAAACAACATAAGGCTGAACTGCGAGAGATATAGGAAAATGCAGGCTTGTTCAATAGGCTGAGACCACATAAACTCTTTGTAATGTAACACCCAACAAAAGAATAGCAACAACAGAGCTCTACAGGCCTGTGATATGTTCACGACATCAATGAAAGAAATGCTAAAGCACTCCACACAAGAAACACATTCAAAGCCATGGCCAAATGCCAACTGGAAATCCTCAACATTCACTCATCATTTTTATGCAACGAGAGACTAAGTAGTTGCCGCCAAGATCGGGAGCTAACAAGCTCTTTAGTAAGGTAAAAGCTATATGCCCTGATATGAACTAGCCTATAACTCTATAGCTGTGAGCTCAAAGCTCCAAACATTTAAAACAAAAATGGCACAGCCAATATATTTTGGACATAATAAAATATGCCGAAACCCAGTAGGATTTGGAAATCAAATCTTTGCAAAGCAAACATCTATCTTATCCATTTGATTCTACTTTTCCACTATCTGAGTGAGAGAGAGAGTACCTTTATTTAAGAGGGAAAAGAGATTGAAGGTCTGCCTGATAATGAAATGTGAGATGCTACACAACTCAGATGAGCTCTCCTCTTTGAGCCCTTCAAAAGAGCCATTCTCCGCATCTGCTTCTACAATAATCAAAGAGAAAAACCACATCCATTCTCTATCCATAAAAAGTCCCATCACAAATGCAACAACGATATAAATAATATCCGATGGCCCTCCAATCTTGCTATCAAATGAGGATAGCTTGAAATGACTTGCCTAGAGGCAGTTGTGGCCAGTATGTGAGAAGACAAGCAATAAACCCCCACAAATTCCCTGCAAATACTCATACTTGCTACCATGCGTGCTGCAAGAACTTGCGGGGGAAGACCATGTCTAATTGGAGCAATGGCTACCAAATATCTGACATTGAAATAAGGACGTGTAAAATAGAGGCATAGCCCCCAAAACTGCTGGCATGAAAGCTTGTGAAACAGCATAATGGCTTCTCCATCACCAACATGATAGGTTTAACAAAACAAGCCAATGTAGTCTCATCCATAATGAGTGCAAAAGAACAAGTGAAACCCTAATCATGTTCTCTTACCCGAAGTTTCCAAATCCTAGTAAAATAACAAATTAAACACATAATCTGAACTTTAAAACCAAGTCAAGCCAAACCATGAAAAACCATAGACCATGCTTAGAGTGTGAGTCGAGTGACCATGTAGGATTATGAAAGCATAAGCTAAGCCTTAAATCTTGTAAGATCTCGCTATTATTTGTCAAGATCAAAATAATAGGAGCTAAAAAATAATATAAACTTTAATATATATGCATTATCTTTCAAACTTCCAAGTCAGCAACAAATGCCTCGTCAAATAATGATCATAACATATATTTGCAAAGCCAAAGTCTATGACCCAAGTCATATAATAAGTGGAATGCCATGATTTTACTTGATGACTAAATCGTACAAAACAAGCCGCAATGCTTAAGGAGATGCCTTGTCAAAAAGACCAAGGTTTATAAACAACTGCCATATGAATGCCACAAAAGCAAGAACAACACGATGTCAAAGATAATTCGACATGGCACACAACAAGAATAATGCATATCAAATGGCAAAGTCGTACAAGCATATAATGTCATGAGTTAAACAAGGAGTCAAGCACGCAAGTGGGTCAAGCACGATACACCGACACAATGAATAATAATAGGGATGCCTAATCCTACAACAAGGAAAAACCCACAATCTGACACTAATCAAGCAAAGTAGTTGCGGTGTGTGCAATAATCTCCGTAGTCTCTCTCTCAATACACCTCAGTCATGTCTGCAGCCGTCTCCATTTGATACCTTCCTACGAGCCTGAATTTCCTGCATCCAACTCAGCAAATCAACTGTGGTTTGTGCAGGTCACATAATTAAAAATGATCAAACAATAATAATGATAATTAATCATAAACCATCCATGATACAATAAATGACAATTTATTCATAATTGCACTTAATTGATCTATTCTTAAATGAAACATAATCAATATTAAACCAATACTAAACATGCTCCAATAAATGTTATTCAATCACATAACAACGTTTGCTTATTGAATAATAGTCTTTTAGTTCAAAGGCCAGAAATAAGGTGTACCGTGTGACATTTTGACTATGTTGTTGGATACGCTATAGTACCACTAGCTGTGTAGTATTCGATATGGATATAAGTACATGTATGGTAATGATAGTTATCTACTATGTCCCCAAGCATGTGCCATATCTGAGACTTACCTAGGTAATCGTGGTTGTGTCCAAACTGTATCTAATGAGTGCATCAATCCTCTTTGGTTATTCAAAATGAAAAAGTTCAATCATTCAATGGCCATGAGCTTATAAAAGTTCAAACTAATCAAATCCATTAACAGAGGCATTCCGAATTTCTAAGATTGGTCATATTCTCTGCAAGCTAGTCACATGATGGGCAGCTAGCTATTTTGTCTCTCCCTATATGGACTTACAAATTTAGGAATTCAAATCCTGATCACATGTTATCCTATAATATAGAAGTTATATGGGTATTTTTACATAATAAGATGCCATGTTCAGTATCCTTGTCAATATAGACAAGTATATTGCATCGAATTCACTTTTTCACATGCTATATTTTGGTCTAAATTTTCATGCTTTTTGTAGGCACGAAGGTTTTTTTTTGCACAGTTAAATTGAAGATTGCAATCACGGTAGAATCTTTATAATGCCAATATTATTTTATATTATAGGTGTATAACAATTGCTATATATTAGAACCTTTTTTTAGTAGTTTAGCATTTTTTAATCATCGGAGCTATGAATCGGATCTAATCAAACTCCCCACAGGTATTACCTGCCAAAGGGATTAAAAATGGGTACACCCTAGAGGGCCCCTCATTCAGAGAGGGTTTATGGCTCTCATTTAGAGACAGGTTCTGCCCCTCATATGGAGAGGGTTCTGGGTGTTTATACTAGGGTTCGAACTTGAGACCTTGTTATAAACATCATGTCCCAGACCTGTTTGAGCTTCTGGGGACAGCTCTATGTATCAGAATCTTTATATACACATTAGTTTTCAATATAATTGAATATTTTCATTATATCAAATACAATGTTTAATTAAAATAACATATCAGTAATATTAAATCTAATTACAAAGTATTTTTATCTATAAATTTAAGTTTACAAATATGATATTATTATAAATAAACTTTAATTATTAATTAAAATATCATACATGTAAATTTATAAATTAATATTTAAATTATTGTTTATAATATAGACAAAAAAGTAGAGGGTGGGTTGAGTGCATGGGAGAGTGGTTGAGTGCATATTGGTTGGTTGAGTTGCTGAATTATAACGTAACGACCTCCCATATATATAGATGGGGGTCATACCAAACCTTCCATATATAGATGGGTTGCCTTGGATCATATAGAGAGGTGCAACTATACATCTAGTCACAACAATTGGTGACTTGACTATGTGGGCAACACCCTTAGACCGATGGGGAAAGGTGAGCAATTGGATCTGGTCATCAATCATTTCAAATCAATATATAAACAATATAGACAAGCATTCGTCATCTTTATTATGCGACCTTTTTTATATCATGTTTAGCACAATATAACAATTTTAAGTTTCTACATGAAATATTGTTGGCTAGATTTTTTGCATAGCATCAAACCTAGGCGATCATGAGATAAATCTCCCTCATTTAACCGATGAGGCTCCCGTGTCGATTTGTCAATAAAAATGTGTTTTTCTCTATCAGGGGTTTTACTTTAACCACTTAGTTCATGAACCATAACTAAGAAGTTTTGCAGCAAGTAAGCAGTTGTTTAAGAAAGGAAAGATATAGAAGAAGGAAGTAAAGGAATTACAGAGAAGAAATGAGGAAGATGTGCATCCCAATTAGTAGATAGTAGAGCTAATTGCATGCACATAGAAGAAACTTAATAGATTTGAACACACAGAATTATAAAGCAAAGGCGTTCTAGATCCAGATCTAAAATAACACAAAGTTTATTTAAAAGATCTAAGATTTAAAAGCAAGAAACACAGTACGCCGTGACACAAAGTTCTCCGGAAACCTGCTTCTTTGTATTCCTCTGCAACAAGTGGCTTTCAGGGGTTCAGCACAAAGTCTAGAACACAAGATTGCTTCTTACAAATTCGATCGATCATTAACCGGAGGTTCTTCTCCTACTTATAGAATGTAGGAGGAAAGTACAAATAGAAGACTCAAACTGAACTAAAGTATGAACAACAAGTAAAGATGACATTTGCAATCATCCTCAACTAACTTCTTCTTAAGTGACACATGTATCACTTAACTAATAGAAAGGTTCCACATGACTTCAAGTAATAGTTGCAAAACCAATAACTTAGAAGTTTACAATTTCATCCGGGAACATAGAAAGTAGAAGAAGAAAGAAATAGAAGAAGTCATGCCAGCTGTAACATCTACATCTTCTTCTTGTTCTGATATCTGATATACTTGTCGAACATATAGTTCAGCATCTTTCCATCTGTTTTAGCTACTGCTTCCTTTTCTGAATTGCGATTGCAGCGATCCTTCATTCAACACTTTCTTTGCATGCTTCCACTTCTTCCAAACTTGGCCCAAATCTCGCATGATATGCTGCATGCGGTGTCCGACCTCTACCGATAGAGTTCATCGTGAAAGGCTTGGTAGCTTTATCAATTCTCTTTTGCACCATCGAAGAGAACTTTCCAGGAATCATGCACCTCGTTAGAAACAATCCGCACGTATGAAGTAACACCTCCATCCACTCTTTCCTCGGTGAAAGAAATAATATCTTGTCCAAGCAAATCGATGTTCTACTCTCAAGCGCTGCGCATCCTTTTCGCAAGCAAAACTCTGCAGATCTCCAAGCGGAAAGATCTGCAAACTCTACCGCCCCTTCTCGTGATCCATCCGGCACAATTTGTTCTGCAACGATACATCTCGGCGGACTTGTTGATCTCGGCCAAAATACTCAGGTTACTCTCTGCAACTGTATTCATTCCTTCTATGCTTTCTATCAGTTGCTTTAGTTGATTTTTTGCATCGTTCATAACCTTTAGGCGGGCTGGCACTTCCCCAAGTTGCACAGAAGCTTGACGAATAATCAGATCCTTCCATTCGTCAATAGCCTTTACTTGATTGCTTGCATCTTCCATTTCCTGCATAAGATGATCACTCACCTGCGCTGAAATGGGCTGAACGGAAGGTTTAGCAACCTTGGCTATGATCTCACATAATTGAGATATTTGCTTCTGCAGCTCTTCTTTCTCCGCCTTTTCTTTCACCATCGAGCCTAAGGAACAAAGCATCCAAGAACGTCTGTGTGTCTGCTTGATCCTTCGGTGGTAGCTTGACCGAGTGGTATTTTGGTCACCGTCACATCTTGCCGTGAGTTCCTCTTCTACCTTTCCTTCCGGCGGAATTGATATCTCGGCAAACTTCTCTCTCCCGAATCCTCGATGATCAACCTAGAAGTTGCTTTAGCAACTTTAGGCCTTCTGTCTCTTCTGCTCAGATCCTGAAGTAGCTGCAAGTCATGTTCCTCTAAGTTCATCTCTACTCTTGCTTCCGGAACCAACTGCAAAGCTAACCATTCCGAGAAATTACTTCTCGGAGAGTGAGAAGTCGTTGAGTGCACTACCATCTCCCGCTCTGCATCCTCTCCATCAGAAAGTGCCACAGTATCATGGCTGCCATCCTCTGAAACATCCAAGGACAAAGCTCTTTCGAACTCCGTCATCTGCAGCTTCAACATCTCTCTCTGGGGCGGGTCTTTGAGCGAAGTGGGCTGCGGAGAGAAGACAAACGTCATTTGGTTTGATGAAGGCATGGAAGCATCCTGGCATTTGGCGTGGTGCGATAGTTGGTGATCCACTAGGTCTTTGGAGAAGTCGGAGTCAAAGCTATGGTCGTAGAAGTGGTCTTCTCTTTCTCTTGAGATCTTCTGCGTACTTTGACTTCTCGGACCTTCTGCTGCTCTCTCCTTCATGCTTTCGCTTGAGGGAATCTCTGCGCCGAAGTTGCCGTGATTTGATTCATCAATACTTCATCAAGGCAAGTATCCCTTCGTTATTGATCGGCTCATTCGAAGTACTCACCAACACAGCTCGGATCTTTCTTATTGTCTGCATGCCATGCCATTGCTATCTGCGCAAGTATAGCTTTATCTCCTCCCATTTGATGGTAAGTGTCAAGTACCACGTTCCCATCATCTTTAAGATCCGCAGTATCCGCGCTAGTCAAAGTCAAATACTTGCTTTGCCGATAACTGCTGAAATCTTTCTTTCGACCTCGTACTCATACGCACTTCATCCAGAAATCTTCTAACGAAGGCACATGTGCGTACTCCTGGGAGATTGTCTTCCTGGCTATTCCAAATGGATCGAAATTAAGCCGCGCAGGGAAGAACTCTTGCTCATACTCGGACAACATTTGTGCTTCCATCCCTCGAGCTCTGTGAATGCTAATGCAACTGTAATATCCCACAGTGAGTGGGAAGAAGCCCGTAGACTTGTGCCGCTCGATGAAGGTCGTGTAACTCCACAAGTTACTGCTCGGCTCCGGCGATCAATCATCACTCGGGTACTCGGGCATCTTTATTGGTTCACTGAAAAGCTCGTAATCCTAAGGTATGTGAAATCAAAGCTGGATGAATACACTTTGCCAATCTTGGACACTTTGCTTCCCATGCTTCCTTGCTTACCCTATGAGTCTTCAAGTCTTTGTCTAACCTACAGATGAAATCGTAGAAGAAGTCATCGTTGATCACTTTGAAGTCCTTCTCGCACGCAGGTACGGTAAGGTGTGGGTAGCACTCGAAAATGGGATCCTTGGAAAGAATACCACATCTATCCAAACTTGGAAAAGACACCTGTGAAGCTGCGCAGCATACACCAAGTATGAAGTCATCTTGAAGTGAAAGTGCGCTTCACGTTCATGATTGCTCACCGATGTTCTTGCTTAATAATTTCGACCGACCAATTGATTATAGAATCAACCTTGTTGATTTGATGGTCTGATGAAAGCATACATCCATGTCCGGAAAGTGTAGGCATTCGCTTCACCATTCAACTGCATATGCAATTTGACAATATCATCCGCCTCTGCACCAAATTGGATCGTGGAAGAGTTCTCGGGAACTTGGAAGGGGATCTAGGCTTCTTCGTGAACCGGCTATTCATGATGCTCACGGATCGGCTCTATGCTTTTCCCACCTACCGTCGGCAAACATCACGAATGCTAATAGAAGTCACCACCTTTCGTGACTTTGGAATCTTGAGACAATAATCGAAGAATTCGCATCCAAGCGAATTATTGTCTTTCCCCATGACATCACGCACCGATCTGGATGAAGGATGATAAGATCTAGCACACTCCATCACAAACTCGGCAATGGGTTTGCATACGTGGGAAAGGCTGCGGCTCGAATAATTCCACTACTTTTGACCGCACGCATGAGTGAAGTCTTTCCGGCTCTGGATCTATCAATCAAATCGAGAAAGAGGTTACGGGCCTAGATCGTGTCTCCTATGTCTGAAAGTTTGGAAGCAATGCATGAATCCATCGTGCTCTCTTTTTCATCTCCTTTCGCCATGGCTTTATCAATCTTTGTCTGAATAATTCTTTTTCTTCTAACTTGGCCGGATTTCTTCAATACTGGTGCAGATCTGGACAATTCTTCAGATTCGGAGGATATTTGCAATGTATTGGACATTGATAAAAACTCTTTTTCTTTTATAAAGCACCTGTAATGAGTTCCTGCAATTTATTCAGACAAAAATGGCCACCGGAGCATGAATAGTGAATTTAAATTATAAAAATCTGCACTTTTCAAGCCTGCTGCCCCAAAAATTGGTGTTTAATTTGCACATAAAGAGAGCATGAATCCTTTCAATCAACACCTGAGCTCCTGTAACACCTGTGAAAACAATTATGCAGACGAAGATCAACCTTCTCCAAAGCATGCGCCAAATCTGGAAGCTTTTAGCCTTTGTTAGCACTTTGTCTGTGCAAAATCCTTCCTCTAATGGGGGCGCACTTTTCCTCCTTGCTGCAATTCTTAACCTGTGAATTAAATAATTCATCCATATGGCTGCCCATGCTTATATAACCTTCACAATTCTATAATTAATAATTGCCCTAACAATTAAAGGCAATTAATTAATTAAAAATCATGTTTTTCTCTTTTAAAAATAGCATGTTTAAGGACAGCCATCCAATAAATTAAATTAATCCAATTTAATCCTTCACACAGCACTTCACTCAAGCCCCACAGTGTGCTTTGACCATAGCCACTGAAAATAGAAATTAATTTAATGTTTTAATGCTTCAAAAATCATTAAATAATGCCCAAATGGGGCGCACTTTTTGAGAGGAAGGGGGCAGCCACTAAATAAATTAAATTTAATTAATTTAATTCCTTTCTTTTATTCCTTCTTTGACTTTTTGACCTCCTCAAGCTTGGGCGCACTTTTTAAGGAAGAAAGATTATTAAAAATAATCAATTTAATCATTTTAATCTCTCATCAAAGGGGGCGCACTTTTTTGCACATGTAATTCTATTTTTAAGAATTTTTCCATAATGGGATTCTTTACCCTGCCAGGCAGGCACCAAAATCCCGTGATCCACTTAAGTGATTTGACTTTGACAATGGGATTCTTTACCCTATAAGGCAGGCACTAAAATCCCATGATTTCACTTAAGTCACTTTCCTTTTATTATATCATGGGAATTTTTACCCTGCAAGGCAGGCAATAAATTCCCACCTGCCTGCAGCCTCTATTTTTCCCACTGCAGCTTAAGTGACTTTTATAACACGGGAAAAAGTACCCTGCCAGGCAGGTATACAATTCCCACCACACTGCGGCTTATATTTTCCCATCGCGGCTTAAATTATTTGTTTTCCAAAAATGCGCCCATCCGCAGGGGCTTTTGTCTGCGACTTCGCTTTTTCCCGGTGATCCGGACCTCCGATGACGACTTCCTCGGGCAAAATGTGTGTGTATGTTTTCCAGTGCTCCAGGCCAAAAATCGGGCTTACGGCGTGAAGGAGTTGTTCGAGAGAAATTTACGAGAAAACAAAGCAGGACACCACAAAAACACGAAAAATTGCCAAAAGTTACAAATAAAGCCCAAAACTTAAAATAAGTTAAAATCCTTTAAGTATATAGGAATAATAACATATTCGCTCATAACGGAGTTAAAGCGGAGCGCAAATAGCCTCATACGGGGCTTAAAATAATTAAATACAAATTTCCATGAGACAAATCCCGACGAATGAGAATAAAACAATTTTGGGCATCGGGTATTTGGCGAAAAGGGCTAATATGGCTCTTTGGGATTATCTTGACGCCTTAATACAGAACTTTCGAGGCAATAAAAACAACAAATGACCCACTATTTTAAAAGTACGAAAATTTTCGATTGGGTAATCACATGATTTCGGGGTGAAATCTGAGTGACACCAAATATTTTTCTGGTATATTTTTATTTATTTAATTATAATTATAATTAGTAATTTATGTAGAAATTCATCAAAGGTCATAGGATGAAAATATCCTACATTTTTAAAGTCACAAAGACAGTTAAAATATTGACACAAATCTCTTGAGAATAAGCTTACAATTCTGTGTCCAATTTGTTTTTTGGAAAACGAACAAGCCTCACATCTTTTATCGAACAATAATAAGTCCTTGTTAAGAATAAAGCCATAAAGCAAGCTTCAAGTAAAAGCTTCTTCAAGTTAAGCTTCCACTCAACTTGAGGTCAAGATAAAGAAAACAATGTACAACAATAGGTCCATAATTCTTTAAATACTAATACTTAGATAACTAACTTACATTAACATCCCCCATAACATTTAACAGAGGGGAAGGAAGGAGGAATTATGAGATACCTCCCTTAATGACCAATTCTTTCACTTCAAAAATACTTGAAATGAAGAATCTTGGTCTCTGTGAAAGGCTTAGTAAAGATGTATACAACCACACACAATTAATAGAATACAATGTCTCTACTGATTGGGAAATCTCTATCAAGTGGATCAAGGGCCCAAATGAAATTGAATAACCTTTTAAGTTGGAATTTACAAAGGCTAAACATCTTGAAGACAATATGAGAAGGAACAATCTATGAATGCTCCAAACAAAACTTATTGAAGTCAATTGAGATTGAGCAAAATTGTCTATGCACAAATGCTCCAAGAAAAACCATAGAGCTGGTACAAGATCAAACAAGTGCTTTAAACATCCGAATGCAAGCTCACTTTTGCAAACAAAAGAATACAACAAAAATGCCATTGAATTGTTGTGTCCATTCAAAATGTGCATGAATGGTATTTGGTCCATCATCTTGAGTTCAAAAGGAGCAGAGCAATTAATTGCTGACTACATAAGAGTAACCGGCATTATTGATAATGCATTTGAAGCGTGGTCAAAACATGAGTGCAAGATGCTTACAATCAATTGAGGATGTCACATAGAAAAAATATGGGAGTTGACCCAATATTTTGCCACTTCCGTTATCTATAAACTTATGATAACATGAAGCATTACAAACCGAGCACGGTGGTACATGCCACGTTGTTTCCAATGTTTAGAGTGTGATTGATCCAAAATGGATCGGGAATAGCCCAATTCTATGTATTCTCTATGTTCGATACTTGCTCTATAGGATCTCAACTCTTTATGTCTTCACAAGATGGTCTAGTTAGGCTGGGGGTGATTCAGACACCTCCGAATGATGAAATGTTTGAGCTTCCCCATCGGTTTGTTTCGCCTCTCCACACCTCCTTGAGCTGAGCATCTATAAATACAAGCATTTTGAAGGATTCAACAAGTGTTTTGGTGAAATCAAAGTGTGAGCAAAGTTGGAGAGTTGGTTTTTTTCTTTTTTGTTCATGGTGAAGAGTTCTTATTGTTTTGAGAGATTGAGAGCAAGTAGATACAATTAGAAGGAGTTTTCATCTTTCTTGAAGGCCAAATTGGTAGTAAGTTGTATCATTTTGAGATTACATAGTGAAGGGGAGCTAATTTGCTCACCCATTGGAGTTTTTCCCACATTGGGTTTCTCAGGATAAATCTTGTCTCATTCTTGTCTCTTCTTTTTCAATATTTGTAGTTTAATTGTGGTTGATATTACACATTAATTGGTTTAATAAAGAACTCATAAATTTCATTCATATTCATGAGCATAGTGATCTGTTTATTGTTTAAGTTAGGTAGTTTACGGATCAGATTGGTATCAGAGTAGTTAAGATTTCAGTCTTTTGTGTGGTTAACTTGTGTTGAGATTGTAGTTAGATGCCCCTTACCCGAAAGGGAAAAGAAAGTGGTGAAGGTAGCCTTATTCCTTTTGAAGCAGAGATTTCTACAAGGAAGTGGAAGCAAGGAATTTGAGAGATGGCTCGAAGAGATGATGCGAGAAGATATGGTGAAGAGCGTTTCTACAAGTTGGAGGCTAATGTGGCAAGTTTGTCCAAAGATGTGGGCAGTATTTCCTTGTCCATCGGGAAATTGGAGTCCATCATGGGACTACTCATGGAGAAGCTTGGTGTTACAAATGAAAGAGACACCAGAAGATCGTGAAGAAGAGGTTCGTGAAGAAGAACCATCCCATGCCATTCCCACACCTCCTCCATTCAAAGCGGAGGCCAAGATCGAAATTGAGCCTTATGATGGAGACATGAATGATGAGAAGCTAGACCATTGGCTAGCTCAATTGGAGGTATATTTAGTTTGCATCAAATTAATGAAAGTCAAAAGATTTCCTTTTCTTGGTTAAAATTAACCAAACATGCTTTAACTTGGTTTGAAAGTTATGTTCATACATTGGTTGTTAAGAAGCTTCCTCAATTACTAAGTGGGATGTTTTTAAGAAGCTAATCCAAAAGTAGTTTTATCCTATTTGTTATGAGGAAGAGAGGTCCATGTATTGGCAAATATCTCAAGTAGAAACAAGGTCAAACTATGCAGGAGTATACCAGTGAGTTCGGAAGAAATCTATTCAGATGGGAAAGGATGTAGTAGAATCGGGACCTATTGATGAAGTATATGGTGGACTCCATAGCCATTTGAGGAGACCCGTCCTCTTGGCCAAGCCTATGAGATGTAGATGAAGCTTGTACATGCAAGCTCACTATTTGGAGATGGACAAGAAAAAGAGTTCATCTACCTCTCAAGCATGCTTTGAACAAACAAACAAAGGTGACCAACAGAAGGACAAAGGAAAAGGAAAGGGTAAGAAAAATGCTACTTCTATTTCTAAAAAGGATACTAAAATTCATTGTGGGCATTGTGATGTTGACACTCATTCGAGGAGAAATGTTGGAAGCTCCACCGGAATTACATCCCTTCAAAAAAAGAAGAATAAAAAGAAGGCCATGGCTGCCCTCCAGGGAGAGGAAGTATTTTTGCAGTGAAGAGGTGGATGAGACTATGTGTTGTGCCTCCGTCGAAGAGAGGTATGTTTGGGTAACAATGTTGCTCAGGAAAATGAACTAACAAAGCTTTTTCATTTAAAGATTCAAGTGAAGAAAACTAAGGTGGATGCTCTTTTTGATACATGTTCTCAAGCTAATTTAATTAGTAAAGAGTTAGTGGATAGGTTGAAGTTGGAAACTTATAATCACCCAAGTCCGTATTCTTTGGGTTGGGTAAAGAAAGGTGTAGACATCAAGGTAACGAAGTAGTGTAAGATCACTTTTGGTATTGACAAAAAGTTTATTGATGAGGTTATTGTGGATGTTGTTCCCCTTGATGTGTGTGGTGTAGTTTTTGGCAGCCCATATTTGTATGTCAGGGATGTTATCTTCGTAAGGAGAGCCAATCAGTACCGCTTGGTAAAGGATGGTAAGAGCTACATCATTTCAGCCTATTTAGGAGATTCGAAGATATCTTTGGTAAGTGCCAATGAAGCCGGAAGCTCATTAATGCTAGTGGTAAATTTGCATTACTTATGTTGAGGGATATGCCAGATGATGAGATTGTTACATCTAAAACCACTTGTAGCATGTTTTCTAATAAAGAGCAGACACAGATAGTAGAGTTGGTTCAGCAGTTCAGAGAGGTCTTTCAGGAACCTACAGGGCTGCCCCCAGTCAAGGAAATTGAGCACGAGATCCATTTGCTACCCGATAGTCCGCTTCCGAACTTGGGATTATATAGGCAATCTTTGAAAGATGCCAATGAGGTAAAAACAACGATTCTGAGTCTTTGATTGAACAAGGTATAATCCATCCTAGCACTTCTCCATGTGGTTCTCCTATTGTTTTAGTACCTAAGAAAGATGGTTCATGGAGAATGTGTGTTGATTATAGGGCTTTAAATAAAATAACCATTAAGAATCGGTACCCTCTTCCTCGCATTGATGATTTATTAGATTAGTTACAACATGCTAAATATTTTACTAAGCTTGATTTGAAGTTTGGATATCATCAAGTGCGGATTAAGGAAGAGGACATCTGGAAGACAACATTCAAGACCAGGAAAGGGTTATATGAATGGTTGGTATTACCATTTGGGCTATGTAATGCACCAACTACCTTCATGAGGTTGATGAATGAGGTAATGAGGCCATTTATTGATTCCTTTGTTATTGTGTACTTGGATGACATTCGGTTTTTAGCTAGAACTTATGAAGAGCATATTGATCATTTGCGTCAAGTTTTGCAAGTACTTAAGGAGAACCAGACTTGTGTTGAATGAAAAAATGTGCGAGTTTGCACAACATAATCGCTTGTCTTTTTGGGACATGTGATTGGAGATGGGGAGTTAAGGATTGATCCGGCTAAGATAGAGGCCATTTTGAATTGGCCTACACCATCAAGTTTTTGAGAGACCAGAGTTTTGTTGGAGTAGTTCAGTATTTATGGAAGTTCATTAAGAACTTCTCTTCCATAGCAATGCCACTACATTCAAGTGACAATAGGGGGTAAGACATTTGATTGGGGTAAGAAACAACAGATTGCTTTTGATTCATTTAAATATAAAATTAGTCATGCTCAATTTTGGCTTTACCTAACTTACAGTTGCCCTTGAAGTGGAAACCGATGCAGTGACTATGTTATGGGGTTGTCCTACTTCAGGGAGGTAGGCGGTATGTTATCACTCTGAATTGTTTCATGGTGCAATTCTGAATTATTGTACTTATGACAAGGAATTGTATGCTCTTGTTCAAGAAGTCAAGAAATGGAAACATTATTTGATGGGTAAGGAAACTATCATTCATACGGATCATCAACCTCTTCAATATCTGCAGGCTCAAAGTAAACTTCAACAAGCTAGGCACTATAAATGGATGGGTTTCTTACAACAATTTCATTTGGTTATTAAATATAAAAAAGGTGTGACTAACAAATTAGTTGACATGTTATCTAGACCTCCTTTGATTTCAGTTGTGGGCACGTTAACTCTTCTTGAGCCTTTTGTGTGTGAAGCATATCAGGAAGGCTATGAGCAGGATCCAGATTTTGCGAGATATTTCAGCAGAAACCTCCAAGTGAGGGATTTGCACCTAGAGGGGAATACTATTTCAGGATGGTTTGCTCTACAAGAACGGGAAACTTGTGTGCCTAGGAGGGAAAGAGTGTAGTTGATGAGAGAAGCACACACTTCCATGGTAGTTGGTCACTTTGGTGTGACAAAGACTATAGCGCACTTATAGAGGTATGTGTATTGGCCAAACATGCAAGCTGAAGTTGCTAAATTCATTAGGAGTTGTGTTTTATAGTACAAACAAGCCTAATAATAGGAAGTTGGGGTTATATATGTCGTTTTCCAGTTCCTTCCCGACCATGGGAAAGTATCTCCATGGATTTTGTGGGTGGTTTTCCTACCACCAAAAAAGGTCATGATTATATATTTGTGATTGTAGATCGATTTAGCAAAATGTGTATTCTTATTCCTTGTAAAAAGACCATTAAGGCAGTGATGTAGCTGAGTTATTTTTTGCTAATGTGTGGGTTCACTTTGGTTTGCCTAGTTCTATTGTGTCAGACAAGGACTCACGGTTCGTAGGGAAGTTTTGGTCTACTTTGTGGGAAAAGATGGATACAAAGCTAAAGAGGTCTACCGCCTTTCATCCATAGACAGATGGGAAAATAGAGGTGGTGAATCATACCTTGGTCCAACTCTTGAGAGGGTATAATAGGAAACATCGAGGACTGGGATGAGAACTTGGTGTATATCCAACATTCTTATAATAGGGCAGTTCATGCTTTGACTAGTAGAACTCCTTTTGAAACATGTTTTGGTTATTTTCCTAAGAGTGCTTTTGATGTTGTTTTAAGATTACCATGTAGAGACAACAAATGGGAAAGTGGAACTGGAGGTCCACAAAGCTGAGAAGTTTATTGAGAAGATTCAAAAAATACACCTTCAGGTACAAAAGAGGTTGACAGAGTCACATGCTAAGTACAAAGCATGACATGATCAACATAGGACTGAGCATTCCTTCCTTGTTGGAGACAAGGTATGGTTGTATTTGAGCCGGGATAGGCTACTGAGGAAAAGCTAAGAAACTCAAACCTCTTCGTTATGGCCCATTTGAAATTTTGGAACAAGTGGGTAAGAATGCATTTCGCTTGGATTTGCCTCCTTATATGAAGATTTATTCAGTTGTGAATGTTGAAAACTTACGTCTTTTTGAGCCCTCCATGTTGGATGATGAAAAGAGGGGTATTTCTTCCATCTATTGAGGATCTTTTGCTCTGAGATAGTCAACTAGAATTGGAGGAAGATGTGGTTTTATAATGGAAAGAAAGGACAACACAGAGAGGAGTGCAAGACAGGTGGTTGATTGGATTGAAAGGACAATTACCTACCAAGGCCAAGTGGTATTCCAGAGAAGATGTGGGGAAGAAATTTCCTCACCTCATCAGTCCTTGAAGCTTTTAGGGACTTAAAAGCCTCAAATTGGGGAGGTATGATCCAAAAATGGATCAGGAATAGCCCAATTCTATGTATTCTCTATATTTGATACTTGCTCTATCAGGATCTCAGCTCATTATGTCTTCACAAGATGGTCTAGTTAGGTTGGGGTGATCCGGACACCTCGAATGATGTTTTTAGGCCATTTGATGTTCTATTTTAGGGGATTTTTAGTTATGTGGTTAGCCCCACATGACACACCCGATGGTTACGTAATTCGGGAATACCGCTCTGTGCAATAAGCGGCGGTTAAGTTGCTTGTATGTTTGACCGCGATCGGTTACGTAAACCACCAGTTTATAAGCAGATGGTGGTGAGTCCCTGTACAATAATGATTGGGCAAACTGGGATCTTGTTCATGATGAAGAGTTCTTATTTGAAATGTTTGAGCTTCTTTCAATCAAATTAAGTTTTTCACCTTTCCACGCCTCCCTGAGCTGAGCATCTATAAATACAAGCATTTCCAAGGATTCAAGCAAGTGTTTTGGGTGAAATCAAAGTGTGAGCAAAGTTGGAGAGTTGGTTTCTTTTCTTGTTTGTTCATGGATTGAAGAGTTCTTATTGTTTGAGAGATTGAGAGCAAGTAGATACAATTAGATTAGGAGTTTCATCTTTCTTGAAGGCCAAATTGGCAATAAGTTGTATCATTTGAGATTACATAGTGAGATGTCATATCCCAATTCAAATCCAAGAAGTCAATGTCTTCAACTTTGGATTTCATTGCTTGAAGAAGTTGCTGCTGATGTGAAACTCTATTTTCAAGTAGTTGTTTCTGCACAAGAAGTGGATTTGTCAGTTACAAGGTATGATTTTCCTCTACAAGTGTAATTACATCATTTTCTAAAGACGAAACTTCCTCATACTAGTTACAACATATCATTGATAGATTGCAAGTATTTATTTGACTTAAGGGGTACATACAACTTATCATTAATAGATTGCAAGTATTTATTTGATTCACCGTTGCACATCCATTTCCATACCCTTGACTTCCAGAGGTGATCTCTCAGCCTTTTGAGGCACATATTTTAGTGCTTTTTTTCATCGCAACTATTTTTTCAAGGGTAAGCACTGGTAGAAGTTGTTTCTAAATTTCTTTTATCCTACACTGAGATATTTTCTTTTCAGAATATAGTTGTTCAGTTTATGATGTCAAAACTTCTTGGAGGTACAACTTTCTCATCCAGACGCATTTATCAATGCCTTTTTCCTGAGACGATGCATTCAGATTTCAAATTTGACGACAACTACAGCTTTCTTCACCTGATTTTCATTCAGGACTGTGTGGCCGTAAGTTTTGCATGTTATATCAGGAGTAGATGCTACTTGAAAACTTAATTAGGAACAATTTTTGAATGAAACCGATATAACATGCAAAACTTACGGCCACAACAGTCCTGAATGAAAATCAGCTGAAGAAAGCTGCAGTTGTGGTCAAACTTGAAATCTGAATGCATCGTCCAGGAAAAAAGGCATTGAAAAATGCGTCTGAATGAGAAAGTTGTACCTCCAAAAAGTTTTGACGTCATAATCTGAACAACTATATTCTGAAAAGAAAATATCTCAGTGTAGAATAAAAGAAATTTAGAAACAACTTCTACTAGTGCTTAGCCCTTGAAAAATAGTTGCGATGAAAAAAGCACTAAAATATGTGCGTGAAAGTCTGAGAGATCACCTCTGGAAGTCAAGGGTATGAAAATGGATGTGCAACGGTGAGTGGTCCCAAAAATAGCCATTGGGCATGTGACTGTTTTGCACTTCTGCATTTTTGTTTTATAAAAAAATGTTTGTTTTTGAAAAATGCCAAAAAAAGAAAGAAAGATTGCAAGTGGTTTCAAGATGGGTGGATGAAAATTGGCTGACTCTTTTTGTCAGATTCGGAATAAATTAAGGCAATTTTTAGTGAAATGAAAATCCTATCCCTAATAGTGACGGCTCCGAGCACATCTGTACAGTTAGATCAGTTCCATTAAATTGATTTTTGCTGATCTGTGCTGCAACGTCTGATCATTTGGATCTTCAAGCCCCGATTCTGGTAGCACCACTGGTCCAAGTTTAGATCTGTTTGGACAAAGCTGAAGCTTGATGCTTGCAGAATATTTATCTGAGGCTGGATCAGTGCAAAGATTGAGAAAATCCTCATACATGCACAATAAGCCTCTGAGGGTATGGAAGTCCTCAATCTATATCTGCACATTAGAGATATTCTAACACAACTTTGGTACCATGCATACATTTAATATAGGCTACAAGATTAAATCTCGCAAAGGCTAAACTCAGAGACCCAAGAAAATTAGTACAAAAGCGCACCTAAATGTCGTATTTAGATTTTTTTTTTTTTGGTGAGAATTAGAATACATTATATATGTGCTTTCGATGCAGAGCTGTATGGACGGGTTCCTATGGGAAATCCCAACCAATGTCCCGCTACAGAGTATACAGCAGATTCACACAAGTTGGATTTCTATTGATTTGTAAGGCCTTTACGGCATCTACAACAAGAATGCTTGACTGTGAGCTTATAGAATCTATTTTGAACTATCTAGGCTTGGTGTATTCCCTATGGATCTATCCTCGATTGATTTGCCTTGGCTTGACTCTCTCTGTCCACTTCATCTTTCATCCGGTGCTCTCTTCCTAATATATTTGTCTTCACTCCAACCATCTTGAACGGTTGGGATGGCAAGCTTCTACGGACTCTATTCCTGCTCATTCTCAAATTTGAAATTTGCTCATTAAATCCTTGAGCTATCATGCCGTTCCCTTGTCTGACCTTCTTTCTCGTTAGATCTGATAATTGGTTGTGATAGAGACCCATCAGCCGCTTGTAAGATGCTTTTCGGACACCTCACCATGCTGCCTTCACTTCTTTTGGTGATGGGTAGTTGGTCTTCATTACCCCTTTGTCACCTTTTTGCATCCTTTGTCGCTTAGCCAAGTCATCCGCTCAATTCCTCCGCGTACACTGGTCCAAGATTCAGCACTCAACAATGTTGTGCAATCCATGTCACCACTACCACACACTTACCTTGCCACGATCCTGCCAAACTCTGCGCATGCTCTGTGCGCATTCCTTGCACACTCTTCTACGTGCAATCCATTTGATCCCCCTTCTGAACTTGTGTTTCCCCTATTGCACACTGTTTATTATTGTGCAAAAACCGTTTGTGCAATTTGCGCAATCGCCCAATTGCCGTGTTGGGTCCTTCCTTATTCCCTTGGTGCTTATTAGCCTCCACACGCACCCAAGCCTTAGCAAAATTCCTATCTTGCGATGCAAGATTGCGCTGAACTGTAGATGCTCCTGCATCAAGTTCGCTCTTATATTTTTTCAAAATGAAGAAGCCTCACGAGTTTCTATAAGAAAAATCTATGATTGCTTAGTTAAGAAAAAAGCAATAAAGCAAACTGTAGATAAACAACTCTTTAAGTTAAGCTCACACTCAACTTGACATCAAGTTAAGGATAAACTTATCTTGAAAGCAATTTACAATCTAAAAGTACAAGTGCATCGCTAATTAAATACTAATAAGTAAATAATTAACATACACTGACATTATAATCGATTATGCTCATATTTATATGTTTTTGTGCAATTTCTCCATGTAACATTGTATCCTAAGATGCCTGAAAAACTGTCATATCCATGTTAGTATTTACATCTATATTTGTACCGTATCCATATCCTACCAACTTACAACTCTGATTGGATGCATGCCATTTGTTGCTTGGTAGACCTTGACAGTTCAATAAGAGGCTTTACATCATGGAGAAGAAAATTTGTATGAGGGTGTGGGTTGGTAGGAAAACTGTCTCTCTAACTTATCGCTCATTTTGGAAAGGAGGCCCAACAAACCTTGGAGATTGAGGATTTAAAAATGGAAACTGGCTGCAGCAGATGGAAAACATGATATGATTTTAGAGGTACAATGTAATGTCCCCAATTTTGAAGACCCTTAGCCTATCATTCCCGTGGGCTTTAGGGATGTTGCGAGGAAAAATTATATTAAATAATTAGATAATATTACGGAGAGTGATTTTAATCATTTGACATTATAAATCAATATTTATTTAATTATTTAATATTAATAGAGCAAGTAATGTATTTAATTAAATTCCCAAAATGCAAATTAAAAAGGAGAATTAATTAAATAATATTTAGGGTGCTTTTAAATATTAAAATCACCCTTTGAAAAGGGGACACCACACCTAGGGAAAATAAACTGCTTTTATTTAATAATTTCCCTCTCCTAGGGATTTCGAATTTTGTCTCTTTGCTTATAAAAGGAGTGCTAGGATCATTGTTAGACTTATGTTATGATGAGATTTATTTGATACTCCATGCTTGGAGTTGGGACGCATGCCCATTAATGCTTTCTCTCTCTCTTTCTCTTGCGTGGGAAGTTAGTGAGCTGGTTTTGATCAATTGAAGTATTCTCTCTTGTTCCATTTGTTGAGTTCTTTTGTGTTGGAGTAAGTTCTTTGCATGATTCGTACTTGCTAAAATTGTTGACTTGCTTTGGGATGTGGCACATTTGTTTGATAAGGATATTTGAATGATCGGTGGTGATGTTTGATGTCTTTATGGACTGACTTTAGTGTTGTATTATTCCAACTATGGTGACTTGATATAGGTCTTATTTTGGCATGTTTTAAGGGTAAATCATCCATATTCAAGACTTGATCTATGTTGGCTTATTTTTGCTAAGTTTGGGCAGCTATTTTGAGTGTATTGAAGGGTTATTAAGTGCCGGAAATTATTTATGCACTTTATTCTAACCCTAGCCACTGGTTTGGGGATTTTGGGGGCTGTTTTGGAGGGGTTTCAGTAATCATAAAATTCAGATCTTTAGTTCTTTGGAAAGATTTTAATTTATAGAATTATCTGCATTTTATTTGAAGGGAAAATATGGAATATTGAAGGAGTTATGAATTTTAGAAGATTTCAACTGTCTGCCAGCTATTTGGTTGCTAATAATTAAATATTAATTTCAGATCTGTAGTTTGGGATCAATTTAATATTGAATGTGATTGTACCAATTAGGAGAAATAAGGAGAAGACGATTCTACAATTTTTGGAGTATGTTTGGTGTCCTAAATGTCTTTGGGCGACCTACTTTTTAGGGCAAAATTAGGTTTCATGTTGGCTGTGCGAAATTTGATTTTTGCATATTATTCTTCATATTTTTGTGGTCCAATATCTAAAATTTCAGCTCATTTGGACTTCTCTAGCCAAAGATATGAATTTTTGAAAATTACAGCAGTTGGGGTTTGAAAATTAATTATTTTTCAGCAGTGTGTGATCAGATTTATGTTAATTCCTAACTTTTCCTAAAAGGGGACATTACATACAAGAGCAATTGAAAGGACTTGTTGATGTCACACCGAAGGAATTGCCAACAAATTGCAATTCATTAGGGTAATTTCTATCTGCATCAATTTGTTACCTAGTTTGAAGAATCTTAATTCAGTGGTCCACATAATGTGTTTATTTGAGGTAGTTAATTTTGATGAGGAGATACATGGATTTTATGAACTCATTTGTAGAATGATCAAATTTATCATAGTTATGTAGGAATAGCAGGAAATCCCCTCAAGAATTACTTGATGTCGAGATAGATGTATCTTTTGTGGCTAGTTGCTGTGAATTTTGAAGGTTCTATGAAGAGAAATTCAATTCAAAAGTTACATTCTAGTGAACTTAGTAGGAATTTTTATTGAGATGAAGCCTCGAGTATGGCAGGAAGATTATTTTTTTAACCTTACATGCATAGATATACTAACAAGTTTCTATATGAAAGATATTCAAAAGGGAATGTAGATTCGTAGAAATGTTAGTTTTTATACTTGTCAATGGAGATGCTAAAGAATTAGCCGAATATGTTCAAGAAACTCAAGTACAAGGTGAAGCAAAGCTTGCAAGAGTTGACTGAAAAAGTATCAATGCTATGCAGATCTTTGTAGAGGGAAAATAATATTACATGAATCCCAACAGGTGATGGTGTATCTACGAGAGGGGTGGTTTCCCAAGGGAACAAAAAGAACATTGTGTTGGAAATTATTAAGACGAAACTGAAAGTATAGTCATATTCAAAGAGAATTTTATAAACAAAGAGATTGGGGTTAGTTGGCCTGTCGCACACAGTTTTGCACTACACCAGGGATGTTCAAATATTCTAAGACATGGGGAGGATGATACATGCACACAAATGTGCCTTTTGAATATTTTAGGCACATGCTTTTGGGACATGATTTTATTTGAGATTTTTCTTAGAATAGTTTTTTTGGGTATTGAATATATTGTGGAAAGGAAGAAAAGCAACTTCATTCTTAGGCATACCCTTATAAATAAAGATTAAAAATTTTAGAGTAGAAGAGGAGGACAGGAGCCTAGGTGAAGTTATAGAGGAGAAGGAGATTGTTGGATATATCCTTAGAATTTTTGTACAAGTTTCCTGATTAGTTAATAAAGTGTTCTTTTTCATGCTTTATCCATTGTTGAAGTTTATCAATTGGTTTTCTTTGTTTCATTGGTAACTAGAGTTTTTTTCAAGTCTTGTTTGCTACATATTTGTTGAACATGGATAAGAGGAATGGGTTCACTTAGACAGAGAACCTTTAGGATTGGCAATGGCTTACTGCATCAATTTTTGTGCTTTTGTAATATTATTGTATCTAATATTTTCCAAGGAGTAGGCATTTGTCTTTTTGTAGAATCTTAAGAGGCATCTGAAGGTTAACTGAACAGTCATCCTGGAAACGAACTGAACAGTCATTCTCATTGTAATACATATGTATTTGTATCTCATTGTTCTGCTGATGAATACAATTTTGGTTTGCACAAATTTCGTTGCCTAAATTTCTCAGTCCATTTTCCTGGCCTGATATTGGTATCAGAGCATAGTCTAATCAATTCTTTTCATCCTCCTTAGATTTTTCTAGCCATACAACTTTCCCAAACCTGCAATTTTCTCACTGGCGCTTCATTAAGGCATTCCAATGATAGTTACTGTCTGATTTCTTCATCATATGTGCTTGGTGTCAGTCTTAGAGTAATTGATTGGATCTGCAAAGCGTCAGAACCTGCGAATTTAAGTTTGGCAAGGCATTTTCAGCTGCACATTGGCTCTTTTACTGGCAGACCCGCGCTTTTGTCCTCCCAAGGGGTGTTTGACCTAGAGCCAAGCATATGGTGGCATGTCAAAGACAAAAGACTGCTGCAATCTTGCTTAGGCATTGTCTTTTCTGCTGTGCACAAGGTGTTGAATGCAAGGCATCAGTTTGCTGCATATAAACCTGCAAAGGTGTCAAAGTTCTACTTGTTTCAAGGCATTGAAGGAGTCAAATGTTGTTCAAAGCATCGAGGTGGTGTTTGAAGTTATAAGGAGCTGAAAACTATTGTTTTTCTCCTCCTCCACGTCGCCCTCTCCTAAAAGCTAAGTTTATATTTTTGATTTTGAAAAACTATGTTCTATTTGGGGGATTTTATGCTTTTCCATATATATATGTATTATTGCATATTTTTTCAATTAAAAGCATATATGAAGATTATTAATATTTTTGACTTATTAATAAAAGTGATTTTTGCAAACCAATTCAAAGCATTTAATAAAAATAAATAAATTGAAAAACAAAACAAATTGTGCAAATTCAAACAAATTGTAGCATTTGATATCGATGGTGCCTCTAGTTCGTGTGTGTACGAGTAATGTCATTGTGATTGAACTACTACATTTATTGCCTAATATAGTTGCAACAATGGTGTATGCGTGGCATTGTCCCTATCAATCGTTGGGAGAAATAAGGAAAGATTTTATTGTCCCGTTCCCTCTATTACCCATTCACGTCTATTGCCAAACACAAACCCGAAAGTAAGGAATAACAAGATGCAAGTCCACAAAAGAAACTAGAACTATTTAGTCTTTGCCCCCTGTTTTGGTCTTACTGTCCTCCAAGCTTGTAGCCCTTCAAAGATACAAGTCCTACTGTATAGAAAGCGTCACAAGGATTTATGTAAAACTAATTTCCATTATGAATACCCTTTGTGCTAATCCTGCTCTGTACAAAATTTCAGGTTCCAAGACCTAATCTAAATCCTCCAATTCGCTAAGAGAAAATTTGCAATTAGGTCTCCAAAACAGTCTACTGGCCTTTTGATGAACTATCACTAACTGGGCAGTTTAGGAACATTATCTATCTCCAAACGCTTGAAAATCTACCTCCAAGTGGTCCTGAAAAGATTTGTACAAAGTTTCATGTCCTGATTTAGTGTTTAACCCCTTTAAATCCAAGTTTTCCTAAAACCCTAAGCAGGGTTTTGGAGACTGCCGAGAGAGATAAAATTTTCTAAAATGAATATTATTCAATGTCAAGCCCTGAAAATTGTCCAGAAGGTATATGCTAACCTTCCTCACTAAAGCAAAATAACATACAAAAACTTCAAACCAAGTCTATTTCTTACTTGTTCTGGACAGTGGAGGCAGGGTTCTTAGCAATCAATGAATCACAAATGTCAAAACAGAGTTTGTGTTCCCCAAACATTCATAAGACTCCTTGAAACAAAGCTTGCATCACCTTCTACAGGTGTTCCAACACGGAAATCAGTATATTATAAAGCCAATGAGGTGCTACACATGATTTTCTTGAAGGAAAAACAGTCCAGAACAATCCTTTTTATGCAAAAACAGAGTAAACCCTCCTTCTCATTAATTTCTTCTCTACAACCTTTTTACACACAGATCCCTTCGTATCTACCATCTAACTAACTCCTTTTTTGTATTTTCTCCTTTTCCATCAAATTTCCCAATAACTAACTGTTTTGGATGATTTTTTGTGTCTTTTCAACATAGGATAAAGGAGTACTTATTGTTTTAAAAACTCTTATGCTAAATTTCATTTCTAAGAGACATAAAAGACAAGACAAGATGTCAAGTCCACTTATTCAAGACACCTACACACCTAGACCCCTACAACATACTCCACAAGCCGAAACATGCCCGACATAGTTTGAAAATTCAAATTCTCACTTTTGGGTGGGAAAGTGACAAAGCAAGCAAAATTTGAATTCTAGAAAACTTGAAGACCTGACTAGGCTTTCTAACACTTATGAACACTCCCTAAGCATGTTCAAACCAAAATTGAACTATAAAAGCTGTCTCTGGTTGATGCTCCTGCATCATTTTTTTGCTAAAGCAGGTGTCATTGATAGAGCGACTCCTTTTCACATACTATGTAGGTACCACATACCATTTTGTTCTCATGCGCTTTAAAATATTTTTCACGTCTTGATGGGTATATAGAAATGCCAAGCTTCTTCCATGTATCGATGTGTATATAAAAGGGCGAGCATATTGAGAGGTTTGGTATATCGGTATGATGTTATATAGAAAAAGGAACCTTTTGGAGGAATGAAGTACCAATCCCTCTCCCTTCATAACGAAATGCATTCAATAAATTTAATTGTTGTCACAACACTAACTGGGAAGGACACTTGGTTGGATTGGTCGCGACAAGTTGAGAATACTCTCATCTTCAATGATTTGCGGTTCGACATTTGTGATGGAGACAAGCAACCATAGTGGAACCAACAACAAAGGTAGAATCACAAATATGGAAGCAAAAGAATTCTTAGGCATTGGCCTTGATGAGGGCCTCCATGGATGGTGAAGTTTTTCGTCACACATAAGGGCAAAATTGAAAGAACTACATGAGTCTAATACACAATAAAAATAACAAGTAATCACAACAAAATGATCTTCACTCTATATGATTGTCCATGCGGACACATTACATATATATAGGAGGATGTCTCCTATGTTCTAGGATATTAGCTCAACCGTAGTATCCTTAAAGATATTTCAAGCCTATTATAATAACAATACGTTAATTGTATTGTTATACTAACTATATGCTAATTCCAATATATGAGTTGTTTATAAGAACTCATTTACATCCTCACACTAATTTAATATTATAAATATTACCTTTTACATAAAATAATTACTAGCCCAATGTGAAACACCAATAATATTTCCTAACATTCCCCCTTTAGTGCGAATATGGGGAAAACTTGCCTTGTAATTGCACCTTCTCATGATCTAGTGATTTTCATAGGATAATCACAAACCCGACTGATGGTTTTACAAATGGTTGACCACAAACCGAAAATGGTGGTTTTACAAGAGGAGTACCACAAACCAAAAGGTGATGGTTTTGTAAATGGTTTACCAACAACCAAGAATAGTGGTTTTGCAAGTGGTTTACCACAAACCAAAAATGAAGGTTTTCAAGTGGTTTACCTACAACCACATCATGATGTGCCAAGTATTATTATTAACTTTCATCAATATCTCATTGTAGGGAATAATATAGGAAAATCTGCTCACACATTACAAATTGGAAACTGGAAATTGGAAATGGAACATGTTCCCCCCTCAATGTGAAATTTCCACTTATCCAATTAGGAAAATCGGGAATGTTGTAAAATTGTAACACACAACACACAACTGGAAGCAAACACACAACTAAAACAAAATGTGCCACCAAACCTTTGATGTGGCCCCCGTCATTGTCATTCGACGAGAGGTTGTTGATTGACCTCCAACCTCTATTTGCCTCCTGCCTCCGGTAAAAGAATGCTAACTCAACTTGATTTGGCTTTGAGGCTCTTTGAACAATTCACCCCCATAAGGTGGACGTGAAAATGCGTCCAATTATTGAAAAATGATGTAATTTTTTAAATATTTTTTCGGACTTTCGAGCGACATAAAATTACACGACTTTGACAAGTAACACAATTTTGACAAAACATCATTAATGATGGGAAAATGAGACAAAATAATTACTACTTGAATTTGACTAACAATAAACACAATTTTAACTATTGAAACAAATATACGGTAGACAAACTTGACAACAACATGAATAACTTTGACAATTGATGACACAAGACATTTAATTTTTAATTGACAAATAAAAATACATTTTTACAGAAGGACACAAATCACAACTCTTTTGACTAATGATTACGAAATTAGATGACCAACTTCCAATTGTGCTCATCTCTACACAAATGACATTATACTTATATGAGATAAGACTATTTTAACAAATACGTGTAAGTCGCACCAAAATTACAACTTAAGACTGCCTATCAAAACTATGACCACAACCTAAAATCATGCCTAAATACAAAACGACTTATTGCTTTAAAACCCTAAAACCGCTAATTTGAACTTAACATAATAATAAAAACTACTTGACAAAATTGCCTATTGGTATGGAGCTTGGACGGCGGTGAACATAGCGCAAATGCAAAGGTGCGAAGGAAGTGTGTTCACAAGATCTGCATAGGACTGCCATCGAAAGAACGCTGCTTCACAAAACTATCACAATCTAAACGAGCTTGAGAGGAAAGTGCGATGCACACTGATGGAGGTGTGATCTGTTTTGAACCAATGTAAAACATGGATTGAGCAATTCAACTAATATATCTAACGATTTGCCAAATGATGGTATGGGCACTCCAAGTCTTTAATATCATTTCTTGTGACTTTGACTTTTAACAGTAAGACTTGACACCTTTATATGAATGGTGATTTGTAAAAAATGATTCGCGTCGATACTTACTCTATACAAGCTTTCAATGTAGTTGATCCCATGCATGATCTAAAATTTCAATTTAGAATAGTTTCCCTAGGCACACGCTACCAACATTGAATGAATATGATCTATACTCCCAGGATAGACGTTTTCTTCAAGTGGATCTCTAAAAACTATTGACTAGTTCGTGAATTCTGTATATGCAGCTATTAAACCGTGTGGAAAATCAAATAAAAGAAGAAAGGTGTTGATTGCGGGGCAGGTGCGAGAACCGAGTCACGCTCAAGAGATTTGACTCACATTAAAAAAACTACAGGATCACTATACACGTAGATCTAAAACTCGTTGACAGATGTGATAGTCGATTATCACTAACCGCCAAAAAAACATCAATCTTCATACGGGGGCCTCTCATCTCGCTCTACCAAATTGCTCTCTTCTCGCTCACGATACGGATGAAAGAACTACATGAATCTAATACACAAAATAACTATAATAATTAATCACAACAAAATGATCTTCGCTCTATATGATTGTCCATGTGGACACATTACTTATACATAGGAAGATGTCTCCTATATTCTAGGATATCAGCTCAACCGTAGTATCCTCAAAGATATTTCCAAGCCTATTATAATAACAATACTTTTATCGTATTATTATACTAACTATATGCTAATTCAATATATGAGTTGTTTATAACAACTCATTTACATTCTCACACTAATGTAATATTATAAATATTACCTTTTACATATAATAATTACTAGCCCAATGTGAAACACTAATAATATTTCATTATAGAAATACACCTTGAGAAACATTAAACAACCTATAAAGGCTTTGTATGATTCTCATTTAGGTTTGGAGTTCATACAATTCGAACTGAAACTGTTCTATCTTGAGTTGAAAAACAATGATGTTATGAGTTTGGCGTTAGAAATATATGCTATCAAGCATGATGTTGAAGTTGTTGGTCACAAAATTGATGTATACATTTCTGCTATCACAAAAAGTTGTTCTTCCCACATGCTCAACATATTTGGAGTCTTTGCAAGAAAGTAATTAGTTGAAGTCACTCTCTTTTGATAAATTGGTTGATAAGATGGCTAAAAGAAAAAAGGCCTTTGGAAGGAAGACCGAAAACTTAGGGAAAAGTATTTTATGATGGTCATCAAAAGGAAAATTCTTCTACTAAGGCTCCCACTTCCGGTGATAGAAGAAATGAAAGGTATAGAGAGCAAGGAGGTAGAATTGATAAGAATAATGGTCAACAGGAGAAGCAAAATGACAAACAAACATGTTTTGCAAACGTTGTGGTTGAAAAGGGAGTCATGAGGCTCATGAATGCAAAACATCATGGGACAAAATTGAGGTCTATCAAAAACAAAAAGAAGCAAACAAAGAAAAGAAGAAAGCCTCAGAACTGGACTCTACTCAATTCACAAGTGAAGATATGCTTTCCATTTTAGATGAAGTCAATAATGCCTCAACAAATACAACCTTGTTTGATGCTTGGGTCCTAAACACAAAAGCATCTGAACACATGACTTTCTAAAAGGACTTCTTTGAGGAGTACCATGAAGAAAGTTGTAGTCCGGTATACTTTGTAAACAGATCAAGTTTACAACCTGAAGGTAAAGGGACAATTTGACTTAAGTCACTAGGTCTTCCAGATTTCATTCTCAAAAATGCCTTATACCTTAATTGAAAATAAACTTGTTGTCTCGATGCTGATTCGACAACAAGGCCACTCCATTTTGTTGGATGATGGAGAAGTAAAAATCACAAGAAAATGTGATAAAGTAGTTGTAATGACTAGATTTGAGGAAGGAAAGTTGTTAAAACTCGGGGCGAGCATTCAATCTCAAGGAACTTTGCTCATCTTGTAGACGAAGGGATGTCACCAAGCCTTTTGTCGTATACTAGATTTGGGCACACAAACTATTAAAACATTTGCATAATGAAAAAGAATGGTGTTGTGGGATTTCTAACTATGCCCATGAAATTTGAAAAATGTGAAGCCTGCATCTTGTCTAAACACTCAAGGGAACCATTTTAAACATCAAATGAAAACTTGGCACAAAATTGTAGTGAGTTCACTTTGATATGTGTTTTCTACCAATTCTTTCCACTGATGGTCACAAGTACTTCATGTTGTTTATTGATCACTATAATAGGATGACATGGATCTATTTTCTTAAACAAAAACTAGAAATCTTTAAAAATTTCAAAACTTTTGAACCATGATTGAAAATGAAGCGCAATCATGCATTGAGACGCTCGGGATCGACAATGGTAGTGGATTCACTTCAAAGGCATTTGAGGCCTCTATGAAGCAAAATGGGATCAAGCATGATCTTATGGTCACTTGCACTCAACAAAATGGAGTAACCGAGAGGATGAATGGATTTGTGATGAACATGGTTCATGTAATGTTGTATTTCAAGGGTGTTTATGTGCATTTTTGGCAGAAGCAACTCAAACCATAGTGTATCCCTGCAACAGATCACCATCAACAACTCTTCAAATGAAGACTCTGTATGAAGTTTGGCGTGGTCATCTTCTTTCAGTGCGACATCTTCATGTTTTCAGATCTGCATGCTACACATTGATTCCAAAGGAGAAAAGGAATAAAGTGGACCACTAGAGTTGCAAATACATCTTATTAGGATATTGAGAATCCTTAAAGGCATAAAGGTTGATTCCAAAGGAGAAAAGGAATAAGGTGGACCAATATTCAGTGAGTTTGACCCTAAAACTCACCCATATGCGTGTTTAACACGAAAAAACGCGAGTTTAACGCTGAAAAAACGTTTTTTTTTGTCTTATAAAGGTATCACACTCTCTCACTTGTAATCACACAACTATTGAGCATCCTTTGCATGAGTTGAAGAGATTTTATAAGCGAATTCGAAGAGCAAATTTGAAGAATTTCATTTGGAGGTAAGTTTTTTTTTATCTTTTTTCAAGAATGTAAATTTGTTCTATATTATTTATATATTGTATCCAAATATGATTTGCAAGTTTGAATGCATTCTATTCAATTCCAAATGATTTTAATTGTTATTAACTTATTTATGCTTGTTTATCATTGTTAATGAACAAAATTGCGAAAATGTTTTAAATGTTATTTTTAATTTTTTGGGAATTTATTCTTGTTTGTAGGGTTTACAATTACAAATTTGTAATTATGGTTACATAGGGTTATAAAGCCAATTTTTTATTTTGAATAGTTTTATAAAATATTATTTTTAATTAAATTTTACAATTTTTTTAATTTTTTAAATGGTTTTATAAAACTGTTTTTTAATTAAATTTATAGTTTTTAAAATTTTTAAATTTATATTGTGCTGCAAATTAGAACTTAGTAATGGCATTTGGGTCAACATCAAGCTCAAAATCACTAGCAAGAACCATTCGTGCTAATGCCTGTACCGTTGTTTGGAAGTATGTTGTATGTGGAGTAGTTTAGGGGATTGTAGTTTGCAATATCTTAGGGAAAACGTTTTCTGGAGGAATCAATTGCCTAAACTATCATCTTGCATGTATTGTTTGCCGCGATATTGTGGTATGTCCCAATGTTATAGAAGAGGCAAAACGAGAGATGAAGGCAAAATTGAAGGACAAGAAAATAGAGAGGGCAAGGGTGTGAGTAGCCATTAGATTTGGAATGGTAGAGGAATCAGATGACGATGCGACAACAATTCTAGGTTTTACTCGCGGTCCATGCATACGAAGCAAAAGAGGCACATATGCTTCATCGAATTCAAGCAAAGGAATACATAGTTTTTTTGTACTACGAAACATACTTGGGGCATAACTTTTATTGCAAGGTATGAGCTGGAACAAGGATGTGCATGAGGAAACAAACAAGGCATGTGTGAATTTCTGGTACTACAACCTTCCCTTGATATGGCGAAGAGCCGGCATTGGGAGTACTTTATGACAACATTGACAAGTTGCAGGAAAAGGGTACAAGGCACCCTCTCCAAAAGGCTTGAGTGGGAAATTTTTCAAGGGTGTAGTTCAGAGACGCAACGTCAATCCTAGAAGATCAAAAGAAGTAGTGACAAAAATACGGATGCACCATTCTTTCAGATGGGTGGACAGATGGAAGGAACCACACCCTCATCAAATTTTTAGCGGCTTCAAATGGTGAGATGGTATTTTTGAAGTCAATTGATATCTCTAAAATAGTAAAAATGCAGAAAATTTGAGCCTTATGTTGGAGGAGGCTATTTTAGAGGTTGGTATTGTTGGTTGGAAATTTCGTTGTCAAAGACAATCACACTTGATTATAAAGGGGACAACAGTCCCTCCTCTTTAATGGGGAGGTTCCCTTATTCAAAATCCAAAACCCTAAGTATATACAAATATACAAACTAATAAATTTCAGATGAGGATATTGGTGACCATGGCATTTGAATCATTCTTTTTAATACAAAAGAGAAACTAGGAAAAGGCATGGAGGAATTACAAAGTAGTATGACTAGGGCAAGACAAGTTAGGGAAACTCAACCACAACTTTTTCATCGATCAAAGATACAAAAATCTTCCTTGGTTCCCCAAGATTACCAACTGACTGCAAAATGAGAGAAGGGAAGAAGCAACACTTTCAAATAAAGAGAATGCAGACTTTTATTTTACTTATGCATGCTTTAAAGGAATTCAAGAACATGTGTGTTTGTATACATGAAAACCCATATTACATAAAATGTAGATTGACACAAAGTTCAACACATTTCATTTCATGGATTGAACACAAAGTTTCAAATTTCACATATATCAAACTATCACATTAAACAAATTGCAAGAAAGGGAAATAGAAAGAACTCGGATGAGAGAGGAAGGTCTTCTTTTGTATTGATCAAAATTTTACATATTACATCCAAGTGCACAAATATCCAACCCTTTTACAAGTGAAAATGAGGCCTTATATAGGTTGAGGGAAGGATATAACTACCTTTTAACTAATTGTCTTTTAATTAAGTGTTAAATACCTAATTAATTAATTACATAGTTGGATTTATTTTACAAGTTTACTTTTAGAATAATAAAGCCAAATAAAAAATAAGACAATTATGAAACATTATGAACTTGAAGAAGAAGGGACAGTAGGAATATCAAGAGTAGAACCTTGATTTTAAGCACTTGTGATCTGAAATTAGTCACAATAGTTGAAATCTCCATGCACTTAGGGACTATTGTGTTTGCAAGAGCAGCCAACCAGCTTCCAAGAGAGTACTCCATCTCTTTTGCAATCCCACCATTTTGCAAAAGTCCTTAGATGCTTCTAGTACAACATTGTGCAATTTTGATAGCTCCTCCATCTTGTCCTTGTTGACTGAGTCTGCTTTGAATAACTCCTCCTTGATTAGTGAGTTGAATTTTGCTTTGATTTCATCAAGTGGATTCCTCTTTGTAGAATTATCCTTATAGAACTGGCAACGGAGAGCTTGTAAGTCAGCGAAGATCTCAACCTTTAGTGGTTCACCTTTTTGCACCATGGCTTTTAGTTCAACTGTAGCTTCCTCTAGGACCTGATTCTCCATTCCACATTATAGGTCCATTTCTTGGATAGGTTGTTCTTTGAATCATCAAAAATCTTTTTGTGAGACATGAGAATCTTTTCATCAGTTGTGCTCATGATTATGAGATCTTGAATACAATCTGCCCATAGCTTGAGCTCCTTATCAATGGTGTCTACTCTGCATTGAGTTGTTCTTGAGTTGAGGAGATATTATCATACACCCTGTATGCCTCATCAATGAATCCCAAACCAAAACCATAATTCCTTCTACCCAAGCCTCAACAACTTTGCCAAATGCTGCATGTTTATGAATTTCCTAATAGCTTTGACATCTATCCCTGTGGTGGCAACAAGTGGGTGGAAGTGCGAGAGATGGGAGTGGGATCAAGAGGAGTCTTGTCTGATGAGAGGAAAGATTTGATAAAATTTGAGAGAACTTGCACCTGCTCCTCAAGTTGATCTTGAGTTTGCTTCCCCTTTTCCACCCTCTCAATGACCTTGGAGACAATTTCTTTGAGATTGTGCACTTCTCCTTCTGGAGTTGATTCTCCAAGTGGAATCCTAGTAAGCTCCAAGTTTGAGATAGATATTTCTTTTTCATTCTTGTCTCCTTTTGGCTTAGCAATTTCTAGAAATTGTTGTCCTTTGGCATTTGATACCAAACGAGAAGTTGCCTTAGCTTTTTTAGGAGTTGTGAGAAGAACAACTGCATCAAATCCTGGAGCAACAATTTGAGATGAAGTTTTGCTTTTCGTGTTTTCAAGCTTGGGTTGGACCCATGTGAATGAATCACCAGGAGGATATGGAGGAGGAGGTAATGCTAGGGAAACTTGGGAGTTGGGAAGTTGAGAAAAAGCTTCAACAATGGAAGTTTCAACATAAGAAGATGTTGGTCTTCTAACTTCTAGCTTAGGTCTAGAGACCCCTATTTTTCTTGTATGTGCCACTGGCTCTATGATTTCCACTTCATCACCCTCTTCTTCATTTTCACCACCTTTGTCTTCTTCATCTTCACCACCTTCTCTTCTTCATCTCTACCACCTTTCTCTTCTTGTTTGGTTCATCCCTTTGTTCTTCAACTACATTCCCACCTTTCGAGAGGTTGTGGCACTTGTTTCGGGGCATATATAGTTTCATCAGCCAACTCTTGGTTTTGCTCTTGCTCTACCCCTTTCCTATGTGTGCTTCTCATTCTTCTCTTAGTCTCCTTTGAGTTGTCTTTCTTCACATATACCTCGGTTCCTTGAAGCCTAAGGGTGAGGAGGAAGGAGGAGTTTTGAAGTTAGCGCCTCTTGATGTGAGGTGGAAGCCTCTTGAGAAGAAGATGTCTTCATTGATTCTTTGAATTCCTTTAGCTTTTTGCTATGAACCATGTCTTAGTCCTCAAAAAGAACTGGATTATTCATTTCAGCAAGATCATCCCTCTCTTTTTGAGACCAATTGATGGTGGGAAGTGGTGTGTATTGAATAGATTTTATGTAGTCCACAAAGTATAAATCAGAATCATCATCTTCTAGTCCTTCAGAACAATGTATAGCTTGATATCCTTGATCTGCTGCAATGATAACCTACCAAAGTACCTTTTCGTCACCTCATATTCATTAGTATAGTCCTCCCAATAGTCTTCAAATGTTGGCACATGATAGGTCATTATGAGATTCTTTGAAATAAAACCCTTTCTATCAAAAGAGGACCTCTTTTGGTAAGTGTGAAACTTGAATTATGTGATAGTTCTTTCGACATTTTGGGCATCAAGAGCAGACCTACATGTGTAGTTCCCCAGAGAAATAGGAAATTGAATGCCGAGATCTTCTTATCTCTGCAGATTCGATGCAATACATCCAACTGCCTACAAAGTTCCACTAGAACCAATTTATCATTGTAGTACATTGGTAACTTATAGGGTACTCCCTCGAATCCAGCTACTCGAATGTATGAGAATTTTCTAAATTGAATGAAGAGGCTGCCATATGTGGAAATCAGATGCATTGCCTCCGAAGAAACTCTTTCAGCTACATTACCTTATCCTCTAGCAATCTAACCAAGAACATTGTGAAGGCATCATTTACTCTCCTATGATGAATTTTGTTGTTTTCATAGGTGAGTTGAGTGTAGTACTCATTAACCGTGCATTTTGCTTAGCCTCTTGTCCCGACAACCCTATCCGAACCCCGTAAAGTTGTTATAGTGTATACATCGAGTGATATGAAGTCATGTGGAAAGTCTTACTTTGATGTACATTGACTAATTGTTGAGTTAAGTTGTCACAAATGATTTCTCCCAATTCAACCTTTGTTTATCTTCACAAATGACATTGATGTACACACACATCCAATATTGAAATTCATTAGTGGAAGGCATGCCCATTATCTTGCAAGCAATGTGATCATATTAGTGTAATCATTGTAGAGAGATTTGGACAGTTCTTGATAAAAGCGATTCTAGGCAATCATAGCTTAGTCAAAATTTTGGAATCCTCAAAATTTTGGTCTCAAAAGTCGGTATCCCTAAGGCAACATTAATAGTGGGCATCCAATTTGGCAATAATTTGTCCTGAGGGTCATTCTTAATTCCTTTGTTTGAGGGTCAAAGCTTGGAGGCACATGTTAAGATAGTGTGGTGTCATTGCATTGCATGAAGGTAGGGAAACCAACAATGTAGGCAATTCCATTGTTTTTAATGCATTGAGCAATTATGGTGGGAGTATCTTCAGATATTCGAGCCCAAAAATCATCCAGGTTCATATGCCTCACATCACTATCTCCTATATTAGGCACGGAGGTTTCAAGAGATGAAATATGTTCATATCCTGCGTATTGGAACTTCATTGTGGAGGGACTAGGGAAAACTCAGAGAAAATGGAGGCTTAACAATGGTTTCAAGAGGTTTTTAAAGGGAGGGTTAAAAACACATCAACTACCAAACTAGGGTAAGGAAAGATAAAACCACTCACCTCTAGTATAGAAAGAAATGCACCTCCACAACGGTCCCAACGCAACTTGAAATTTTGAATTTGGATGAAAAATGGCTAAGTTATGAGCAAAAACCTCCTTTGGCGCTTGGGAGCAAGGATACACAAGTGAAAACTCGATTTATAATAGGTAAAAATAACCAAGTGTTGGGCTTTTATAGCAAATTAGTTCAATAGGCTCGATTTTGGGGCAAAGACTATGTAATGCGGGTGTCGGTGGCTTGCAGGGAACTATTTTGTTCAACCCTTTGTTTATCGGTTATACGGAAGTCGGGGGAACTTAGGGAACGCAATGAAGTGCGGAAATCCCATGGAGACATGCGTGAAACAAGGAGCATAAGGGAACGTTTCCTTCATTCCACAAATCTCGCCAAAGCGCATGACAAAGGAAGGCTAGCTCTTGGGAAAGTTATAACGTGGGGAACGAATGGTGAGAGGAACGGTTCCTTTCGTTCCAAATAGTCCCGTAATAGCCACAATAAAGGATCAAACAATGAAATGCGGAGAATAGGCGGCAGAGAAGGCAAAGCCAAAGCGGAACGAGTTCCTCCTGTTCCAAAAGTCACCGATAAAGCCGCAAAGAGGAAGCTTGTGAAATGTGAAAAAATTTGAGACATCGGGAATAGGCGAGGCAACGCAACGTTCCTCCATATCATGAAAAGCTGATCAACACCGGAGACTATGTATGCGGTGGGTGCATCGGGAACAAGAGGAATGAAGGAAATGTTCCTTCTGTTCCTCCGAAGTCCGTAATAGCCGCACAAATCCCAAATGACCAAAAATTGACTAACTGTTGCAACTTTTGTACCCATGACATCAACACATGTAGACACATTGAAGCAAATAGGTCACTTTACCCAAAAACTTAATTTTTTTGAAAATTCAACATTTTAGGATAGGTGACAACAATTGGCTCTTTTTGGGGCTTGATTTGACTTAACATTGAGTGAAAATAAGACAAAGAAAAGAACCGTAGAATCATTTGGTTAACGTGACTAGTGCATATCCATTGGGAAAATATACAAAACAAGACCAAACTGAAGGAAACAAGGACACAAAACACAAACCCAAAAACAAAGAATATACAAGGCTATATATAAGACTATACATAAGAGATTGTCATCCACTCAAGATCATCCAACATAACCTTCTAAGGAAATGCTACCTCCCTTTTATAAAACTAAGGGGTGCAATATCCAATAAAGACCGATCTTTCCCTTTTCGAGGAAAACATAAAATCTCATTAAAATATTTAATAGTAAGACTATGTGCACTTTATTTATTTTTTAATTAAATAAATAAAAGTAACTAATCTGTGTGCACATTAAACTAACTTAAGAGACTCCCACTTGTAGCTAGGCATGCCAAGGGGTTACAATGCAAATGAAAATAAATATTAATAATGTACCAAAAAAGGGGACATTACATGATACCAGAGGTTGAGATGAGGGATCTCATTATTTTGGAGTTGTAGAATTACAAGCATGCTATAGGGAGGCTCTTTTCTTAGGCATTAGTTATCCGAGGGAAAACCACCTAACCCCAGAGATAAAAAAAAATAGAATGTTTACTTATATGTTTCAAGTTAAAATTTTTAAATTTTTTAGTTACTTCTAAACTTTTAATTATCTTGTTTGTAGGTTCTTGGTGGGAGGATTGGGGAGGAAATATCCCACATCTTCATAAGCTAGCCCTCGATATTTATCTCAACCTTGTAGTGCTTCTGGAAGTGAGCACAATTAGAGTTTGTTCGAGGCTATTGACACAAAGAAACACAACAAATTGACTCAAAAACGCCTCAATGACTTGGTTTTTGTTCAATACAATCTTCGACTTTGCACGAAAAAGGTGGAGGCCACATCGCAGGAGCTTAGTGATTTGGATGAGATTGATCTATACAACGATTCCATTGGGCAAGAAGGGGAACTCCTATGTTCACCGAGGATGAGATTGCTGCTTTGGAGAGGGAAGCTATGGAAGGAGAAGCACAAACAAGAGAAGCAACAAAGGAGCCACTGCCATCTACTACTAGAGTGGAGTTGCAGTCGCAGCATTATTGGAAGAGCAAACAGTCACAACCTGATGCCAATCTTAGCTCCTTTCAATTTTATCAACTATTTAATTCTTGGAGACATGATCCTTCTTGTTACTTGTTACAACTTGTCTTAGCATAGATTATCTCTTTATTATCTCCACTAGATCATGTGATCTAAATGATATTAAAGGCTCAATTTGAGTGATCTATTAATCTCACAACAACCGCATGCATGGTATTTACCTTGCTTGTCATAAGATTAGAACATGCAATATAGGCAAATGGAGTTCTTGAAACTGACTCGACTCCTAACCATACTTCACACAATTTCAAGTGAACCAAAAGCCTAGTATGTACACAACCAAGACTTGATGCCGAGATGCCTCAAAGTTCCTTTGGAGGATTGTATTCATTCAAGCCTTAGTATCTTTCTTTATGTATAAGCTATTAGTCCTCCTCTTTATCAACTATTTAGTATAAACCTCTGTTCCCAAGTGGTCTCAATCCTTCATGCATCAAATTGAATATCCTTTAAGGCTTACAATTGTCATATACAAATTTCACTAGGGTTCTTTTAAAACACAACCTCTCAAAACAGTGCAGGACATTCAATTAGGCCTTAAATAGTGACTTCTTTAGAACAACAAAGAGAGAATGGATGTGATTCAACCTGAAATTATTATAATCACCTCTCAATTGCCCTCATTAATGGTCTACATCAATTTCAGAGCTTGAAACATCACTTGTTATTAAAGAAATGGAAAAAATCAAACAATTCTACACCCTCTCTACCTACTCGTCTCAGAAAAATTGTCATTGATATCTTTGCCTGTACGTGGAACTATAAGCTAAAACTTTGTGTGTTGGGTGTTTGGATGGGACCGAGCTTTCCTGAAATTTTCAGCTCGATTGGCTGGCTAGGTAAATTTTAATCCTTTGCCCTAGTTCGGGCCTGAGAAGGAAGAATTAGCTATAAAAATCTTAAAACCGAGTTTCAAGGCACAAATTAAATTTTCCTGTCCTATTCTAAACCTCCTCCACCTATCTGAGCTATCACAGTCATGAAATCTACATGATTTTGCCCACTGTGATAATGGAGCTTGCTGCCCTGTCAGAGAATTCAATACACAGTGTTAGAAAACACAAGCAAGGTATGGAAAACAATAGATTTTTTTCACTAAAAGCATATAGTCTATTATTATCAGCAAAACCAGCCCTGTACATGTAAAACCCATACGGATATAACAAAGAAAGGCAGTTTTCCATGTTTAGACACACTCATCCAAATACCTACACTCACTCAACAACTCCTATATAAGCTCAACAGCTTCCCTATAGAAGTAAAATCATCAACAAACACCTATATCTTGCCTATTTGACCTTGAATACCTGTTTCCCTGATGAAGACAAGGTATCAAGTCCTTATTTGGCCTAAAACACCTATTTTGGCCTTCATACACACAATTATAGGCCTTATTTGTCCCTCCATGGCATTCATACAAGTTTGAATGTTTGAATTACATGGATTTGGAGGGAAACTTATTCAAATACATCTAAATCAACAAAAACCAAATGAAAACACGATGACTAACATCTAGATGCTCCCTGCATCACAACCAAGTGTGGGGACTAGTAGAGGCAATAGACCCTGTCCCCAATATTTCTCTAGAATGCAGAAGAGGAAAATGTAAATTATTGTAAATTGAAACTTTTATAGATATGCATTTTATGATGATAATTTTCAATGACAATCATCATAAATTCATAACATTATTAGTTGGCTGTTATATTTGCATGATGATGCAATTTTGTATCTGTATTTGTAGTCAAATATAATAGAAAACACTTCCCTAACATTTTATTGACTCATTTGATACATTTTGTAGCTATATTTTGTATAAAATTTATGTTTTTTTTTAAATTGCATATTTTTAAGTTGCCTAATATTCTCAAATATTTGCTGAGTCTTGCCAAGTTTTTCTCGAGTCAAATTTTTAGGGTCTGCTAAATATTTGCCGAATATGAGTTTGTGAACTATGGGTTGTAAGATGGAAAAAATAAGAAATTTCTTATAACAAAAGATGTTTTCTGTAAAACTACAATGGACACAACTAGCATTGATCAACAATTGAGTCAACTTGAGAATATTGCCAAATTTGATATTTACAAGGAGATAGATAAAGCAATCCCAAATAAGGAGGAGGGGACATGTAATTGGGAATCTCTTGAATCTCTTGAATCTGTATTGTCTCCCATAATTGAAAATGAAACTCCCTAATAGAAATTCAAACTTCATTAGATGATGAGAGAGTTTCGTAGCAGTTTTAGAAAATGTAGGAGCTTCAAAATAAGAAATTGAGACATCGGTTGTTCTGCAAGAGACTTAGAAAAGATGCCTAAATGGCTTACACATAGACTCACAAATTTCAGACTCGATTAAGTTGGGAAAACATGCACCAAAAGCACATATAAAATGAATCAGAAAATAGATAAAATACTAGATTCAAGAAAAAATGGAAAATTAGACTTTGGAGGGTGCACTCATGTACAAACCAGCTTTTGACCATCCAGAAGAAGTCAATATTGCCTTTGACTCGGAACCAACCGCCTTCAAACAAGCATAAAAGTTGTCTATATGGAGAAAAGTGACAAAAGTGGGTATGATGCCTTGGTTTAAAACGGGACTTGGAAGTTGGCTGATCTTCCATTCAATTGGTTGCAAGTGGGTATGTCGCAAAAATACAAAGTAGATGGTTCACTCGACAAACATAAAACATGGCTTGTTACAAAGGGATTTGCCTAGAAAGAAGGGATAAACTATCATGAGACCTTTGCACCTACAACGAAATGGAATACTATTCGGACTTTGTTGGCTTTGGCAGCACAAAAAGATGGAAAGTTTATCAAATGGATGTGAAAAGCTGAGCACAAAGTGTGCAAGTTGGAGAAAATGCTATACGGGTTGAAATAAGCCTCTAGAGCATGGTATGTAAAGCTCACTGAGCACCTCCTGATCATGAAATTTTAGTGTTTTTAATTTGAAGATGTAACTCTATTGTTAAAAAATTGTATTTGTAGTTGTATATGTGGATGATTTGCTCCTCATAGGAGACAATGAAAGATACACTGTAAAAATCAAAGCAAAATTGATGAAAGGATTTGAAATGACAGATTTGGGTACCTTCATTACTATTTGGGTATTGAAATGATTCAAAAATCAAAGTACATCTTCATCACATAATAGAAATACATTGGTGAAATTTTGAGCAAATTTGGAATGACAAATTGTAAACCACTTGGCACACCCATGGAACAAAATTTGAAGCTAACATTAAATGATACTTCAGAGCTTGTAGATGCAACTAAGTACAATTAGCTCATTGGAAGTCTGATCTATGTAATCACAACTAGACCAAACATTTCTTTTGCAGTTGGTGTTCTTTCTAGATTTATGCAACAACCTAGAGAAAGTCACTAGGTAGCAGCAAAGAGAGTGCTTCAATATCTAAAAGGAACACAATTTTTTGGGCTCAAATGCTCCAAGGCAGCGGATTTCAAACTAGTTGGATATTCAGATTCTAACTATGGAGGTGATTTTGACAATGGGAAATCAACTACAGGTTTCTTGATGAACTTAGGAACAACAATCATCTCTTGGAAGTCAAAGAAGTCAGTGCCAACAATTTCTTCAACAGAAGCAAAATACATGGCAGCTGTAGAGGCAACTAGGGAAATACTATGGCTCAAAAGGATTCTTGCAAATTTATAGGTAAAACTGAAAATTTATAGGTAAAATTTATAGGAAACACTATGGCTCAAAAGGATTCTACACCACTCATGGTTGATAACACTTCAATAATCAAATGGCCAAGAATCCAGTATTTCACAACTGAACCAAACACATAAACACCAAATATCATTTGATTCGACATTATGTGAAAGATGACTGTCAAATTGCTACATTGTCCAACTACAAAGCAACCAACAAATATTCTAACAAAGGCGCTTGGAAGAGAGAAATTTGAAAAGTTCAGAGGCATGCTTGGTCTCACTATAACCCCTACGGATTAAGGGAGGATGTAATATTATTGTACATAATATTTATTAATCCTAGGAGTAGGCATTTGTCTTCTTGTAGAATCTCAAGAGATATATGAGGATAAACTGAACAGTCATCTTGGAGATGAATTGAACGATATTTCTCATTGTAATAAATATGTATTTGCATCTCATTCTTTAGCTAATGAATACAATTTTGGTTTGCACAAATTTTGTTTCCTAAATTTCTCACACCATTATCTTGTCTTGATAGCTTGCTGAAAGATTCCAAGAAATATATCAAATCAAGGTGGTTCCTCATGCACTTCTTCTCCATGACAATAACATCCACTTTTCTCCCATTTTTCAGCAACTCAATGGTGTTCTTCACATTTGACAGACATTGGTGGACCCATCTTTCCAAAGAAAGGAATATCACCTCCAAACTCTATAGCATGCATGATGTCTCTTAAGGGTCCAATGCTGCTTTAACCCAAAATCCTGACCAGTCCCTTTTAACCCTAGAGTCCAGTTCCTCTAGCTTAAAAGCGTATTAATAGGGGAATGACTTGTTCCTATATTGCTAAGTATTACAAAGTGCGTGAAATGGCTCTTCGATTCATTTCCTATGTAAGCCGACAAGAGTGACATGAGAATACAAATTATGAGCTTTGATTGAATCTAGCATTGCATGTCCCACACCTTGAGTATTTCTCGTGTGGGCGAAGCGATTTCTAAAATAGTGGTGAATAGGGTATTCCTTCCCTTGGTGTGCTTGATGTTGTCGAAGTTATAATAGTTCAAATATCTAGTCTTCAACTCGTCATCATCATTCTTTGATCCCACTTGAGTTTTGCACCTATTCTCCCACTCATCCATGGTCATTTTCTGGTCACTACTGAAGCGCAATGGCACTCTATTGCTAAGCTTCTTTTGTTAAATTATTTGAAATTTTTCGTTTGTTGGTACTAGAGTTCAAGGCTTAGCTACGATCAGCTCTTTTATCATTCTAATGGCTGAAAAAACCTAGGCTTAAATTGTTAAAGTAAAATAAATTGAGGCTAATGACATCTCATAAGCAAACACGCTAAATCTTTTACATCATTGTACTCCATAGTTACTCGGAGATGGGTATGTGTATGGGACCCGTATGAGGAGACGGGGATGGGTATGTTATTGCTCAGAAAAATAGGAGATGGTTACTCGAGACGGAACCCACTTTTGCCATTCTAATGACTGAAAAAACCAATCCTTAAATTTTAGAAGTATAAATACATTGAGGCCAATGACACCTCATAGGTAAACACGCTAAATCTTTTACATCATTGCACTCCATAGTTACTAGGAGACAGGTATGGGTATGGGTCCTGGTATGAGGATACAGGGACATGTATGCCATTTTTCAGAAATAGGAGATGGTTACTTGGAAACGGGAAAAAGTAAAGTAAACATTTATATAAAGATTTCAATATATATGTAAATTTTAGAGAAAACAATATCATACAGCCTAATATAGCCTAAGAAAAACATTAATAACTTTTAAAAGTAAAGATGTTAGATGTGGACAATAGATAAAGAGTCCTTTAATTAATATTCACCTTTAACATCTCATCATATGTTTGGTCAAAAGTACAAAAAAGTTCAAAAAAACACTGAAATGCAAGTCTCCAAGACGAGTACTAGCCTCAGCAATGCATTTTTCTGGTAGGAGAAAAATCTCTGTGCAACATTGCCGTACTCCCACATTTGCAAATTAATAAGTGAATACTGGTCTAGCTTTTGTCTCCTTAGATAGGAGCATAGTTGGAATACTCGCACTCGGCAAATACTCGGCAGACCCCCCAAAAAAATTTGGTAATATTCGGCCAATACTCGGGAATACTTGGCAACTTAAAAAATACTCAAATTTCTTTAAAAAACATAAATTTGCCAAAACTGTGTATTTGCAGCGTTTTCTTTCATTGCTATTAATGCTTTCTTTTTGTATTTTTCCAGTGTTTTCTTTCATACGAGTTTTGGAGAGTACTCGCCGAGTTTTGGCGAGTACTCTCCAAAACTCAGCGAGTTAATTTTTGGCGAGTTTTTGGCGATTTACTCATTTGCATTAAAGTTTGGCGATTACTCGAGGACTCGGCAATTACTCGGCGAGTATTCCAACTATGGATAGGAGATTAAAATTTGGGCTGGGGCCTTACATAATATATGAAGATTTATTGTTTGCATTACATTTCATAACAGGAGGAAGTGGAATGCCCTATAGATTTAAGTTTTCAAAAAGGTTTATTGGGCCATAAGAACGTGTCTTTTTCAACAGTTGCTGAAGAACGCTCTTTCTTTGTCTTAGAGAAAACATCTACGAGAGCTTTATAACTTACATTTTGCAGAAGGAAATATAGAATTAATGTTACTTCCAATTATGAGTTTTGTTGGAGATCGTGGTCATGGGAAAAGCTTTAGGGTTATTGGAAAATATTATTTTCTGCTAATTTGCAATTGTATTTTGTAAATGTACAAAACAATTGAATTATTTTCTAACCCATGCGTTACAGGCTTTCCCTTAAAAATAGTTAGAACTTACTATTAGATTTTGTTTTAATATGATATGCACCTTCATTCACATAGAGTTGCTTTCATTCCCAAATTCCATCTTGAATTTTAGTTGTACAAAGTTGTTCTTTACAACTCCTTATTAGATTTTATTAGTCTTATTTTGTTATGACATCAAAGGTCTAATAAGGCTTTAACATTAGTCCATTATTAGATCACTTGTGTGGTTTTTAGTTTAGCTGTCTTAGAGAAAACATCTATGAGAGCTTTATTCTTACGTTTTGCAGAAGGAAATATAGTAATGTTACTTCCAATTACGAGTTATGCTGGAGATCGTGCTCGTGGGAAAAGCTTTAAGGTTATAGGAAAGTATTATTTTTCTGCTAATTTGCAACAGTATTTTGTAAATGCACAAAACAATCTAATATTTACCCACCTCATGTGTTATAGTCTTTCCCTTAAAAATGGTTATAACTTACTAAGAATTTTTTGCGTTACTATGATTTGCACCTTCAGGCACATGGGGTTGCTTTCATTCCCAAATTCTATCTTGAATTGTAGTTGTACATAGTTTTTCATTATTCAATACAGATCTCTTATTGGATTTTATATATGTTATTTTTATGACAGCAAAAGTCTAAGGCTTCAACATTAGTCCACGATTAGATGACTTGTGTGATTTATGGTTTAGTGCATCACCTGGGTACCATATATTTCAGTTAAACTAACCGCTATTTAGTGTCATATTTCTAGGTGGAATCGGAATACCTTTGGATATCATGGGGATGATGGATTGATATTTCATAATTCAGGACTGGGTAGACCTTTTGGCCCCACTTATACAACTGGAGACACAGTAGGTGCTGGTGTAAATAATGCATCCCAAGATGTGTTTTTACGTATGGATATTTTTCTTTTACCTAACCTTATTAGCATATTGATTCTTTATAGCTGTAACATTGGTTTGTTTATAGATGTAACCCTCAAGGAGTTTGTTAGGTATAGTTGTCAATCTATGATAAGAATTTAGTGTTTAATGAGACAATCTTTTGGAGTACTGTGTAGAATAAAAATTTCTGCACAGTTACTCCACAAGTTTGTCTCATTGATTTCATGGACTGAAAATCTTAAGTCTTTAAATAAGTTTGCCTTTCTAGAGAGTCTAATAAGAAACAAATTGTGTTTTTCTGAATGTTTTATATGCAGAAGGAATGGAGAATTTATTGGATCAATCACACGGGATTTTGATGGGGACTTATTTCCTACTGTCGGTCTTCATAGCCTAGATGAGCGGTATGTCTTTCCATTGCCATATAATTATATTAAATCTATATTGCAGTTATGTCATTAATTACAAGGCAGTGGTCAATGATGACCCATTCAATGTACTTCTTGGGGGTTCATCGAGATGAATTTGCTCCAGGTTCTAGCACGGAGCTGTTGAAGCTCCGTATTTTTTTGCAGGAGCTCAATGCATTTGGCTTGTTGGGACTGTAGAGTTGCTTCTTGTGTCGGAAGCAGGATGAGATTTATCACACATTCTCCAAAGAGGGACAAGAGTCCCATGCTCACTCAGTTTGTTGCCCATCAACTCTATTTTACCATTCAGATTGTTTTTGGCCTTGGCAAGAGCTTCATAAAATTTAGCTATTTCTGCTGTGGAAGACTTTCCAGGAGTGTTTGTTGATTTTTCTTTACAGACTTCTTTAGCAGACAGATGTTGGATTAAGGGACCTATGAATAGGGCTATGGCGACCTTGGTTGTTGACTGATTCTGTTGGATAGGAGTTTGATACATTGTGTTGTCATTGAATGCAAGATATTTCGAAGAATATCCAGCAGCAACTTGTGGGATTGTAAAGGGGTCTTTCTGTCTTGCTGAAGTGGGTGGGGAAGACCCAGAATGGGAACCATTAGGCATAAACAAAAGAGTGTTGGTAACCTTCAAGTCATCTAATGTGTAAACCCTTGCAGGTTTGCAAGGTAATCCAACTCACTGGAGTTATTGAGAGGGAGGCCGGTAGCACAAACCTGAGATCCTCCTTGGAAAAGTTGTAGGGCCTGATTGGTGTTCACCTGAGTGGATATAGCTTCCTGGTCTCCATAGATAGGCTCCTCTTCAATGTGTATCAACTGCTGATTGTGTGTCTGCTTCTGTGAAATCTTCACAGGCCTCCACTGTTGCTTAGAGGCCATTGAACTCTGCTTTGTTGTAAGTCCTCTTTTGTAGATCTTTATGGAGTGTATTTCTTGAATGAAACAATTACATTTCCTAGCAGAAGATAGAAATTTATAGTTTATGATCTAAGTGCGGGGCTTCTCATGATCCCCATTGCTTGAAAGCGTTTAATGAAAAATCTTGAAGAACATGGGCGATGGGATTGCAGATCCAACTTACAAATCTGACAAGACTACGAAAGTGTGACTTTTTTGGCTATTCTTTGTACCTTTATGATTTTGTGCTGTGGTGGAATTCATTGAAGGCGACTCTTAAACACTGTTTGGATGGATTTTTAGTGGCCAGTTCCATTTGGTAGATTTTGCAGCTACAGGGATTATGTGAAGCCTACAAATTTCATCCATCTTCCTGCCTAGAGGAACCCATTCTGCTTTGAAGCATCCTCTTAACTATATCGGTACTCCATTGCCAAATCTGCTCGGATTTTTGTAGCCTTAAAGTGTGATTTTTCGGGTCTTTAAGACTCTTAAAAGTCTGAATTGGAAATGTTAGGTGAGGAAGGACAGGCATTGAAACCCTCTAATAATCTAGTTAAAGACATGTTCAGTGGCTGTGAGGAGAGAAAATGTCATGGGCATGCAAACGACATGGTTGTTGCAGGTGTAAAGCAAGTTCTATGTGTTGCCGTCTCAAAACGGGAAAACCGTGGATGGATCTGCTTGCTCCATGTCTACTATTGTGTGAGGGGGTTATGCTTGTGAGAGGTTCCATTCGGCTTAGGTGGCAAAACCAGAAGTTGGGAAAATGAATAAACTTCAGGGGTGGTTTTAATGAAAAATATGTTAGAAGTGTCTATATATAGATGGAAGTGAAAATGGCTTGGCTAAAACTGGAGAAGTAATGGTAACCAGGAAGGGGCGGGGTAGAATAAAGGTCTTGGGGCATTCAATAGATAGTCAAAGAATTTTCCCGGAAAATTTTGAAACTTAATTAGGGAGTTGTCTAATCGGTCACTAGATGCCTTGGATATCCATGTGGGGATAAGAAGGGTTTAGACTCATTATAAGTTGGTTTTGTTAATCATGATTATAACAAAAGGGAGTCTGATGTGGTTTCTCTAAGGCCACCAAGGTCTCTATGGGAGTGTGTAGAAAGTCTAATCTCTTCGAAGATGAGACAATGTGGTTTTTCGGCCAAGGTGAACACATGGTTGGCCAAGCTATCAACCACTACATTATGATGTTTCCTAAGTTGGATATTTGCTTTTGGCATTTGATGTAAAGAGATAAAACTTAATGTGCTACGTTTTCCAGCTGCTAATGATATATTCCATTTCAATTTGCAGTGTAAGAATCCCATGGATAAATGCCAATTGAAGTCCTGTGTAAAAGGGCCTAAAGTTCTGCAAAATTATTTGTTTTGAAACCAATGTTTTGTACCTGATCAATGGTGTCCCCAACGCTCAATGTACCCTTGTTATTTTTGGAGGCCCCATCAGAATTTAATTTGAAGAAACCCTCCGGAGATGGGTCCCAAGTGTTTTCCATTTGGATTTGAAAATGCCTAAGTAGGCGATACATTTTGGATATGGGAGCGAGTGTGGAGTATCCGATATGCGGAAATGGTAAAAAAATTTCGGGTCCGGATACGGCGTAGGATACAGCAGTGCAAAAATATATAAAAATTAAAAAAATATATAAATTTCAGCCTTCTAAATAGGAATAAAGTTATTAACCACATATTATGTATATGAATGACAAGATAAAAAACAAGTTGTAAGCTAAATAAGTGAATACCCACAACAAACAAGCTAGGATACCAATAAAATTTAGAAACTCAAAAGCTTAAAAGTTAAATTAAAATACTTGAATCGAACAAAATGTGATACGGTGGGAGTAGCGAGAGATTCTCTTAAAAGCTTAATTTAATTAGATGTCTAATTAAAAATAACTACTAATCGGAATCGAAAAAAACTTAATTTAATTAGATGTCTAGTTAAAAATAACTTTTTAAGTAATTAAAATTAATTAATTACCTTTTACAAAGATTAATTAAAAATTAATTAACCTTTTAAAAAGAAATTAGATCCTTATAAATGAAATAGGAATCTAACTTAATATTAAAAGCATACTTTAATTACGCCGAAGGCATTTCTTTACAATGGGAATAGCCTAGGCCTCTCGACAACATCTTACGGTTAAAAACTCGCATCGTCGACCATCTTGTTACGCCGAAGGCGTTTCTTTACAATGGGAATAGCCTAGGCCTCTCTGACAACATCTTACGGTTAAAAACTCTGCATCGTCGACCATCTTGACGGTGAGAAATTGCTACATGCACTGATTGCAGACGTGGTCATTGACAGGTGTCTTCGGTACTGTGCTTCACTCTTGCATGCACAGCAGGGTACAAATTTGACGGATATTCACATTTTTTCAAAGCAAGGTAGATGCAAAGCCATCCTACGCAGAAAAAACAGGAAAACATTGCAGCAGAACTAAAGGAGACAGATATAAAATTTTCTCGAAAAAATGATGATGATGGTATGGAAAGCGTGAATGGTCTGGAGAGGTTGAGGAAGAAAATAAAATTGAAGAACATGGCACGCAAACGAAGAGCTTGAAACTTTACGATTGAACAAAGATTTTCTAACTATATATATTGTGCGTATGTATATACTCTCGATCTCCTGGAATGTACCTATTCTCGACAAACGAAATAATGAAAAATATTGTATACACATATTTGACACCAAATGAATGGTTTTGCCACCGTTAGAAGCCCCAACTAACGAATGAATGGTTCTGACCAGGGTATATATTTGATGCCTTTCCCGAGTATTTTTCAGGCTTTTATAAGTATTTGACAGTTGTTAATGTCTACGTCACCTGTTGACATGGAGGAATTTGTAGAAGACGTCAATTTTTTTAAACATCGATCTGGTATACTTACTAGGTCGTATGGTATTATGATCTTATACAAAATTAGTTTTATTTTAAGTATAAGTTAATAGTTATCAAATATTCTACAAAACCCGGTGCAAAGAAACATTTTGAGTTTCACTTAATTTTAAAAATGAATGTCCACCAAAATATGTAAACGTCCTTCAAAATTTCCTTGAAAAGTACCACAACCATCCAATCTCATCCCAGAATCTTGATGCGGAGCCAAAGTTAAATAATTGATGAACTGTACATGAACACACAGTGCTGGGTGGAAGAACAAAAATAGTTGCGCGGAACAATCAATTTATAGGAAGGTCGGTACGTTTCCAGTTAAATAAGTTTGCATAATTTTAATGTGACTAAAAAAATATTTTCCATTAGTTACTATTAGTTACGTTATATTAACAAAATAGATTAATTTTATATCAAATTTTAGTTGCATATTTTTTGAAAGCTTTAATCTCCTAATAAAAAAATTGTTCACAATAATTTTTGAAAAAAGTACTTAAACAACATCATTTATTTATTTATTTTAAAAGTTAAATTATGGGTTTGAAAAATGGGCCGACCATCGTACATCTAATAGGTAGTGCATAGAAATTTCCGTGCCAACTTCATTTCATTCTCTAAGCATGGCGTGACATGCATTACCATAATTTAGTAGCCCAAGAAACAAATATATATGCTGAAGACGTTCCTTACAATGGGAAGGGTGAGGGGGAATTTGACGTCCATACCGGAGACTAGTAATCTTGACGATCCACTTTGCAGGCCGTATCGACGACCTCTAGCTAATCATGGTCGTCCACGTGTTTTGCTAGAAATTCACAAATGTGCAAGCATCCACCAAACTTCCGCATTTTCCAAACATGTTGATATGAAACGACGTGGCATCCATATGGAAAAACTAACTTATAAACACAAAAATATAATAATGGATGTTTATGCTCCTCTTTTACATAATAACTCTGCATAACACATTCAACAAAAACATAGTTCTGCAAATGTGTGCCTCAAACCAACACCAAATAAATAAACTAAGATTTTCAAACAAGCCAAAGAGAGCCAAAAAATGCTTCCCAAAGAGAGGGTGAGAGAATCGAAACACGGACCACCCAAGCAAAAATATAAGCTCGAGAATCGATGCACAAAAATTCACGACATACTCGCAACATATTAACACAGGGTTTTGTAAGTAGAGGGGACTATATTGCAAGGTGGAAATGGCTTTCATATGGGTAAAAGGGCGGCAGGCTAACCTCTATGTTGGTTGACCCACTAGGACTTTGCATTGAGATTCAAATTCTTGTGTTGGGTGCAAGTTAACCTACGATTAATCTTTTCTTTTATTTAACTGAATTATTAGTGACGTGATGAAATAAAAAAGTATCGTCCTTGTGCACGCATGGTCATAAAGTGGATGTTTATTCCCGCACAATATTTTAATCTTTTACTATTCTTTTATTTTTTAATAGATTTGGATTCCACTCCCATATCAAAGGTTTATATTATTTGTTACATTGAAGGCATTTCTTGTGGGTAGAAACTTGGGTGCGATCCAACGTCTATATCGACGAGCAACAATCTCGAACATCCACCTTGAATGCCGTATCGACAACCTTGTAGTTGATCGCGAACGTCCATGTGTTTCACTCAGAAATTCGCCAATGTGCAAGCATCCACCAATCTTCCGCATTTTCCATACATGTTGATAAGATTATTTTCGAAAAAAAGAGCTGCTAGCAAATGTAAATCCCATCTGAGTAATGAAATAGTGAATGCATATTCAATACATGTTGATATGGAACACCTTGGCATCCATATGGAAAAACTATCTTCTAAACACATACAAAAACAATAATGGATATTTATTCTCGTCCTCTTTTACAGAATAACTCTGCAGAACGCATTCAACAAAACTACAGTTCTGTAAATGTCCACTAAAGCACACGACCACCGCATCCTTAAACCAACACCAAATAAATAAACTAAGATGTTCAAATAAGTTGAAGTGAGCCATAACTACTTCATAGAGAGAGGGCAAGAGAATCGAAACTCAGACCACCGAGTAGCCAAAATATAAGCTTAGAATCGACGCTCCAAAAATTGCGACATCTTAGTGCAGTGTTTTGTAAGTAGAAGGGAAACACTACAGTTTTGAAAAAAAATTCAAAAGGGTAAAAGGTAGGTGGGAAGGTGGATGTTAATGCCAATTGACCCACTAAGACTTTGTGTTGAAATTTGAACCCTTGAGTTGGGTTCAAGTTAACTTGCGGTTACTCTTTTATTTCTGTTAACTCAATTATTGGTGGCATGATGCAATAAAAAAGTATCATCTTTGTGCACACTTAGTCGTAAATTGGATATTTATTCCCTGGACCCTAATTAAATCTATTACTATTAATTTATTTATTGAATAGATTTGTATTCCACTCCCATATCCATGGCTTGTATTATTTATTGCGCTGAAGGTGTTTCTTTCAACTAGAAACCTAGGTGGGTTCTGACGTTTGTATCGACGAGTAGAAATTTTGACCATCCACCTTGAATGTCGTATCTACGACCCGTAGTTGATTGCAGACGTCCACGTGTTTCAATCAGAAATTCGCCAATGTGCGAGCATCCACCAATCTTCCGCATCTTCCATACACGTTGACAAGATTATTTTCACAAAAAAAACCCACTCGAAAAGGTAAAGCCCAAATGAGTAATGAAATAGTGGATTAGCTTACCCTCTGAAAGAACATTCTTAGGAATGCAAGTCTGAAATAGTTGGGAATGGGTGGTGTTATTCGGTCTGCCACAACAAAACACCATCATCATCTTCGTCAGATTCTGATTTCTCAAATGTGGTATAGTGATAATTTATTTTCTTCTATGATTCAACCAAGATATTTGGTTCGCTAGTGGTCATATCGATGGGATTTTTTCCTGCATGTTCCGCCATTGAATTTTACCTTGCAATGTTGAACTTGAATAACATTAGCAAATTGGTTACATGTGCTCCCTGTAATAAAATGGACATTTTACGCTAAAGGCATTACACAGGCACAAACCCGAGTGCCTTCCAACATCCTATCAGTATTCCATTTTATCATGTTCGTCCATACTCGACCCATATCAATGAACTTGAATTAATTTGTGTTATGCACATGTTTTCAGTTGGGCTTTCTCCAGGGCCTGTTCCAAAATTAACTGCACCAACACTGCCTCCATGTGGGTATAGCTCAAGTTCACACATCTTCTCCATAACGCCTTACCCACTTTCTCCAATTTCCTTTTCCACAACATTGACCTCCTAAACAATCTCTTCGCTAGGTTTTTCAAAAAAGCCATACTCGCTGATACTCCATATTGAAATAGAGATCATCAAACAGAGTCCAAGAAGGTTCTATTTCATTGGTTCCTTCGCCATTGGAAGGGATTTGCAGTTCGTGTGTTTCGCTCGTATAGTGATGGCTAATTCCAACATCTCGTTTGAGGCCATAATCATAAATGAGCTATTATTCTCTCTCCATTGATTCTCCTCCCTCTAACCCCTTCTTCTACACCTATTTTTCTCCTTTTATATTTTGTTCCCTCAAAATCAACCTCATCTTAGACCACCCCTTCGGCGTTAACATCGCACATTTCACGTGTGATTGCTAGTAAAATAACACAAGGGCATATAAATATAAAAGCACCCGCACTTTATTCCGTATAAGTTTAAAAAGCTTACTCCATAAAGATTACCCCTTATAATAAAAAGCCCACCACGTATTAAAGCAATGGTACTTTTTAATACAAAAATCTTATATTAAAACACTACTCCGACCTTTTATTGTAAAAAAGACATTCACTTTAATAAAAGACTTTGCCACTATTTTCAAAAACACCGACCAACATATAATATTCCCACTTTAAAATGCACCTCCCTTTAATAAAATAAAACACCGACCCAAAATTTTGAAAAATAACCCTATATGTAAACTTGCACTTTATTATATTAAACCAAACCGATTTAGATAAAAAAACACCGTATAATACACGGACCCACATAAAACTACGAACCACCATAAATCCCACTTTAAAAGACTTTAATTAAAAGACTCCAAAAGCGGCGAAAAAAGGAGAGGATAGGCTTGGCACTCAAAGCAGAGGATGGTGCGGGAGAGCAGGTCAAAGTTGCAGCAAGGGAATAGGTCTCTGTGTAACGGGCAACACAACCACGCACTCCCAATGCAAAGAATGGCCCAAACGACCAACCCAAAACATAAGTCCAATGACAAGAAGGCCGAAGCAAAGAACAGGTTGAAAACACAACCCGAATCCAATAAAATGCAGGCTAAAAACAAAAAAAAGGCGTGTAAGGGGGTGGATACGGCTAGGGAGCGGGCAAGGTACGTCGTGTACCCACTCTAGGGGGCCTAGGGTTGCCGTATCGGTATCCTAGGAAAATGCCAATATTTATAGTGGAATGGGATATTCATTGCCTTCCGACAATCCATCATATTCGTTTGGGAGAAGAATCAACTCTTTTCCTTGTGTAGAGTTAGGCTGGTGGTTCTAATATCATTTTTAATCAATTTCACTATCTGATCTGCTTTTTACGTTTCATTAGCAAAAATGTGGAAGTTTCTTCCTTCCATAGGTGCCAAACAAAAAAGCTTCGGGCAATTTTGGACAGGGAGGTCAAACAATTCATGTTTGGCAAAGGAACTTTACATTTTCAATTTGAATTGGTTACATTTTTCATATTGAAGATCATGCAATGAAAGAGAAGGGTCATCTTATTCCTGATTTGGATGCTGAATGTGCATTTGAAAAACAAATGAGTGATGGTTCTCGCACATTGACAATTCAGACATTGAGAGGGCTGAATCCATCCTTTTCTTTGAAGATTATCTGAGGCGAGGATTTTTTTATGACAAGAGACATAAGAATCCTATTTTCTTGGGACAAGCGCTCAGATCAGATTATTCCCCATTTTTGCCCCTAGTCTGTTAGCATTTGCAATTGAGCTGTAGGCCGATTTGACTATACAAATGTCTTCACTGTTGTTAGGACATTTCTTCTAAATAAACTTAGTGGCAATATGAGATCCACTTGAATCATGAACATAAATAATATGCACGGATCCAAAGAGAATGGTTCATAATAGATAAGTGAAATGATATGACTGGATCAAATATATGACCACTTCAAGGGGCAACCTCAAGAATTCAAGTAATAATGATCTAGAATCCAAGTAATAATGAAAGGAATTCAAGCATACAACTTATGACGCTTTGGGAGAGCCTTATTCGAGCTATATATAATCATAATTAGATAGGGTCACACCCATTCATCTTTTCTAGTTCGGCCTAAAGTAACATTTATAACTAATAAATGGAAAGATAAAGGTTATGTGCATAATAAGTCGGCTAGACACTAACCTTATATACTTAAGAAGATGGAATATTAGGGGCATAACATGCTTTGCTCCTTTCAGACAAGTTTTTACCTCAATGCTTAGCAACTTTGGATGCTTTCACATGAACTCTTCATTTTCCACTTGACTAGAAATTCAAGAATGGCCCTGTTTCTCATCCGCTTCACTTGTTTCTTGATGACTGGCTCAGGTTTCATACTTTCCTCCTTCATCTAACTCAGGTAGTTCCGATTGTATCAAGAGCTTGTTACCAATGACTTTCTTTAAGTGGCAGACATGAAATGCAAGATGAATTTTGGAAGAGGGACAAACCTTCAACTTGTAAGATATAGTGCCAATCCTTTGGATAACTTGATAGGGCCCATAAAATATTGGTGCTAGCTTTAAGTTCTTATGTTGCTTAAGTAAAATTTGTTTTTAGGGTCAAAATCTTAGGAATGCCTAATCTCCTTACAAAAAATGTTAGAAATAATATCCTAATACTAAGTCTACTAGCCTGGGCTTATTACAAATAAATTGTTGTTTTAATTGCAGGCTTGATAGTGCATTGGAATAGCATATGACGCTGCCCAAATCTGACACATGTGTTGGTATTTGTCCCGTTAAGTGCTGGTTTAGTTGGACATCTTTCTTGACAATATTGACATGTTGGAATATGCATTGGATTTGAAGCGCTAGAGGTTTACAATCATTTTCAAGCACAGACCTGTCATCTTCAAACGCAGACCAATCTTACAAGCACCGTTCAACTCAGAGAGGCCCAACTATTCTGACATTGGTATTCTGGTTTTCCATACAGACTGTATGGCCCTCCATCTGTTACAAATTCTCTTCCCGAGTGGCTTCTCCTTTGAATGGGCATATCTAACATTGCTGACTGCACAAACAAAATTTAAACTGCCGTTCCTCTTCTAAAAGACATCTTCCTTGCCTCATTTCTATACCATCACAACTGTCTACATTCTATCCTCTCAGGCTTAATAGGCCTGGCACTGACAGCATATATTAACGTTGAAGCACTGATATTTGTGCCCAATTTTGTCCCATTTCTCTGCAAGACCACTCCCAAGAGGTGCAAAACTGCTCCCAATTTGAGGCACGAAAGAGTAGAGGGTATGCCACAAAGTCTGCCCTAGTTGCCACGCTTCTCAAAAATTCCAATGGTTGCGTCTAAGGCTAAGTCTTGAAAATTTGGCTTTAATATTGTTTTTGGATAAACTTTCAATAGTCAAGTTTTAAATTTTTGAGGAGTTAAGTGTAATAAACAGTTATAGGGTAGTTAGACAGTCTCATTTTGTAAACCCCTTCATTTCCAAGAGGTCTAGAGTTCAAAACTTGCCCCCTTTCATTTTGTTCAAATTTGCAATTTGAATTAATTGGCAAAACTAGGAAAATTAGTACCTCTGCCTGTGTTTGTCATCATATCCAGGTCATTAGGTCAAATTTGTCTCTGAAACTTACTTTTTTTTTGGAAACTAGACTTGTTCATGATTCCAACAAGTACAAATACTTCGGGTTCAACTTGTCCACCTAGTATATTTTAATCCCGTAAATCAAGACAATTTGCTGAAATTGCATTGGAGAGGGATGTGTCTAGTCAAAACTCAGCTGAAAATTTCAAAACAACATAAGTTTTGTATGCGGTGGCCAAAATTGGCTTATGACCACTCATTTTTCATGTAAAAGGGATTTTGAAATCATTTATGTGGATGAATTTTGATTTTGTAGCTTCTAAAATGTGTTTTAGAGAAATAAGGGTGTAAAAACTTGTTTGAACGAAGTCAAAGTGCAAAGACTTGTCCAATCAAGAAATGGTTTGTATTTTTGAGCACTTTTGGTGTTACTCGACTCAAAACTTCTTATTTAGCATACTCCAACACATTGCATACACAATGAGCACATTGTATTCAAATGACATACGATCTTTGCAACTTCATGTCCACACAAATTAGGAAGCAAATTTGATTTCAAAATGTTGGAGATAATTCAAACCAATGTTCATGCAATTTTTTAATCAACACAGTTTATTGCAACATGAGATAGTTCATTTGTAGAAGCAGATTGATTCTCACAAGTCTCCTCCTCTTATCAACAATCCCATGGTCAAACCTGTTGTAGAACACTGTAAGCCTTCTACCAGCTCTAGCAAGAAAAGACCAAAGTTATTGAGTCCAATCATGTTGTCTCAAAACCTAAGGTAATTTGAAAGCAATCCAAAACTATTGTGGATACAATACTTGTTAGTCCCTTGTTGTTGAATCTGCACCTGCTGTGTGAGTTTGGGAGATAATGAAACACAATAAACATTGTATTGGTCTAGGTTTTACAGGTGTTGTGAATTTTCATATACTAAAATATTCCAAACCTATCAAATTTGTGTTTGGAGGTATTTTGAACAAAAGTTGAGTCTTCACCTATTGGTCAGTTCAGTGAAATTACCAAGTTGTCAAGTCAACCAAAACCAACTTGCACTAAAACCCATCAAGTCCAAAAATGTTGTCATTGTGGATGTCGTGGTCATACCTCCAGTGATTGTTTTGACCTACATCCTTGTCTATCATGTGGTCAACATACACATTTTGCTAAACAATGTTATCTCAAAATTGTCTACCAAATCTATGAGGCATGTGCATTTTGGATGGATAGATCACTCGAGATGGCAATCAGAGGCTCGTCTATTGTCAAAGTCTTATAAGCAAGTACACTCCACTATATCAGATGATGAGCTCAACCTTGCAGATATTGTTGAGCTTGGTTATGTGAGTGTAGATTCTATTGAGCGACAACCTACTAAGAGAATTATAGAGTTGCACCATATTGTCATAGAGAATAATTATTCATTCAGTACCAATAATTTTTAGTTTTGATTGGGATATTGATGATGAGCATGCTGAGACTGCCAGATATGCAACTCAGTACAAATTATTTAAGGCTATGGATATTGCTTCTTGTTGATTATACTTTTGCACTTGAGTTGTAAGTTGAAAATCTGAAGGGTGGCTTACAAACTCTTCCCATTAAGTTGAAAACCCAAAAGGGCAGCTTGATGGAGACTTGTGATGAAAACCCAAGAGGGCATCATTGAGTTGTGCATTTTCACATGTGTTGTTCCCATTCTAGGGGGCTTATATAACAACTCTCTACTCTCATCTTATAGGAGGGAACATCATGATTCAAATTTTGAATTTTTCGAGCATGGTTCTTGGAGATTTCTCACATTGTCCATTGAGGATTTATCATTGTAGCACATTGTCGATTTTAACGTATAGCCACATATTGTGCACCACAATTTGTGCACAATTGGAGTTCTTAGAGGTGATACTCCATACATTGCAGCATATTGCAGATTATAGCATATAGCCGCATATCGTGCACCACAGTTTGTGCATAATCGAGTTCTTTGAGACGATACTCTATACATTGCAGCATATTGCAGATTATAGCATATAGTTGCATATCATGCACCATAGCTTGTGCACTATAGTGAGTGATGATCAGACCAACATTTGATACATCAGAGATCACACTTCATTCAAATGACTATGCATGGAGCTAGTTCATCCAATTTTGATGCAGTTTTTCTGCCATAGGAGCAATTTATGTGTTGACATGTGTCTTCATTTGAGAGTATTGTGGATGGCAAGTGGTTCACATTTTCAGCTTGATGCAGGAGCGTCTCTCTCTAAGGTGCAATTTTTGGTGTGTTGGATAAATTTTTGGTTTGTGAAGGTGTCTTAAGAGTTCTAGGAGTTCTTGAAGTCATAAATGGGTCATTAGAAGTCCACGTCATGTTATGAAGTGGAGTCAAGTTCTCAAAAATTCAAATAAATGTGTTCCCTCCAAAAGAGATATTTAGAGTTTTAGTATGCCTAAGCCATTCTTAGCTTGTAATGTGAGTGTTAGTGGGTGAGAGGGACTTGTTAAGAGGTTAGTTATGTTAAGTAAAGACTCCTAATGTGTGTATGGAGCAAATATTGTAATTAAAGGATAAAAATGCCTTCTCTATGATGGAACCTCATATCATTACACAAGAATCAGTTACAAATGTGTTTCTAAAAGGAGTGAGAATCAGCTAGAATAGAGGCAATTACAAGAGTGAGGGAGTGTATATATTCTTATTTGTAACCCCTTAAGGAGGAGGACATTCGATGGAGCAAGGCTCTGAGCTCCAAGGAGTACTGTTTGTTAGTTTTTTTGAATAGAATACAAATATATATTGTTGTGAAAACTATTATGTCTTGCTTGCAAACTATGTGCATGAGGGATATATGGTCAGTCATCTAACACCTTAGTTAAGGAGATGAATTTTTGATGGTAAGAAGGATATTTCATCTGTTTCATTGGTTCCTAGAGCATTTCAGTTTATCAATGTTTTGATTTAAGACATGTGAATACTCTATTTCATGAAGTTTGTGCACATAGTCAGACTAAAAGACAAACTAGAATGAGTTTGGAGGATAGGTTGTGAGTTTTTTTGAATGGGAATGATTTGTTAAACTATCTCAGACTTAAGATAATCTTTCAAGGTATCTCACAGTGAATGAAAGAACTTTATCATGTTTATAACACTATGGATTACTAAGGAATCCCTGTTCTTAGGCAAGTCAGTCTATTAAAAGATCATTGTTGACGTGCATGCATTATTTCATGATCTCTGTCACGTATAAGAGACTAATAAGGATGTGTGGGTGGACTGTCAAACCTCAAAAGCAAGTGTTCATATTTTTATTGCAATTTTTGTCTCCTCGGGCTTAGGAAGGCTGTATCACTTGCTAATCACAACACAAAATGGGTAAGTTGAACAAAATCTTTGAAGTCTCGTTGTTTATCTTAAATCACCGATTGATTAGGATTCAAGGGAGGGACAAGACAAACCTCCGTGGAAGGTTTTGATCCTTGAAAACAAGCCTTGTGCGTTTTAGGAAGAAAGGAAGCCTCTCTGGGTTATGGTGAAACTATGATGTCCCTTTTTGGACAAATGGGAATTTTAACAAACTTCCACACCAATCAAATCAAGAAGGATTAGATCCTTTTGATTCAACCTCAAATAACCCAATGTCGGCTAATTACAACCCAAAATGGGGTTGGAAGTAGCCAAGGTGATGGGTGAGATGGGAGAATCAATTGGAATTCACACATTTTCCAGATCTGATTTTTATAGCAGCACTATTAATTTAAAATAGCTTGCAGACAACTGAAAACTTCTAAAATTCATAACTCTCTTGATACTCAGTCTTTTTGCATGAAACAAAGTGCACAATAAACTTGGGATTTTTCCCTTTCCAATGAACTAGAGATCAGATTTTTCTAAGCACTAAAACCCCTTCAAAATAGCACTTAAAATTCCAGATCTGGGCGCTAGGGTTAGAAGAAATTAATAAAATATTTCTAGCACTTTTCCCGGCCTCCAAACACACCACAAAGTACCTCCCTTGCTCAGAAATAAAAGATAAACAAATCAGATTTACAGATCTTGTTATGAAAAACATGCAAAATAATTATGGAAATTAATTTAAAAACCGTGTCTGCATGACATAACTTCAAAAATTCATATCTTTTGCTAGAGAAGTCCAAATGAGCTGAAACTTTGGATCTTGGGCCACAAAAATATGAAGAATAATATTCCAAAATTAGTTTTCGCACAACAAACACAAAACCCTAATTTTTCCCTAAAAGTAGGTTGCCCAACACATTTAGGGCATCAAATCATCTCCAAAAATTATGAAATTAATTGCAAAACACAATAGATCTGAAAACAAACAAATATGCTCCCAAATCATGCAACAATAACCAGATTTGCACCATAAATAAATGCGCTAGGGCAAGGAAACTCTCCTAGTGCAATTCGCCACACACAACAAATGCAATACACACACTAATGGATCCTTATCAAGATCAGATTTACTTCAACTCCAAATCGAAGAGAGAGAGAGCACAATGAAGAGCTAGGGCATACATCCCATTTCTCCAAGCATGGAGAGATATAAATGATCAAATCCAACATGAGGTGAAATGACCCCCTCACATCCCTTAAATAGACTTCCCAAAGGGATCGACCCACTTGGAGGGAAAATACATTTTTTTAAATTTGCAATTACAAGTTGGATAACCAAGTGGCCCCTTTTACACTAGTTTCCCTCCCATTACATTAAAGCATTTAATATGCTAAGACTATGTGCACTTTATTATTTTCTAATTAAATAATAAAAAGTAACTAACCTATGTGCACATTTTAAAACTAACTAGAGACTCCCACTTGTAGCGCTAGGCATGCCAAGGGGTTACAATGCAAATAAAAGAGATGAACAAATATATTAGTAATGCCCGGAAAAGGGGACATTACAGTCCCCCTTCTGGAGATTGCTTGCCCTCAAGCAATAGCAAGCTCATAGATCCATGTATCATGCACCCAAGTGAAGAGATGAAGTGATGCACCCAAAGTCTTGCTCCGGTGCCAGTCAAGTGATGAAGCACTTGGAAGAACATGTGGGCTTCCTTCGTGGCAATCCAAACATGTGTGTGATCATCTTCGTAGTAGGAACTCCAAGTGGTAGTGCCTTCATCATAGGGAGATGAATAAAAATCCGCATGAGCTTTGATAAGCTCCAAGGTTGCCCACTCAATAATGCCCTCATGAAGTGAATAGGACAACAATCTTTCTTCACATGTCTTCAATCCTGCACATGAAGCAAACACATTAGAAAAATCATAAGTGTTGAAAAACACTTTTTCAGCTTCTTCTCCATGTCTCCAAGGCATGAATGGCTCACAACTCATCCTCATACATGGGCTGTTCCCAAACTTTGTCATGTTGCCCCAAATGCTGTTGTAGTCGTGCATTTTCTTCCCAAAAATCAGAACTAAAGTGGCGGGTATCCACCCCAAAGTAACCATGCATAAGTCAACAATGATCACCAACAACAAATCCATCAACTTCATGGCTAAAAACTCAACTGTAGAAGTGATAAGAGGCTGGAAATAATGATGACAACCATGAAAATGACAGGACATCAGCTATCATACTCTCTTGTCCATTGAATAACAAGATCCTTAACAAGCCTTTTAATCAATCTGAAAGTCATCATTAGCACTAAGAAAAAACACCTTTTCCACTTATTTCTGGATCTCCTAAGGTCAACTCATGCTTGTCAATACTTGTGTTAGCCATATTCAATTCTGAAATTTCACTTAACCCCATGAAATCAGATGTAAAAATCAAAAATCAGAAATATAACTCATGCAAGGAATCTCATACCATTCATTGTGCCAATGGATTTCCCTTATGAAAGGAAGCAATACATCTGAAACAACATGATTGGGGCTGCCCATCATACCTTTGTGCCATGGAACACCTTCATACTCCTTACCTTCTACCTTGGAATCATGCAACCTTATTTGTAATGTGTGGGGCTTCCTTAAACTTCATTTTTGGGTGAATGAAGACATTTATTTGCTCTCTAATGACTGCTGTTACGCGCAGACCAGCGAGCTGAGAATGGTCTAAAGTACCCGGAAATGTTTCTTCTTCATGGGTATAACTTCTACCCATGCCACCCTCATGTTCCCTCTTCAAAACTGATTTTTTTCTACTCATGTCCAGCTCAATGTAGTTAGTAGGCACCAATAATTTATCAAGCATCAACAAATTATTACCACTAGATGAATGCTCTATGGTTTCCTCTTTTGGCAACATGAAAGTAGACAAAAATGATGCAAGAATTTGTATACCCTTCTATAGTGGTGTCATTGTTCGTGCTTTCTTCCTTATGAGCTTGTTCATCAACCTTAACCCCACTTGCAATATGATTAGTATCATCAAAATCAAGCTCAAAATTAGAATCTATTACCTCAAAACACAAACCCTTCTTCCTCACTTCATCCCTTGTATCATGGATGGCTTTCTTGCTGGCCTGCCTTTTATGAGGTGGAACATAGGGCTGAGTTGCCCTTTTTGTGGCTCATTGGGTGATGCCCTTGGCTGCCCTTCCATATTTCTTCTTCGGTTTTGGACAGCAAGTGGGTGGCGTCAACCATCAAACTTTCTTCACCCTTTTGGAACTCCATCTTTTCCTCTTCCTTCATTTCATCTTTCCTTTCCTCCCGTGGAGGAACCACAACAATATCAACTTGCCCTTCTATCAAATCTGATTTTTCTTTGCAATCACCAAGTTCCATGCAAGCATTAGATATCAAAAATTTATCATCAAATACCAAAGGACTCATACCTTGGAGAGCTGATCCTTCTTGCTTCATAGGAGACCTTGCTAACATATATGCCTTCACCTTGCTTGAACATTGATCCAAAACACCTTTGGCTAAAGTATGAGCAATACATGACTCCTCTTGTCTCAAACCTTCCTCAAGTATAGACAACAAATGTTGAGGAGGGGCCTCATGTTCATTCAAAACCAAAGACATGATAGTTTGCATTGCATCCATTACATTTTCTGAATGACTATCATCTATGACAACAAAGAATACATCGAACATGTGTAGAATGAGATCATCACAATCAAGATCTAACATTGGTATACAAGTTCTTACCTTTGCCATGTTCTCCAAGATCTTAACCCTCTTATCAAAGTAAGGGTTTGTGGTGTCCCAAAGCTTTTGAAAGCTTCCTATCATGAGCTCAAAGACTTCTTCCATGGTGGTGTCATTGTATGGCAAATTTGGGGTTGTTATCCTTGTCACCTCGCTAATGCAAGTGATGACCATGAGCCTCACATCCACCTCATCATGCCTCAATAGTTCGGATCTAGCCAAATGAGTCACTAATGAATCCATCGCTGAAAACATGGAGCCATAATCTGATTGTTCTATCATAGCCAAACAACTTTTGCCACTTCTTCTAGAGTGTTGAACAACACACTCTTCACATGTGGGGATATTCAAGCCATCTCCCAAGTCTGTAGAGCTTGGTCCTCAATTCTCCATCACTTGCTAGTTCCATGATTCATACACTATGTATCCAGATCTGCAAACACCCACAAGAGTAGAGGAAAGTTGCTTTGATACCACTGTGATGTCCCCTTTTTGGGCAAATAGAAATTTGCAACAACTTAAACACAAATCGAACCAAAAGGATTAAATCCTTTTAATTCAACCTCAAATAACCCAATGTCGGTGTAATTACAACCCAAAATGGGGTTGGAATAGCTAAGATGATGGGTTAGATGGGAAATCAATTGGAATTCCCAAGCTTTTCCAGATTTGATTTTTATAACTATTAATTTAAAATAGCTTTGCAGACAGCTGAAAACTTCTAAAATTCATAACTTACTTAATACTCTTTTCCATGAAACAAAGTGCATAATAAACTAGAATTTTAGAGCTTTCAAATGCACTAACAATCAGATTTTTTCGAGCACTAAAACCCCCTTCAAAATAACATCCAAACTTCCAGATTTGGATGCTAGGGTTAGAAGAAATTATTAAATTAATAACCAACACTTTTTCCCTCCAAACTATTTTTGCCCTCCAAAAGCTTGTTTTGATGCTCACAAAATGCCAAGAATAGATCTGAATGAAATCACAATTTTTAAGCATCAAAAATTCTGGAACAATTAATAATCCAACCCAGAAATGCATCTACTGCATAACTTCTAAAATTATTTCTGCTTGCCAACCAAGCAAAATCCTTCAAACTTTGGATTTTGGGCCATAAAAATATGAAGAATAATAATCCAAAATTAGTTTTTGCACATCAAACATGAAACCCTAATTTTTTCCTAAAAAGTAGGCCGCCGAACACATTTAGGGCATCAAATTATCTCCAAAAAGTATGAAATTAATTGCAAAACATAGCAGATCTAAAATTCACTTTTTTAACCATTAAAACATGCAATCAAACACAAATTTCCTTGATAATCAATTTGCACTAGGGTTAAGAACACTTTCCCAATCAATTCACCACACAATAGATGCAACATACACACAAATGGATCCTTAGCAAAATCAGATTTACTTCAATTCCAAATCGAATGAGAGAGAGAGCACAATGAAGAGCTAGGGCATACATCCCATTTCTCCAAGCATGGAGTGATATCAAATGATCAAATCAACATGAGGTGAAATGACCCCCTCACATCCCTTAAATAGACTTCCCAAAGGGATCGACCCACTTGGAGGGAAAATACACTTTTTAAATTTGCAATTACAAGTTGGATAGCCAAGTGGCCCCTTTACATTAGTTTCCCTCCCATTACATTAAAACATTTAATATGCTAAGACTATGTGCACTTTATTATTTTCTAATTAAATAATAAAAAGTAACTAACCTATGTGCACATTTTAAAACTAATTAGAGACTCCCACTTGTAGCGCTAGGCATGCCAAGGGGTTACAATGCAAATAAAAGAGATGAACAGATATATTAGTAATGCTCGAAAAGGGGACATTACGAAACTCTCTTAGGGTTTGTAGATGCAATGTTATTTGAAGGTCTCTTTATTAACCTCGAGCTTGGAAATGGTAAGGTGTCTTCTAAATAGATTTTACGGTAAGATTCAAGAGAAAGAGAGTCCACACAAGTTATCAATAAGAAGCAATCCATATCAGTCTAGGAGCTAAGCTCTGTAGGTGTGATAAAAGGGCTTAATCCAACTTGAAGCCTTGATCTTCATTCTTTGAGTGGAGTCTTCAAACTATACACATAGAATGTGAGGGGTGTAGGGAGTGGAAACTTGAAGGTTTCAAAGTTTGAAGTTGTCCAAAGAAACCCTAGATTATATCAAGATTAAGATAGACCTGTGCATGAGGATTGTGAGGCAAAAATAGGACAGCGACAGTCCTGAGAAAGAAGGAGATCTTGAAGACATTGTGCTAGTTTTCAAAGTTGAAACTTTGTAGTGAATTTCAAGAAGACCTAAGGGAACAAATTTACAAGTTTGTGAGATTGGCAAGCCATCTAATTTAGCTTAGTTGTTAACAATTTGCTTCCTTATACAGTGAAATCGTCCTAGAGACCTATTTGAACCTGAAAAAGTTGAAATTGAAGGATTTTTCTAAAAGGAAGCTATATTGAAATTTTGTAAGGAGTTGGAAACCCTTAATAGTTACCCAAGAATGTGATTAGATTGTGAATTGAGTGCTTCTATCAGAAGCTAGGTCAGGAAAACAAGCAGAGCAGGGGTAATGTGTGTGTGTGAGAGAGAGAGAGAGATTGCTCCCAACGAGTTTTCACTATTGACTTGTCTCAAGAAGCCAAAAGGTGGCAGATTTGTGAGGTAGAAGTGTAGTACAAGATTTTGGTTGGAGGTTTTTGACTAGGAAAGGAGAGCATTTTTTTGCAAGTTTGACAAGTTTATGATATTTGGTTTAACATTGTGGGACAATTGTGTTTTATGATGCTCTGCATCATAGCTTAACACAAAGTCAAGTTATTCAATGCATGCTTCAATACACTTTTGGGTTGCTGATGGGTGCAATCAACTTTCGTTATCTAGTTTTCAGGAAATACAATGTGACTACAACATACTTGGACTACTCATGGGTGCAATCAACCTAGGTTCTCCAGTATCCACTCTCTTTGGCATGTGGTTTATTTTGAGTATCATTTGCATCATGAAAATTGTAGAGGACAAATGACACATTAGACTTAGTCTTACAATTTTTAAATTTTTTTTTATCCTAATACTAAGTCTAATGTTCACCACTTTAATATTAGTGGTTGTAATTTATTGTAAATAATGCACACACAAGGGAAGTTGAATAGTCATCCAAAAGATGAACTGAAGAGTCTCCCTTTGTGGCTATTTATGCTTGTATGCATATGTGCATCATGAAAAAGAGCTTTATTGAATACATGAGAGCTTCATTGAATATTTGTTTCTTGTCTAATTTCCCATCCATTTCATTTTGTGAATCTTTCTCTTGCAATTTAATTCCTAGCCTGAAACAAAATTCCTCACTTGACCGAGTGGCTTTGCTGTTTCATACTGTTTTGAGCCACAAGCAAATTCTCCTTGAGAACTTGGAGCATTTCTTGTTGGTGTTGAATATGATCCTCCATTGCACGAGCTTCGGGATGGCCCTGCAAATAAGTAATAGATGGTGAGAGCCTCAAATGGAGTCATCTTTGTTTTTGCAGAAATGGAGTGCTATATGACTATTCCACCTGCAAAAGCCATTTGGAAAATTTTGCTTGCTTATTCGAGGCAAGGCAACGCATATGTGCTAGTTTTGTGCCCTTGATCCAAATTAGCTAGTCCAAAATATGCTTGTGAAGACTGGGTCACAATCACTCTCAATGATTTTAGGAATGTCACGAAGTTATATCTAATTTTGATGACTTCTTCCGCCATATTGGCTTGAAAAGGATGAAAGAGTCCACAGAAATGTGTATACTTTGTGAGTCAATCCACTACTACCGATATCACATCTAATTGTTTTGATTTTAGCAACCTTGTAATAAAATCCATTGATATATCACCCCAACAATGCCTTTGTAATGGCTAATGGTTGCAAGAGGTTTGATGTTTTGATTGTTTACCCTTTATGCTGTTGACATATCAAACATTCAACCGCAATTTTTTATACATTCCCCTTAAGGCCTTCCCAAACGAAATTCTTCTTTTTTTGCGGCAATAGGTCTTCAAGAGCCCTGAATGTCCTATTGGTGAGTCATGCATTTGAGATAAATTTCTAGCTTTCAGTTGAGAGTTTTTACAAGGAAAAAGCCTTTCTTTGTACCATAAGGAATCTGCCTTCCAAACAAAGACATAATGGAAACTAGATAAGATAAGATAAGATAATGTTATTAATGTCCAACACATGACCACAAAAGTAGGTCGATGGGACTGTAGAGTACAAAGAAAACAAACCCAAAGAAGAGGACCCAAAGCAGGGCACTCGAAATACAATGAGAGAAGGAGAGGAGGAGAAGGAAACAACAGAGGCCGAGAGACCAGAAACAAAGAAGAGAGAGATGACTGTGTGGGGAGGAAGCGGAAGAAGGAGCAACATCCCCAACAACATCACCTAACACTCAAGGCCGGATGGGAGTAAGCGGCGGTGTGCCGAAGAAGAAAAATCAGATCTGCGGGAGGTTTATGAGGAAGGGACCTCACGAGACTCTTGTGTGGATTTTCAGCCTGCTGTAAATTCCAAAGCATTAGTTGAAGGCTAAGTCACAAGGTTCGGTGAATTTTTTGCTCAAAGTTTGGAATTCGCCGAACTTGTTACTTGGCATAAAAATTCGGTCAAATTTGTATTGTTTCGCCTTAGGAATAATGCAAAAAAGAAATCTACCTCTGTTTTTGTGAAATACGTCTAAAATATGTGTGTGAATGGAGTCTTGAGAACAGGACGTGGCTGTGGGTGTCGGCATGGACATAGGCATGGATGTGGCTAGGGCTGTTGCACCATTGGGGAGGGAGAAACATAGTCGTTGATGTGTGGAGGAGGTCTGCTTAGTCGGCGCCATATCGAGAAGGTTTCCAATTTGCAAATTGCTGTGAATTTGAGGGCCTTTGATTGGCCTTTCTACACTTGCTCGTGTGCCGTAATAACTTTAAAAGTTATTTATTTATATTTTTACTCTAGAAATTTCTGTGCTTCATTTTTAAAAATTCTTTTATATATTTTTAACTAACAAAAATATATATAAAAACGTCTTATAATGTTTGACATTTGTGTATTTTAATTTATTACTTCTAAATGTTACGTGTAACTTAAAATGTGTTTAAGTTAAATTTTTTTGAAATGTTTATAATTAATTTTTATACTATATTAATTTTTTAAATTTAATTTAAATTTTTATAACGTTTTTATAATAACTTTTTAATAATTTGATTTTTATCAATTTAATTATTTGTATAACTTAGTATTACATGTTTAAGATTGTGGTTGACATAATTTTATGTTTTTATGTTTTTCTATTATTTAAACTTAATGGCAATTTCGAACTTTATCCATTGGGTGAACATGAACCGAATATTAACCTCGTCGAACTTGAACTTCAACTCGAACCTTGTGACGTAGGTTGAAGGTAAGCCAGTTGATTTATTTTATGATCATAGCAAGAGTGTATTGCATCACACTAGGTTATTACATTGCTTTGGTCATCATGAGGGTTATTTTGACTATGGTGAGAAGATGAAGGAAAATAAATGGGAAGAGGATCTTCCAAGCATTCCCTATAAGTTGGATTTTTATGGCAGCCAAAGGTATGATGATCACTCTCCATATTCCATGTTCCATACTCGGGCATGTTCAGATTTGTGTCAAGAGGGGCAGCTCCCTAATTTCAGTCCAAGGTATGGGTATACTTCAGATTTGTTGCTTCCATTTATGTCATATCAAGATATGGGTCATTATGGAAAGCATGCCAAAATGATGAATGCGACTTGCAACATAAGACATGTAGACCACTTGATGCAAATTCAAAGTTGTGTGTGCATAAGGGTCTGTGATCTTGGTAATATTTTGAAGAATAGAGTTTCTAATGTTGAAGCTACTCTTGCTAGCTCCTTCATCATCTCATACCAATGGGAAGGAAAGAATTCTGAATTGGTCCTCGAAGAACATGAGGAAAATATTGGCATGACAAATGGCATTCCACCCATTGCTACAACCAACATGATGAGAAGTGATTTTGAAGATAAGGGGACAGCTCATGGTAAGCATAGTAAAAATCATTTTGTTGTTGATCATAATGTTTGGACTCAACATAACATGGTTTTGTTGGAATTGCTTTGCACAAAGATCTACTACTTTTGGGTATGTAAAGGAGAAGTCAAGGATGATATGTTTATACATAATGGCTTCATTAATTTTGATCATAACACTGCTGTCATATGCACTTCCAGCTTGCACAATGACATATTTGTAAGCATATGAGTGGATTTAGTCATGGAAGTGTTGATTTTCGGATGATAGCATTGCTGCAATCAATATAGGATCTTTTCCAACTCCTATATCACTGTTGTATGGATATCATCATGCATCTCATACTACAAGGAATGATGAGGTGAGAAGCACATCTTCGATTCCATTTCAAGTTTGTTTCCACATATGGGATATGGGTGTTTTTGTGAGTCTTGTAAAAGGAGAAACTTCTGATTTCAAGATCAGCACTACTGATAATTTTATCATTATGAGTGCCGGGATGAGGGAAAGATCAAATGAGTCTTATGGGAAACACAAGCAATATGATCATTTTCATAGAGGAGATTGTTCACATCATTTTAATGCCATCAATTGTTATGTTTGGGTCATCAAGGTAAGAATTGTAATTCTGATTTTTCGATCTATGTATTGCTAACCCATGGGTCCATGAAAGAACCAAAAGGAATGTGGGAAAAGGGAAGTTTGGTGTCACTCAGATTTCACCCTGAAATCTGTGACTACCCAATCCGAAAAATTTTCGTACTTTTAAAATAATGGGTCATTTGTTGTTTTTATTGCCTGAAAGTTCTTGTATTGCGTCAAGATAATCCCAAAGAGCCATATTAGCCCTTTTCGCCAAATACCCAGATGCCCAAAATTGTTTTATTCTGTCATCGGGATTTGTCTGCGGGAAATTTGTATTTAATTATTTTGAGCCCCGTATGAGGCTATTTGCGCTCCGTTTCAACTCTGTTATGAGCGGATATGTTATTATTCCTATGTACCAGAAGGATTTTAACTTATTTTAAGTTTTGGGCTTTATTTGTAACTTTTGGCAATTTTTCGTGTTTTTGTGGTGTCCCGTTCTGTTTTCTGTAAAATTTCTCTGGAACAACTCCTTCGCCGGGTAAGCCCGATTTTTGGCCTGGAGCAGCTGGAAAACATACACGCACATTTTGCCGGAGGAAGTCGTCATTGGAGGTCTGGATCACTGGGAAAAAGCGAAGTCGTGCACAGAAAAGCCCCTGCGGGGATGGGCGCATTTTTGGAAAACAAAGGATTTAAGCTGCGATGGGAAAAATATAAGCCGCAGGCAGGATGAGAATTGTATACCTGCCTGGCAGGGTACTTTTTCCCGTGTTATAAAAGTCACTTAAGCTGCAGAGTGGGAAAAATAGAGGCTGTCGGGTAGGTGGGAATTTATTGCACCGCCTGCGCAGGTAAAAATTCCCATGATATAATAAAGGAAAGTGACTTAAGTGAAATCATGGGATTTTAGTGCCGCCTTGCGCAGGTAAAGAATCCCATTGTCAAAGTCAAATCACTTAAGTGGATCATGGGATTTTGGTGCACACTGGCAGGTAAAGAATCCCATTATGGAAAAATTCTTAAAAATAGAATTACATGTGCAAAAAGTCGCCCCTTTGATGAGAGATTAAAATGATTAAATTGATTATTTTTAATAATCTTTCTTCCTTTAAAAAGTGCGCCCAAGCTTGAGGAGGTCAAAAAGTCAAAGAAGGAATAAAAGAAAGGAATTAAATTAATTAAATTTAATTTATTTAGTGGCTGCCCCCTTCCTCTCAAAAAGTGCGCCCCATTTGGGCATTATTTAATGATTTTGAAGCATTAAAACATTAAATTAATTTCTATTTTCAGTGGCTATGGTCAAAGCACACTGTGGGGCTTGAGTGAAGTGCTGTGTGAAGGATTAAATTGGATTAATTTAATTTATTGGATGGCTGTCCTTAAACATGCTATTTTTAAAAGAGAAAAGCATGATTTTTAATTAATTAATTGCCTTTAATTGTTAGGGCAATTATTAATTATAGAATTGTGAAGGTTATATAAGCATGGGCAGCCATATGGATGAATTATTTAATTCACAGGTTAAGAATTGCAGCAAGGAGGAAAAGTGCGCCCCCATTAGAAGAAGGATTTTGCTCAGACAAAGTGCTAACAAAGGCTAAAAGCTTCCAGATTTGGCGCATGCTTTGGAGAAGGTTGATCTTCGTCTGCATAATTGTTTTCACAGGTGTTACAGGAGCTCAGGTGTTGATTGAAAGGATTCATGCTCTCTTTATGTGCAAATTAAATACCAATTTTTGGGGCAGCGAGGTTTGAAAAGTGCAGATTTTTATAATTTAAATTCACTATTCATGCTCCGGTGGCCATTTTTGTCTGAATAAATTGCAGGAACTCATTACAGGTGCTTTATAAAAGAAAAGGAGTTTTTATCAATGTCCAATACATTGCAAATATCCTCCGAATCTGAAGAATTGTCCAGATCTGCACCAGTATTGAAGAAATCCGGCCAAGTTAGAAGAAAAAGAATTATTCGGACAAAGATTGATAAAGCCATGGCGAAAGGAGATGAAAAAGAGAGCACGATGGATTCATGCATTGCTTCCAAACTTTCAGACATAGGAGACACAGATCTAGGCCCAGAACCTCTTTCTGATTTGATTGATAGATCCAGAGCTGGAAAGACTTCACTCATGCGTGCGGTCAAAAGTAGTGGAATTATTCGAGCTGCAGCTTTCCCGTGTATAGCCCAATTGCCAGAGTTTGTGATGGAGTGTGCTAGATCTTATCATCCTTCATCCAGATCAGTGCGTGATGTTGCGGGAAAGACAATAATTCGTTTGGATGCAGAATTCTTCGATTATTGTTTGAAGATTCCGATTTAAAGGTGGTGACTTCTATTAGCATTCGGGATCGACGGTAGGTGGGAAAAGCATAGAGTGATTTGCGTGTGAGCATAATGATTAGCCGGTTCATGAAGAAGGCTAGATCCCCTTCCAAGTTCGAGAACTCTTCCACGATCCAATTTGGTGCGGGAGGCGGATGATATTGTCAAATTGCTATGCGGGTTGAATGGTGAAGCGAATGCCTACACTTTAGGACATGGATGTATGCTTTCATCAGGACCATTGAAATCAACAAGGTTGATTCTATAATCGATTGGTCGAAATTATTAGCAAGAACATCGGTGAGCAAATGCGGAGCGTGAATGTGAAGCGTACCTTGACTTCAAGATGACTTCATACTTGGTGTATCTTTGCGGACTTCACAGGTGTCTTTTCCAAGCTGGATAGATGTGGTATTCTTTCCAAGGATCCCATTTTCGAGTGCTACCCACAGCTTACTGTACCTACGTGCGAGAAGGACTTCAAAGTGATCAACGATGACTTCTTCTACGATTTCATCTGCAGGTTAGACAAAGACTTGAAGACTCACGGGTAAGCAAGGAAGCATGGGAAGCGGTGTCAAGATTGGCAGTATATTCATTCGGTTTGCAAATTTCACATACCTCGGGGTTACGAGCTTTTCGGGTGAACCAACAAAGATGCCAAGGTACCCGAGTGGATTGATTGCCATGGAGTGAGCGAGCAACTTGTGGAGTTACACGACCTTGATCGAAGCGGCACAAGTCTACGGGCTTCTTCCCACTCACCGGGATATTACAGATTGCATCGGCATTCACGAGCTCGAGGATGGAAGCACAAATGTTGTCCGAGTATGAGCAAGAGTTCTTCCCTGCGCGGCTTAATTTCGATCCATTTGGAATAGCCAGGAAGACAATCTCCCAGGAGTACGCACATGTGCCTTCGTTAGAAGATTTCTGGATGAAGTGCAGAAGTGAGTACGAGGTCAGAAAGAAAGATTTCAGCAGGCTATCGGCAAAGCAAGTATTTGACTTTGGACTAGCGCGGATACCTGCGGATCTTAAAGATGATGGGAACGTGGTACTTGACACTTACCATCAAATGGGAGGAGATAAAGCTATACTGCAGGATAGCAATGGCGGCTGCAACACAATAGAAGAAAGATTCGGAGCTGTGTTGGTGAGTACTTCGAGCTGGCTGCTAACGAAGGGATACTGCCTTGATGAAGTATTGATGAATCAAATCACGGGCAACTTCGGCGCAGGAGATTCCCTCAAGCGAAAGCATGAAGGAGAGAGCAGCAGAAGGTCCGAGAAGTTGAAAGTACGCAGAAGATCTCAAGAGAAAGAGAAGACCACTTCTACGACCATAGCTTTGACTCCGACTTCTCCAGTACCTAGAGGATCACCAACTATTGCACCACAGCAGCAGGATGTTTCCATGCCTTCATTAAAACCAGCGACGTTCATCTTCTCTCCGCAGCCACTTCGTTCAGCACCCGTTCCAGAGGAGATGTTGAAGCTGCAGATGACGGAGTTCGAAAGAGCTTTGTCCTTGGATGTTTCAGAAGATGGCAGCCATGATATTGTGGCACTTTCTGATGGAGAGGATGCAGAGCGGGAGATGGTAGTGCACTCAGCGACTTCTCACTCTCCGAGAAGTAATTTCTCGGAATGGTTAGCTTTGCAGTTGGTTCCGGAAGCAAGAGTAGAGATGAACTTAGAGGAACATGACTTGCAGCTACTTCAGGATCTGAGCAGAAGAGACAGAAGGCCTAAAGTTGCTAAAGCAACTTCTAGGTTGATCATCAAGGATTCGGGAGAGAAGTTTGCTGAGATATCAATTCCGGCGGAAGGAAAGGTAGAAGAGGAGCTCACGGCAGAAGATGTGACGGTGACCAAAATACCACTCGGTCAAGCTACCACTGAAGGATTGAAGCAGGACACGCAGACGTTGCTGGATGCTTTGTTCCTTAGGCTTGACAGTGAAAAGGCGGAGAAAGAAGAGCTGCAGAAGCAAATATCTCAATTATGTGAGATCATAGCCAAGGTTGCTAAACCTTCCGTTCGGCCCATTTCGGGCGGTGAGTGATCATCTTATGCAGGAAATGGAAGATGCAAGCAATCAAGTAAAGGCTATTGACGAATGGAAGGATCTAATTATTCGTCAAGCTTCTATGCAACTTGGGGAAGTGCCAGCCCGCCTAAAGGTTATGAACGATGCAGCAAATCAACTAAAGCGGCGATAGAAAGCATAGAAGGAATGAATACGATTGCGAGAGAGTAACTTTGAGTATTTTGGCCGAGATCAACAAGCTGCCGGGAGATGTATTGGTTGCAGAACAAATTGTGCCGGATGGATCAGTCGAGAAGGGGAAGCAGCTAGAGTTTGCAGTATCTTTCCGTTTGGAGATCTGCAGAGTTTTGCTGAAAAGGATGCAGGCGCTTGAGAGTAGAACATCAGATTTGCCGGACAGTATCATTTCTTTCACTGAGGAAAGAGTGGATGGAGGTGTTACTTCATACGTGCGGATTGTTTCTAACGAGGTGCATGATTCCCTGGAAAGTTCTCTTCTGATGGTGCAAAAGAGAATTGATAAAGCTACCAAGCCTTTCACGATGAACTCTATCAGTAGGCTGGTGACACTGCAGGCAGACATTGCGAGATTTGGGCCAAGTTTGGAAGAAGTGGAAGCATGCAGCAAAGTGTTGAATGAAGGATTCTTTGCGATGCGGGACAAAAAAGAAGCGATGAGCTAAAACAGATGGAAAGATCTTTGAACTATATGTTCGACAAGTATATCGAGATATCGAACAAGAAGAAGATGTAGATGTTACGGTGGCATGACTTCTTCTATTTCTTTCTTCTTCTACTTTCTATATTCCGGATGAAATTGTAAACTTCTAAGTTATTGGTTTCTGCAACTATTACTTGAAGTCATGTGGAACCTTTCTATTAGTTAAGTGATACATGTGTCACTTAAGAAGAAGTTAGTTGAGGATGATTGCCAAATGTCATCTTTACTTGTTGTTCATACTTTAGTTCGGTTTGAGTCTTTATTTGTACTTTCCCTCCTACATTCTATAAGTAGGAGAAGAACCTATGGGTTAATGATCGATTAGAATTTGTAAAAGCAACCTTGTGTTCTAGACTTTGTCTTTGAACCCCGAGAGCCACTTGTTGCGAGAGGAATACAAAGAAGCGGGTTTAGGAGAACTTTGTGTCACGGCGTCTTGTGCTTTCTTGCTTTTAAATCTTAGATCTTTAAAGTAAACTTTGTGTTATTTTAGATCTGCGGATCTAGAACGCGCCTTGCTTTAGAATTCGTGTGTGTTCAAATCTATTAAGTTTCTTCTATGTGCATGCGATTAGCTCTGCTTATCTACTAATTGGGATGCACATCGCCTTTATTTCTTCTCTGTAATTCTTTTACTTCCTTCTTCTATAATTTTCCTTTCTTAAAATTTGCTTACTTATGCGAGAACTTCTTAGTTATGGTTCATGAACTAAGTGGTTAAAGTAAAACCCACGATAGATAAAAACACATTTATATTGACAAATCGACACGGGAGCCTCACCGGTTAAATAAAGGAGATTTATCTCATGTTTGCCTAGGTTTGATGCTATGCAGAAAATCTAGCCAACGAAAGCAATTATGATGAATTTGCAGTTGTACATATATCAGTCATAGAAGGAATTGATGATGTATCTAAAGGGAAAAATGATAAGCGTGCTCTTGAAGTAAGTACTCCACTAAGAGAAGAGGCCGAGTTCACAAATTTTGTGTCTCAAATCGAACATGATGAATGTTATCTAATAGTTCGGATATTGTATATCAGCTAGAAGTTGTTGGTATGAATGGAAGTAGTGAGAATACCAAATTTTGGGATTCAAGCATGCTGCCATAAGTTTTTGTGACTGTCATAAACATTTCCAGCCCCTTCTCCATGTTGCCATCAGTTGTAACTTTGTTTCCAGCCCTTATAACATTGATAGTGTGGAAATTTAATTTTTTTGAAGAGATGTCATGCTTACTTTTGCTGTACCCCTCTTTCATCTTGTTGGCTAGATTTTTTGCACAGCTGAAAACCTAGGCAATCATGAGATAAATCTCCCTCATTTACCGGTGAGGCTCCGTGTAAGATTTTGTCAATTATATTTCCTAGTATCTATCTGTCGGTTTTACTTTAATCGCGTAGCTCATGGATCATAACTAGACAATTTTGCAGCAAGTACGTAGTTGTATTCAATATGTGCAGGAAAGGGAAATAATTAAATACAAGAAGAAAGGAAAGGAGATGCAACTTTGACCAATAGTTGTGAGAGTTGATCACATGCATATAGATGAAACAAATAGATCTTGAAATGCAAAATTTGAAGCAAAGGAAAGTTTGAGATCTAGATCTAAAACAACACAAAGTTTATGCGAGAGATCTAAAAGAAATAAGAAACAAATGCACTTTGTTGACATAAAGTTCTCTAGAAATTTGCCTCTTCTCTATTCCTCCGCTTTGAGAAAGCTATTAGGGTTTTCAACTTAAAGTCTGGAACACAAGAATGTTGATTACAAATTCTGATTCTTTAACCCGTAGGCTCTTCCTCTATTTATAGTGTATAGAGGGCAATTTACAAATAGGAAACTATAATGAACTGACACATGTGGAAGTTGTAAAGGAAACAACTGGCAATCTCCCTCCTAGATTTCCTCTTTGCATGACATGCATAATTTATAACTGAAAATAGAACCTTCTATTTTGCATGTCTGCCACCTATTTCCAAGTAATTGACTTCTTCCAGTAACTTGAAGTAACGACTTTTAAACCAATCACTTAAGTTTTACAATTTAATTGATTACTCAATTACTTTGTCGGAGAAAATAAGAGAGAAAAAGAAAGAGAAGAAATTAGAAGAAAGTTGTTACACTCCCAGTCTTGTTCTTTTTCCATATTTTGCATGCGGTTGACTCTTTTGCCTTTGATTCTCACCAAACCTGGATCGGAAGCTTTTGCATGCGGTTGATCAGGATTTACCATGGGTCTTTACCCTCATTTGACACCCGTCTTCCCCTTTCATCCTTGAAGCTTTTGCAATTCTTCTCTAGTATATGCACCAGTGCAATGTTTTTCATAAATAATTCAGACAAAACTCATCATCTTTTATTTTTAATTGTATATGAGCAATTTTAAATTCTAGAAAGCACTCAGGGTGAAGGCAAATACAAGTATATTCAATGAAGGCTTCAATTGGAAGATTGGGAGCACATGTACAATCTCATGGAAGGAATTTTCCATGCAATGACTTTCTACTTGGTCATGCTCGTATCGAACAAGGGGATGAATTTTGCGAGGAAGCCTTTCAGCAATTATGAGATCCGGATCTATTTCTCCCTCTGATTCTGAAGATATATCCAATGTATCAAATATTGACTTCTGCTTTCTTCACCAATATGGGCATCTGTGATGAATACCTGCAATTGATTCAGACAAATATGGAGTCCATGGCATAAATACACAATTTTCATCACCAAAATCTGCTTATAAAGCTTGCTGCCCTCTATTTTTAGACTTTGCTTGCATGCCAAGCAAACTAAAAATATTATTTTATTCATTTGTGCACTCACATCAACATGCAGATGCTCTGAATAATAAAAAAACTTCTCCAACCCTAGGCGCCAAAACTGGATGCTTCCCGACAATTAAAAAAATTAGCTTTTAGACATTTAGCTATGCCAAAATGGGTCGCACTTTTTGGTTAGAAGTCATGTTAAAAATAAGAAGTCAAAGCAATGAGAATTTTTACTCTGCAAGGCAAGTAAACAATTCCCCCTTTCACTTAAGTGACTTTACTTTCACAATGAGAATTTTCACCCTGTAAGGTGCAAGAAATTCCCACTAGTGCTTTGAGTGATTTTTCTTTTATAATAGGAATTTTTACCTTGCAAGGCGTGTAAAAATTCTGCCGCCCCGCCACCTCTAATATTCCCATTGCAACTTAAGTGATTTTGACTTCATGGGAAAAAGTACCCTGCTATGCACACAAGAAATTCCCGTCTGCCTGCCACTGCCAAAATTCCCATTGCAGCTTAAGTGATTTTGACTTCATGGGAAAAAGTAACCTGCTATGCAGGTAAGAAATTCTTGTCTTCCTGTCATTGTTGAAATTCCCACTGGCAGCTTAAACCCTTCCCTTCCAAAAAGTGCGACTTGCATGAAAAATAACTATATTCCAAAAGTGCGACTTGCATTGTGACTTCTGCATTAAAAATTGCGTGAAAATTCGTCACTTAAGGCAGCGTGGAAATTGGACGGGGAAGGCAACCTTGAAAATTGTGACTGGTATGAAGACAACATTTCTTTCCTGTCTTGGATTTTTGGTGAAGAAAGCACAAGCACAAAATAAAATTTGCCATTTTTGGAAAGGGTTCGGGAAGATGTAGCAACAAAAACTTGCACGTGCCATAACTTTCATTATGTGGCTTCGTTTTAGGTGTCGTTTTCTCTAAAAGTGCATATTTTCTCGAGCTCGACATGTTGGTTGCAATATTTTTCTTATTTTTATAGAATCCATTTTTGCATCCTTTTGGACCAAGCAACTTCTTGCAATCTTCGAAAGAATCCGAGCTACGATCGTCTCAGAGACAGATTAGTAATTAAAAAACTGGATAGCTTTTCAAAACCTAGGCACGGGAAAGATCTCAGCAAGAAGAATGAATAGGCTACGGGAATTGCCGGAGAAAACAAACCAAAACACAGACAAAAAGAAATAAAAACAAAACAAAAGAAGTCTGCAAGCAATTGCTCGAACATTTCTCCAATTAGCTGATCTACAAAAATTCTTCCCCCTGGGTGAATGTTTTGTGGTAATAATGATGGGGTGAAGTGCTTTATATAACCTAAATCCTCCAATTTTAGCTCAATCTATTTTTAAAAGAACTTTATTTATTTAATAAATAAATAAATAAAATTCTCTCAAACAAAACTTGACAAAGGGATAGAGTGAGTTTTAGCATGTGGGTATTTGGGGAATTTGGCTTTTATGACTCTCTGGGGATATCTTAGAGCAATGCAAACAACTGCAGACAAAACAAACACAAAACAACCCGTTACTTTGAAAAGAACAATTTTTTTTTTTTTTTTTTAAAAGGGGTAGTCCAGAGATATCGTGGTGAAATCTCGGGGCACTACATCTGCTGTTCATAATTTTTTTGGCTACTTTCCTACTTATAAGACACCCGAAAAGGAGCTTCCAATCATATGATTGAAGAAAGACCAAGCTACTACTAACATTGGCATATTTGTGGCTGATTTAAGGTGGTTTCCAGCCACTAACATTCTGATTTTTGAGAGAAAAATGCAAGGGTACAACTGTGTTTGGGACAACATTACTAAAGTTTTGGGAATCCATCATTTGGATGGTAATTGTAAGGCCTTGGCCAACAAAGAAGAAGAGCTGGTCATCACATCTGCAAAGCATGAGTAGACAAAGAAGGGAACACATTTTTTCTTTAATGAGTTTATTTCATGTGCGGGTACAACAAAGAAGTAGTAGGTGAGATTTATTTGGGATCTAGGCACTTGCAATTGCTTGAGGACAAGCAATTTTGAGTGGGGAGGACGGTAATGTCCTCTAAATGGGACATAATGAGAATTGCATTCATATTTCTTCTTGTTTCCATTATGTCTTTGTTTGGGTCAATATTGGTTCAATGGATGATGAATTCTACTTGATGCAATAGCGTAAAAATATTTTTAAATACTTTTATGGTGAGTTGGGCATGAAGGCCCCTTAATTGATTTGAAAATGGTGGAAGGACTTCTAATATTTATGGGTCAACCTTGGTTGGAGAGCCTACATAGAGGTTAATGAAGAAATACAATTACTTGAAGGTCGGCCTATGCATTGGGCTTCTAATTGGATGTTGGTGCCACTTGAGGTGTTAGGTTATGGAGCCTGTTTTCATGTGTGAAAGTGTTGAAGACTGTACACTAAGAGTCTTGTATACTTTCCACATTGTCTCGCCGAGATTTTTTTGGCCTCGAAACAAAACATGCCCGATATCTTTGGGAAATGTTCTTTTTTTTCTCATATGGGCGATTTTTTTTGACCCATAGGTTTATGGGACGATTTTGGCCCATGGTTTTGATACCACGGTTTTGTAAAACTGCTTAGCAGCTTGTCTACTTATGTGGTTTTGTGCATATGGTAGGTATGATGTAACATTGCAGAGATGTGTATGAATTCGATGTGAATTTCAGCAGAGTTCGTTGAGCATAGCTCCAAACAGATTTGGGTATTGTATTGAGAGAGCGGTGACTTGTAATAAAATCCGAGCAAGTGATTCTTGGGACGTAGCCCAAATTGCGTGAACCATGTTAAATACTATCTCTTTGTGTTGTGTTATTTTTATTACGCACTTTTATTTCAGATCTGTAATATTTTTGCATATTAGTTTCTACTATTGCGATTATGTGAAGATCAACCTATGCATTGGGCTTCTAATTGGATGTTGGTGCCACTTGAGGATATATAAAGACATGAAGGTTCATTTGAAAAGATTAGGCATGTTTATTTTGAGGATTGATATCTTGGGTTTGTGCACAATGTGCCGTCCTCTCTACTAAAGACAAAAACCTTTAGTGGTTTATTGCTGGTTTTCCCCCTTCTTACCCTAGGCAACTTGCATGGGTGGAGGGTTTTGTATGTTCTAGGGCTGATTTCACTATTTTGGTTTGATATTCTTGTTCGACATAATTTATAAGGCTGTAATCTGAACTTTGGAGAATTTATGTGAGGATTTGCTATTTTTTCTAGCCCTCGGTTTGGGCTCAACTGCTGCTGTCATAAATATTTAATTCCAGCTGTGTTTATCAGATATTTCTTCAATAATTGATGTATTTGTGATGCATAAATATTGTCGTGGCTAAGATAAATTATTTCGTGGCATTCTACATTGATTTACATAGTGAAAAGTGGATTCAAATCTCATAGGCAGTTCGCTGCCCTAGGAGACTGCAGATTTTGTATTGGTTGATCACTTTAAGGTTGTGTGTGCTTGAAGGTATTTTCAAATCAGATCTTGTGGTGATAGCTGGTAAACCCTTTTTCTCTATTTTCAGCCCAAAAAGGGACATTACATTATTCTTTATGTTGTATTGGATATTGAAGAAGTTATAAAGAACAATGGCAAAATACCTATGTTCCACCAAGTTTTCGTGGACGGGACGGCGTGTAACGGGGGATGTGTTTACTGGATGGATTTTTATAGGCCTTTTTTTAGGGGACAAAAGGGGACAACTATTAAAAAATAAAGGAAATTTAAAAAATATAGGAAATTTCAAATATTCATATGATAACATTGCTAAAGCATTCATCACACACATTATAGAACCTTAATACATAAAATTAGAGTTGAATTGAGATTTCACATAAGATTTAACCTTAAAAATATAGGAAATTTCAAATATTCATATGATAAGTATAACACATTGATAAACTTAAACTTAAAGCATTCATCACACACATCATAAAACTTTAATACATAAAATTGGAGCTGAATTGAGATTTCACATAAGATTCAAGTTTCAATTACAATGAAATGCCCAAGGGCTACAAAATGTCTGAAACATAGAAAATCAAAATGAAAATATATAGCTGCCCCTAATCAAACTCTGCTAAAGTGGCATCAAAATCAAACTCTGAGTCTGAGTCACTGGAACTATGAGGGGCTGCCTCATCCAATGGAACCCCAACCAATCCCACCTATGCCTCATCAATCTGTGTAGCATCTTCGAGATCAACATCCCAACGTGCGGCTAGAGTCTGACGATACTCAGGAGTTTGTCGATCCTGAAGTCTCAAGGCATTATGCACGGCGCTAACTTCTCTCGCTCGTTGAGAGGTAAGGTGGTTCCTCTTAATTGTGTGGATGAGGCCATATGTGTACCAATTCCTCTCTACAACAGAGGAACTAATAACTTGTGAAAGGAGGAGAGTGACAAGAATCCTCAAGTGCAGTGCGTCCTTGCCATGTCATGTCCACCATCCAATAGGGTCTACTTGAGTTAATGCATCTCTCTCGTCTCGTCCTCGCCCGGCTTGTTAAATGTTGGTCACAGAGATTGATAAAGGATAGCCATTGGGTCGCAATAAAGTGGATTCCTCATCAATGTACATCTTTTGAAAGGCCTTCATGAGCCCTTCTTTCACCTCTTCATCATCGGATGGAGGTACTCTCCAGTCGTGCTACATACCATTTGGGATTTAGAGCATAGGCTGCCATAGGAAGCGGGCTGTTCATTTTATTCCATCGCCGTGTCACAATGGGCTCGATATGCTCCTCGTAAAATCTCAAAGTAGAATCCTCGTTATGAATGGCTTGCTTAAATCTCATTCAAGCATGTTGTCAAATGTCTCATAAATCTCTCCAAGACTAGGAGAGTCAGATCAAGATATCTTATGACCCCACTTGTAGGTGAGATGAAGGATCAAACATATATGCAAACAATTTACAAAAAAAAATAGAAAATATTAAGATTCAAGAATGAAAAACTAAACTAATTTACAAGTTATAAACATGGATAAAAATATTTAAAAATTAAAAACTAAACTTACATATATAAAATCAGCAATAGCTTACCTCATTGTGGCCCACCAATCATCGTCGAGGATCTTTTGTTTCACACTTTTTCCTTCAAAAGTGTTTGCCTCTAGCCATCTACCCCACTCCTGATTAACCATCATTAATTGCAAAGCCTCTTGCACCTCAAGCATCCTCTCTAACAAAATGAAATAGTTGGCATATCTAGTGTCCACGGGCTTGAGGAATTCCTTCCTCGAAAAAGACCTGAATAGAGCAAGTGAGGTGTGATGGTTGCAAATGAACATCTGTATGTGTCTAGCCTCTGCCACCATTGTCTTCACCCACTCTATCTTTCCAATGTCTTTCAATGCGTTGTTCAATGCATGAACACAACACGAGTCCAGAAAATGTGCTTGTAAGCACCCTCAACCATCATGCCAACTAACTTACATACGCGGGCTGAATCAATCACCACTTGTACAACATTAGAGGGCCCAATCTCCTTTATGACATCCTTCAAAATTTGAAATTGGAAGGTTGCATCCTTCCTCTTCCCTATACAATCAATAGCTCTAAGAAAATAAGGGCCAACAGACACGTGACAATGATATTGATGAGTGGCCGATGTTTAATATCGGTCCACCCATCCATGATGATAGAGCAACCCACCTGTATCCAAGTTTGTCTCATCTCCTCCATCACCACACTCACCTTAGAATATTCTTTATCAAGGAGGTTGGTTCGTAGTTTGTGTTCTCCAGGAGGGACATATGAGGAACCAACAACAATTACATCTTTGAACATTTGTTTGAAGAAAGGGGAACGTGACACATGAAATGGTATAGCATTGGCAAAGAAGAATTTGGCAATAGAAGAGTCAACTACTTCCCTTGATTGCACATTAAACATCCCCGCAACAGTAGAAGCCTTTCTCTTTCCCTTGGCAGAATCCTCTCCCCTTTGACTTTCAACATCCACAGATTGGGTAGGCACTTGTGTACTATGTGTAGTCTCCAATGACATCCCTTTTTTTGTTGCCTCACCCTCCATGTGCAACCTAGTCACTTCGGCCTTCTCAGCTAATGTTATTCTTTCACAACCTCTTACCCCTTGTCCAACTATGCCCAAAAGATGTGAATAAACCCGTGTGTAGTTGCCCCTAAATTCTTTGTTGCAAATATGGCACAACCACACTCTACTCCCCCCGATTTTTTTTTCTTTGTCAATGGCTGTTGCAAATTGTGAAAGAGGATTTTTAGGATGAAATGCCCCTTTGCATAGATTTTGGGGAGTTGAGAAGGGCAATCAAACGGATTATTTGAACCCACAGTTGCTGCAACACTCTCACTCCCTGAAGAAACCCTATTTCTGGTTCTACCTCTATGTTGCATTGCCATTTGAATCTCTTCACACTCACTACCCTCACTGTTGCTCATTGTTTTTTATTGGAAATGCAACACCCAACTGCAACTGCAAGTGAAAACAAAAAAACAAAAAAAAAACTTCCCCAAGTTTGTGAAGCTTGAAACTTTGAAAAAAAAAAATGAAACAATGAAGAAATAGTTTGTGCAAATTTGTAAAATGAACAAAGGATGATAAACATACCTCTAATGGAGTAGAATATTGCTCTCTTACCTTCTCGCTGCTGCTCTCTATTCTTCTCTATGCTCTTTTCTTTCTTTGTCTTCTCCTTCACAAAATGAGAAATGAGTCAAATGAGCTTCTTTTTTTGTTTTGATGTTTGTTTTAGGTTTAGGGCACTTAGAAATGAAAGTGGGGGTCCTTGTGGGCCCCCACATTGCTTTAATTTTTATTAAAATCGTGTTTTAAAAAAATGTTTTTTTGAGGCTGTTGACGCAGGGACGGCAGGGACGCCTAGACATCCCCTGGTATAGTCGAGGAACTTCTGGAAGTCCCCGGACGCGTTTCAGGGACATCTGGACATCCCCCGCCGTTTCTGCGAATTTTTAAAGTGCAGGACGTTTCAGAAAATTTTCGAGTTTGGGGACGGGGGGACATTTCTACCCCCCCCGAGGTTCGAATCGTCCACAGTACAGGACGAGCTCAAAACCTAGGGGACGTGTCCTGTGGAACATAGGTAAATACAAATAAGTTGTAGGATCTGTACAAATCTTTGATTTTTCGCATTAAAAGGGAAGACTTTGAGGGATGGAATAGTCACCATATGCCCCCAGAGGTTATGAGCTTTATTAGGAGCTTCTAGATTCACTACTCTAGGATTTTTAATTCTCCACGTTTTGAGTCATCCCGAGCTCATCTTCGGGGGAGTGAATAATTGATGCTTGAAGCATAAATCCATATTGATATTCAATATATTGTAGTTTTTAGTTATAATCTAGTGAATATTAATGATTGTATGAATATTAGCTTTACTAATCTTTTATTTGTCTCATTAGAGATGAAGGCTCCAAGGAATGGAATAAAGTAACTCTAGGCCCTTGGGCCTATCAAGTGCATGAAGTCCAAAATGAGTTGCTGCCTAGTGAAGTATTGATGATAGTTAGGGTACTCACCTTACGGATTTGATTCTATATGAGGTTTGTTGATGACCATAATACCTTCCATAACTAACATGCTGGTTTTGGTGGACCATTACACAATGTTGTTTGATCAATGCATGGCTGTAGTGCTTGGGAAGGATTGCATCGGTGTGGATAATAACATTGTTTATTGAACTTATTGTTCTTGTGTTCTTTTCAATTACAAATTGGAAGTTATCAGGACTCCTTACACAAAACATACCAAGATGCCAAACATTGATAGATCTGAATCATGGTCTTTTTCATTGGATGATCAAAGTGTGAAAAACATCACAAACATAAATAATAAAGAAACATGCAAAGGTATATAGAATGAAAAATTCTTATTGAATAGATAAATGATTATACGTAGAATAATCTACATTCAAGGAAGGGTTTGGCATTATGAAAGTGCTACCAGTATTGTAATTTTCGATGGAGAAATCTATGCAACATCTTTAACAACTTACTTACCCCTTGTCCACAAATGTATTATGTTGCCTTTAAGTTTGTTGTCACCTTGTAACTAATCTTGAACTATTGCTTCATATGCAATTATCGTATAAAACACTTAAAGTTATGATACTGATAAACAAATAAATGGAAAATGCCACCTTATAAATAACAAATGCTAATCAATGTCAAGGAGTTTATAACTTGTGTATCGTGTAACATTACATATGCCACTTGATTATGAAAACAACAATTGCAGTAGAGGTTACAGGCAGTTCCACACATTTGAAAAATCTATACTAGATGTTTGCTGAAATCTTGAGTCATGATACCAAAAACTAGTTTTGAGATAGAAGATCTATTATAGAAATTCCTTTTAAAATGTTGGATCAAATTGGATTTTTTTTTTTATTTGCATTTTCTAGGAAGTAACTTCAAAGTTTCTTTGATAAAAATGTTCTCAAGATTCCTCTATTTTCCTTGATGTGTAGGGTTGTCGTGAATTTTGGGCAAGAAGACTTTTTATTTGATATTCAGGTATTCATCTATTTCCAAATATTCCCATTATTGATAAAAATCTATGAGTTCATTAGCAGTGACAGTTTTAACTTATCCATGACTATCTAAACTTGTTTCTAATCATTTAGATTTGCTCTAACAAGTGGTTGATGAAGCCTATGACCATTTGGATTGGTTGCTTATGCTTTTATGCTAATTTGTTGATGGTCATTAATATAATACGAAATGAGGCTTGTTTAAGTTGAAACTCACTAACATATGTCTTTTGTATGGTTGATGTTGGTAAAATTTCACAAATCTCGATGAAACTGATTACTCTTACTTTGTATTTTTTTGAGAATCTTAAAGGCATATGTTGGACAATGCATGCCTTATTCTCAATTTATGTTTCTAAGATATTTTTGTGGATTTAGATTTTTGTTGAATCCCTTAAAATAGAAGACCATTCAATTTCATTTTTTCATGGAAATAACTTTGTTGAGCAACTATATTCTGCCAAGAATGTTCGTGTTGGAAATTTTGTAACAACTGAAGGAAACATGATCACTGTCTTGGGTTGCATCAGTAATGGGGAAAGTAAAAGTCGGTTTTCATGGTTTTTTTTTCTCTCAAAGGAGGCCTCAACTTCTACACCCATATTTACAACACCTAACTTCAATAAAACCTTCCTTGTGGAATGTGATGCATCAAGTCCTAGACTTGGAGCAATATTTATGCAAGAAGGAAGATTATTCACCTTCTAAAGCAGTCAGCTAAAAGGTAAGGATTTGGTCAAACCCACCTACGAGGAAAAAATGATATCCATCTTGCATGTGACAAAGAAAAGATGATGGTACACCATTTAAAGGTATTTTAATGTCAAGGATTTAATTTTTGAATCATCTACAAAAAGGGGAATGATAATATGGTTGTCAATGCCCTTTAAAAACAAAATGAGGAAACAACTAGTTTTTGTGACATCACATCTATCATGCCTATATGGTTGGAGGAAATGTGCAAGGAGTGGAAAGAAGATTATACCTCCCAATGAAAAATATTTCTACAAGGAAAGGAAAAACTCATTAGAGAATTTCAATTGGAAGAAGTCACCATTTGGTTCAAGGATATGATATAATTAATCCCTCATTGCAAGTTGAAACAACAAATCCTTTTAGAGTCCCATAACTCACTTGTAACAGGGCATTCTTGTATGCACTTGTAATTTTCCAATGCCAAATTTCCATTCGCTGATGGCTTATCAGTCTCCCAATTTCAAAACTTCCATTGTCGCCATGCCCAACTCTATTTAGTTGCTTGCTGTATTTTACTTGCTTTCAGCTCAATGTCATGTCTCCTTGAGCTTGTTTTAGCCTTTGCTCAACGACCCTAACCTTTTGTGCTTTTTTCGTATTTTGTTTCCTTTTACCCTATTAGAAGACTTGAATAGAGAAGGAATAAAGAAGAAGCGGATTGCACACATTGTAGATTGTGTGTTTGTTATTTTATTATGCTGGAGATAGTTATAAAATGGTTGAGGTGGTTACAACCGAACATAAGTTAATACATAACTAATAATGACTTACTAATAAACTATAAGCCTTATATTCTTATACCTCCTCTTAAGGCTTACACTACAAAAAGCAAAAACACACATATTGATAGAATATTAAAATAGCAAAGCTAAACAGAACCCCACACTCTTCAGAAGCTTTTTCTTTGAAAATAATAATTTGACTAGGTAGAACTCCACGCTGCCACGTAGCCCTCGTAAAGGTGTAGTTCCGAGTAGAATTCCCGAGTCCTCGGATTCCGCTTCCCCAAACTCCCGAATTACGAACCTCTCAATTATTGGACAACCATCCATATTGAGCTACATCCATAGTGCTCTATCAAGTTGTCTCATGACCCTCATAATGGTATTATTCCCAAGATTCATAGACTCTAGAACTAAGCGGGCTTGAGCTTCATCTACACTTGATCCCTTCCTGTCTTCATAGTGTGGGATTTTTAAAATACATATTCTTCATCAACGATTTTTACCCATTTGGTTTATCTTTGAACTTTCCCTTGTATTTAAAAGGTAGATTGTTTAACCAATAATCTTTGACATCTTCGTTATCTACCATAGCATTGATTTTTGAGACCACAAATTGTTTGTGGCTAGACATTGTGACTTCGTCATCCATTTTACACACTATTTGATTATAGATCCATAAATTAATGTAACTGGAAAATACAAAGTTTATGGAGCAACTTCTTTGATGAGCCTTTAAACCAATAAGTACAAGGTATGCTTGACTACTACCAATATCTCAATATTAATGAGCCTTCAAAGTAACCAAAAGCTATTCACTTTTATTATCTCAATATTGTGACACTATAAAAATATAATATTAATAAAGGTCTAGCGTGAATCTTTCTATCATCATGCTTTTTGATATTCACGATGTCAAAAGACTTGAATGATATTGAAATGTTTGCCCTACTTAGTGATTGGCATGTGCAAAGTATTAAATGTATTCTTGTGCCCTAACACTATTCTTTTGGTTCTTACGAAAATATGCCCTTGATTTTTCCCTAACGGCAATTATTTGTGATTTTTCTTTTCCGACTATATGGGCCCTTGATTTTTGCCCTAACAGTTAATCCTCTTTATTTCTTTGTTTTTGCCCTCACGCAACTGGATAGGATTTATTCTTTTTCAAATCTCACGATTCACGATTTTTCCCTTTTGCAACTATATTTGCCCTTTAAAACTTGAGCTTGAAACTCGTTACTCACCTGAAACTTGTATTTAATGATCAATGTAGATTAGTGCTTTTAGTATACTTGAGGAACTCACATCGTCCCTCTAGTTTGAAAGAAAATATTTCGTTCCCTAGAAGACAATGGAGTTTTTGCGTTTCAAGAAAGAGGGGAAAAGGAAGCTGGAAGTGAGACCTGGCCTTGAAGACAATCAGATTGCAGAGATTTACAAGAAGCTTCATTCCCTTGACACAGGATCAATGGAGTTAGATACATACGAGATGATAGTTCCCCAACTTTTAAAGCACTCATAAATTTTTGGAAACACAAGTCAAGAATGTCTGTGTGTTGAGTAACATTGTTGAGAGTATTTGGAATGATGGGCCAGATAGAGACCAAGCCTTTGGTCTGGTGGACAGAACTGATCCTTCACAGGTTACAACATTGGGGTTGTTTACTGCCCTTCAGGAGATGAAGAAGACAATTGAAAAGGCATTCAAGTGAAGGGGATGCTGCTAAGTTGTTGTATTATCATTGTTTTTTGCTGTTCTTATACTGTTTGCTGTAGGCTTTGGTACTTTTCTTGGCTAGAATGTTTATCTGCTTTTGGGCTTTCTTGTAAAATCCTGATTTTGATCACTTTTTGATTTGGTACAATTGTAACATTTGGCTAATGAGCCTTTTTGTACAAGGGTATAGTCCCTTTCAAAAAACTATTTACCAATAATAAAAAATTGCGTTTTCAATGTGCCTGAAATGGCGGTAGTAATGGCGGTGGTTTTGTGATCATGCTCTAAATAGGACTTCCGCCACCGTGCTCTTCTCCTTCATGTGCCCTAGTTTCATGAGTTTGACGTTTTTGCGAGTTACATCCATTTGTTATTGATTTGCAATCATCGATTTAGGATTTGCAAACCCTATTGAGCACCAAGCTTTGATACCAATGTTAGAAGACTTGAACAAAGAAGGAATAAAGAAGAAGCGGATTGCACACATTGTAGATTGTGTTTCCATCATTTTATCATGCAAGAGATAGTTACAAAATGATTGAGGTGGTGACAACCGAACATTAGTTAATACATAACTAATGGTGACTTAATAATAATCTGTAAGCTTTATGTTCTTATAGCCCATTTTTTCCCTATGAAGGTAGTAAAACAAATGGGGCGGTTTTGTAATGGCAATGCTGATTCGTAAGCACTATGTTGTATGGTTAGTGTCTATTGAGATACTAAACTATCAATAACAAGGTACACAAAATAATAATTTGCATACAAATCATTTACACGATAACAACTTGTATTCATAAAAGATAAGTCTCAATATAATTCATACTATATAGGGAGAACCGATATAAGTACCCCTCCTTGATGCACATTTTCTATTTATAAGACAAATGACTTATGGTTGTTGATTGACACAATCGTCAACACCCGTACATAACCAACAAGAGTCATTACAAACTAAAATATGTAATTATGTTGATAACCATGACAATACTAATATGCTAGTTCTAAATTATCCCCCTTTAAACAAGTTGGAGTCCCTTCCGACACAATTCATATTCAATATGATAAAAAGAGAATAAATAAAAGACATTTTTTTGGGAAGTTATGTTGATGTAGAGATTTTGCAACATTTCGGATGCTCTCTGGGAAGCTTGCTTGCTATGCATCGAACCAAAATTACTTTCATCCCTTGGCTAGGGAGTAAAGAAAAAACATCTTTCTCTCGACACAATTCCCCACCACTTTTTTTTTGGTCTTCTTTTAAAGTCAATTTGACCTTTTTGAGCAACCCTTGAAAACCCATGATGACAACAAATTTTCTTTGCAAAACTATTGTTATAAGTGGTCCCCGCTTTTAATCGATATTCTACTTTTTCTATTGTTGAGAGTGAGCAATGAATCGCAAAGGGGAATAGACAAGTCTGTTTTTTTGGTAGAGCTAACTCTTTTGATATAAATCGATTAATGAGAGCGTTTGATGGTAGGCGAGAGAATTAGGACCGTATGGTTGTTGAGATGGTATAGGGAGGTCGTACGCCCCACACATTGTAGAGAGGTGCTTGGGTGATCGTAGAGCACCGATAACTATTGTAGGGGTTTCATGTTGAGTGCAGGAGATGATTAGGACAAAAAAGGTGATCGGATGGATGGCCTAATTGAACTGGAGAGGTTGTACACAAAACAAAGAGAAAAGAGGTCACATAAGAGCAAAAGGTAGAGGTCGTATGGGCAATGAGAGAGCATACAACAATTAATTGGAGATATTGTATGGAAACAATTTAATGGAGAGGTCAATCGACAACAATTTAATGGAGAGGACGAATGGATAAAAGAAGCTGGGAGAGGTCGAACCACCTAGATGTTGTATAGTTATGGAGAGGGACAAATCAGATGACGATGGAAGTGGAAGGTCGTTCTTGCCTTTTTGGCTATTAAGAAGGTCAAATGGTTCTTTTCGGGTGCTTTAAATGCCAACACTTCATCTTTGAACCTATTTGAAGTCTTTTCATGCATTTCAACATGATTGACTATGTCAATCCTTGCATCTTGACCCTTTTCCATTGCTTTTCTTGTTTCATTGTGGGTCCATCTCTATAATATTAATATTCCGGGTCCTTGCTTGTTAAAGCATTAGTTTAGAGCCATTGACTGTCTTTGACCAACTTTCCATTCAAGCATTCCAATTTGACCGCTCCATTCTCCAAAATTCCTAAAATTTTAATTGGTCCCAACTCCCAACCATAATACTTTGAACTTACCCAACTTAATCTCGTGTATCTCTTTATACTTCAAAACTAGAGCTTTAGCCTTGAAGTTGATTTGTCGAGAGATGTTTATCGAGTGGCAATACTTCCTTTTTTCTTGTGCGACTTTTGTTGCCTTGTGCCATCACTTGTTTGAACACATACATCATATCTCATTGTGCTTCAAAAAAGATTGTACTTCGGACAACCGTACCTCTTTCAATAAATTCTTCTACTTGGATGCCTTGCACATGATCATTGAAGTTGTCTAGTCGGACTTCATGCTAGCCACTCGTTCCAAGTGGCCGACCAACTTTCCATCAAACGTTGCATCCCTAGCATTGTATTTGTTGAACTCCGACGGGTAAGCCAATTGTAATTTAACGGTTTGGAAGGACTTGGCATCACAAACATCTGTTTTTGCCCCACATTTTACTTTCTTTGGTTGTCATTCATCTCCATAATCTTGATGGTATTGCAATCCTAATGCAACACTTCATAATCTTCCATCGCCATTGGAATAAACTATTGAGGGAGTTCGTTTCATCTTGAGCATGATTGTAGCTCCAATACCTTAGTTCTCGTCTTTTTGAGCATTCTTCTTCAAAGTCGAATGTGATGATTTACGATGAGGACACTTCTTCACTTATTTCTTGATTTTTTAAATCCATGACCTGCATTTGACCCTCGTTTTTAATGGAAATCAAATTCTTTGTCCAATCATGATCTGCTTTGGCTAGTATCAACCAACCATAATCCAAGAGAGCATCGTCGATTTGTTTTGCAATGAGGCGACGACAAAATTCTAGAAAAAGGGTTTGTTCCAATAATTGCTTTTTGTCCCACTAGTACTCCTAATACCTTAATTCCATGTTAATCTACTCCTACTAGTTGGAATCAATGTTTTAAAAATCGGAACCAGACTCGGAACTAGTCGAGGGTTGGACCGGACCGGAACCGGAATCGAGACTAGAACCAGACCGGTTCAAACTTTATGAACCGGTTTACTAAAAAACACATAAAATTTTATATTTTTAATGAAAGATTATAAACCATGATCCCAACAATTACACACAAAATATGCAAAGTTTGCTCATGTATATATGTAAGAAAGGTGTTTATAGCAAAATGGCACGAACTCCAAGTCCAATACACAATACATATATCATATATGAGATTCCGAAACAAAATACATAAATAATGTGGAGATTTCAGCTTTTCCACATCTTTTTAAATAGTCATTTAGACATACATATTTATTCTGACTTTTATATGCTGATTTTGTTTATTACACAGCTGTTGGATACTTATTACGACTGAAACTTTGTTTAATATTGTTGTATACTGCTAATGAGCAATTGATATATGCTAGTGAGACTCATTCAGGCAATTAGTATCCTTTCATATGCTGCTATTGTTGAATAAAAGAAATGTAATTGTAATATTAGTTTTCTATATATATATATATATATATATTTGATCAGAATTATACTATTTCTGAATGCAATACATTACTGTTTTACCATAATACGATGTTGAGTTCTTCACTGAAACGTGGTGCCGGAATATAGATATCTTCGTTGATAAGAATCGCCATAATTCATGTATTTTGGATTTAACGAGTTATATAGAGACTAAGATGTAAATTCAGATTTGTTGGATGCTCTTTGGTATGTGTACTGAAGGACATCTGTTGATGATCAGGAAGTATAAATTTTAATTAAAAAAGTGTATTTTTTAAAAACTGAGCCGTATACCTACGCAGGGGTTTGATTCGGCCGGTTTATATCAAAAGCTGGATGGTTTGACGGTTTGGGACCAAATCGGCCGATTCCATACGAAACCGGCGGTTTGGCCCCAAACCGGTCAAAGCGATCGGTTTTCCCGCCGGTTCACTCCAAAAAAATCAGACTGGTCGAACTGGCGGTTCGGTTCAACCGGTTTTGAAAACATTGGTTGGAATGTTGGAGGCCACATAGTTGGCCTACTAAGACTCTTCAAAGTCTCTTGTGGAAGGTTTCACACCGAACCATCATTGACGATAGTGTTTGTCAAATTCCTACCTATAATTTCCATATGTGCAACTACGGGTTGTTGGGCTAGGTTCATCATAAAGAGCATAGGATTAATGACTTGGTCACTTGGCAAGGGGGGCTTGACTATGAGTTCATTCTTATAATTTTTTCTCTTCCCATCACCCGATCTTAGGTGCGCCATTGTATGCTCTATGTTTGGGATAATGTCTTGTATGGTAGAAGTACTTTGCATTAAATCAACTACCTTCAAAGGTATAGTGGTTTGCAATACTGTTATGCAATGGCTTTTCGGACTCCATTCTGCTCGTTGTTGTGCTTGTATGTTCATTTAATTGATGTCATTCTTTGACCATGGCCCTCTCGACTTCCACCCTTGCTTCGACCAACCTTTCATTCTTGTACATGGGTCAATGTCATTAGCTTTCTTCACTGCGTGCTCGGTAAGTGACCATACTTGTTAACTCCGCATTGCACAATCTCCGCACAATGCCCACGTTACAGTTCCTTGTGCACATACCCTGCGTAAACTTCTCCATGCAACAACACTGTGAAAGCCTACGCAACACACACATTTGCACATAAATTCCTACACAGATCTATGCAAAGTTGAGACATTCCCAACAACACACAAGTGGGATTTCACCCGATTGTATGAGCTAGTGTATTTGAACCACCATGAACCTGCTCTAGCATTGTGACATACTTCCAAAGAGGTTAATGCAGTCTGGTTTTGATTTGGGGATGTACCACGAAGCCAGTAGTGGCTGCATTGTGGTACTGTAGCTGCAAGTTTACTAACCAACACAATATTAACCTTATGAGAAACAAACAAACCCCAGGGCATAGCCTACATGTACTTGACAACTGGCTAAATCAATGTTAAAAAAACAATAAAAAGAAATCAAGAAAGGGTGTGAAGATTGAAAACAAAATGAAAAAAAACCAAATAAACTCAAAACCTTACCTTCAATCTAAGAAGCAACGCAATGCCCATGTGGTTAGTTCCTTGCGCATATACCCCTGCGCAAACTTCTCCACGCAGCAACACTGTGCAAGGCTATGCAACACACATATCTGCACATAAATTCCTACACAGACCTATGGAAAGTTGAGACATTCCCAAGAACACACAAGTGGGCTTTCACCCAATTGTATGAGCTAGTGTATTTGAACAACCATGAACCTGCTCTTGCATTGTGACATACTTCCAAAGCGGTTAATGTGGATTGGTTCTGATTCGGGATGTCCCACGGAGCTAGTAGTGGCTGCCATTGTGGTACTTTTAGCAGCAAGTTCACTAACCAATACAATATTAACCTTATGAGAAACAAACCCTAGGGTACAGTCTACATGTACTTGAGAACTAGTTAAATAAATGACAGAAAAACATAATAAAGAGAAAACAAGAAAGGGTGTGAAGATCGAAAACAAAATGAAAAAAAAACCAGTAAGATTAAAAACCTTACCTTCAATCTAAGAATCTTCCTTCTTTCAAGCTCTTCAATCACATTGGCAGCGAATGGGCACTTATACTAGCGCAGGAATATGATAACAATGCTGCTTGATGAAGTTTCATCACTAATGAGCAATGAGAAGTAAGTGTGTTGTGTTGTGGTATCTTTTTGAGTTTTTAACAACTTTTAGGGTTTGTAAGTATGCTTTTTTCCAGTACTTTAATTGTGAAAAAGTAATTTAAAAAACATGCTTTTTCTTGTGGGTTTTCCCTAGTTCTTTAGAAATTGGTTGTACCTGGCTTGTCCCGAATGTAATTGGGGCAAATCCACAATGGAATTGCACCCATTCTTGAACCAGGTAGGGAATGAATTGGAAACATAGTTTACAAGGTAGGCTACCCAATTATACACCCTTAAACGAGTCTACCTTTCAAGAGATCTTGGAGGGACTTTTAACTCCTGCAATTTCAAATTATCCATCTTAAATCCCCGATTCTCAAGTCTAATCAAAATTTTCTTCTCTAGGAGTAATAGTTTGAACATAATACTAGTTGATGATGTTGTTTTTGATTTCCTATGTTGATTAATGCAGTCATAGGGTGGCTTGTTCTTGATACCCCAAACATCCTTTTTAAAATATGTGGCCTTAGAGACGGGTACATGGGTGTTTGCCAATGTAAGATTGGCTGATCTTAAATCTTGATCGAACCGATCCAATTACGGAGCATGGAAGTAATTCCTATCAAAGACAAGAATAAACAAGTTATGATCCTATGTATCCTTTCTGAAAGTCATTATCAAAGGGCGATGATTGCCCACCAATGTCAACACTTAAACCTACCCACCACTATTGACAAATAGACCTATTGGGAATGTACCATTTAAACTCTTACATTGTATGTTTCTCATGAGATATTGTTGAGCTTCCATGACGTTTGTCAATAGTTTATCCATTGGACTTTTGAACCACGAGTCTTTGATGTTGGTTCTTGCCCATGTTCTAAATATGGAATCAGGGACTATATGATACTTAGAAAATCTGTTTAAGACCCTATAACTCTAAAATCCTGCAAGAGAATAGAAAACAATTGGTAAATATGGAGTCTATTATTCAAGCTGGGATTGATTACTGAAAGGCATCAAACCTCAAAGACTCATATATAATTTCCCAGAAATTTCTGAGATTGGCATCAAACTTGCATAAGATGATGCTTATGTCTGTAATGTCCCCTTTTTCGAATTGATCCAGTTGAAGGCTTCTTGCCCATTCTTCTTCCCATGGGCAAGAAGAAGATGAACAAGGGAAGCCCTTGGATTATATTTTAGACTCTCTTTAATTAATAATTATATTTTTCCCAATAAAGCAGGTCGGTTGTGTTGGAGAGCTTTTAATTCAAGCTTAAAAGATAAAGTAATCTTCTAATAGAGGTCAGTCTTGGGGAAATCTCCCTTAATGACTCTTGGCACCACCTTAAGGATATATAAGGGGTCGCATAGGCTCCTTTTGGGCATGTTTTTGGCTTATATACTTTTATCTACTTGGTTCTAGAGCTGGTTGCTCTATTCCAATCCACTAAGGGGCGAAAATCCATTAGTGTGGCAAGCAAGGAGGACGAAACCCTTCCTTGTTGAAGGTTGGAGAACGAAAACTCTCCAATTTGGTGGTGTTAAGGACTTCTACGAAGACTATCTTGCTGATTGGGCAGCTAGGGCATCAAGGAGAAGAATATCAAGGGTTTATCATTCATTTTGGCTCCCTCTCCTAGGGTAGCAACTTGGGTGTGAGTGTGTTTGGGTGCCTTCTAGGGCACATTTTGGCATTCCAAGTTGATATTCAGATTTCTACATATTTATAAGGTTGATCTATCATTTATTTGGCATTTATTGGGGTTTGGAGACCTCACTTTCAGCTCATTTTGTGGACTGTACTTCTGCTGTCATTTAT